>OY856414.1:765598503-766198503 GCA_963693085.1 Alisma plantago-aquatica | reverse complement strand
CAATCGGTTTCAACCCTAATTGGCTAGCAATTAAGGGTCAATTGAGTGTCCAATTGGTTAATGCTAACCCTAAATAGCTCAATTGATAAGTGATTAGCAAGGATGTGGCCAATTGAAGGTTTCAACATAGAAAACCCTAATCGATTACAACCTTTGATGCACCTTTGAGGTCCATGCGGTTTTGAGCCCATTTGGACCAAACGGTCTCAAGACCATTTGAATCCAAACGGTCTCAAGACCGTTTGGGCTCAAACGATCTCAAGGTCGTTTAGATCCAATCGATCTCAAGGTCGCATAGCCTCATGCGGTTTCAAGGTCGCATAGGGTCATGCAGCCTTGGAGTCAAAGTGTCCAAATGGTCAACGCACTCATGCGGTCATGGAGGTCATGCAGTCTTGGAGTCAAAGTGTCCAAACGGTCAACACCCCCAAACGGTTTCAAAACCATTTGGAGGTTGAAGTGTGTAATCATTTGGGGATCTTTAGGGCTGTGTTTGCTTAGTAACTTGAAGGCTTAATTGGTCCAATGGTGGTCTAATCCAAACCCTAATGGTACCCTAAGACATTAAGGGGCTAAGTGATTAATAGATTGAACCATGTTGTGAATCAATGGTGTACATTACCAATGTTCCCTTGGAGGGTTCAAGTAGATGACACCTTTGTTTAAATCAAAACCCTAATGACATGATAGTGGTGAATTAGCTTATGTTAATCAAGATTGACTTGACCTAAGTTAATATTAAGTGATGTAATCACCATCTACTAGTAAGAGGAGAGAGGATGTCCCATTTATGCTTGAAATTCAAGTAAAGTACCTTCAATGAATATGAATATGCATGACTAGGGTATGATTCACCTATGTGAGATCATGGAAACCCTAATTATGATAATTGATGAATCTTAACCTAATTTGAAGGCATCAAGGATGATGATTTCATGCATGGTGATGCTATGAGCTCAAATCACTATGTAGTGAATAGTAAACCCTAATCCTAGGGCAATAACATGAAATGTGAATAGTAAACCCTAATTGATACTAATGAGGGAACCTAGCCTTAGTAAAGGCATAAAGGTACAACCCTTGATATAGAATGTTATTCCTGTCTTATAAACTGCTGATCTGGAAATGAAATGTATTATTGTCAAGTTGAATTGACTATGCAGGTTCTTATGAGAGATTAATCATAACCAGGTAAGGGTTATGATAATGTATTCATTGAAAGTATGTAGTAGACTTTATGAATAGTGATACATGCTATGTTGTCTATGCTTAAGTGACAACATATGAGGCTAATGGATTGTAAGAGCCATGAGTAACATCAAGGTCATGATGATTAGATGACTTATGATGAATTGATATCCATCTGATAACTGATATGAGTTAAACTTGATACATTTAGTATTCTTCTGTTATAGCAATGTTTTTATACTAAAATGATTAGAAACATGTTTGATGCTAAAAGAATAATGGAATGTACGTAAGTAATCAAGTATAATCATACCATGTAGAGCCCTGATCATAGATCCATCATTGTTAGAAGTTAAATGATGGTGAAACAGGTTTCCTAAGGGAAATCCTGGATCACATACGTTTGAGTATGTGGGGGAATATGGACGCGAATATCCTTACATCCTAGTGTAGGAGTTGATGTAGATGTATCTTAATCTATCAACACTGCACTATGTGTTTATGCCGGGATGATGTATCACTAATCACCCGAGGAATCTTTTATGCCACATCGATGAGAGATAAACATGAGATCTTTCGATGGTGAAGAGAGTACAGAATGCCACTGTGACTCTAATAGCGAAGTGCCAGAATACCCTAGTGAGCTATAGTAGCTGAGATACTAGATGTCCTGCAAGTTGATCCTCACTCTGACTAAGGAAGTTGAGGTCATAAGAATTCGGCTCTTTTGATGACCTAGTATGATACCGATGCGACTTAATAGTGATCGGTTGGAGTATGAGCGGTATACCTCATCTTCGCAGGGCATAATATTGTTTGTAAAACATAATCAGCCGTGTAGTATATCTGCTGGGGTTGAACTATGAGAAACAATGATTGATGTTACATTGTTGCATTAGTATTCCTGTTCTTCATATCCCTTAATGAAGTTTCTTTACTTAATATCCAATCTGTTGTTGAGTAATTTGGATTACCTTGCTTATGTTTTGTTTATATGCTATAACAAAGCTTCTGGCGGAGAGTTATAACTCTCGCTGGGACAATTATTTAAAATTGTCTCACCCTGTAGATTTCAACTTTTTAGGTGGTCGTCGAGGATGAAGGAACTAGTCTACAGGAGAGCAGTACCAGGAACAACAACACCTGGGCCAGCAGTGAGTCTCAGGTGGAGATCCTGGCTGTCCAGTCCTTTAGTTAGATAGTCTTATGTCGTCTTTGTACTCTCAGGTCCTTGGAGTTAGTTGATCTGAGATTTTGGGTTTTTAAATCTTGAGATTTTGTATCTGGTTGTATATAATCACTCAAGAAGTGATTTAACAAAAATGTAAACTGATTATCTTGCTTTTATGAAAGAAATTTCATGGTTTCAAGATCTTATCTCGAAAAGTTTTAATTTTTCGTGATTTCTCGTATTCTGCTGTTAATCGAATGCTTCTGCTATGTTTATATCGTGTTTTGGAGATCAGAGCCCACACCTTCCACAATGACATCCGACTAGGGATATAATAAGAATGTACAAACTCTTGGCATCCGTATGATCTCATCGTTCAGGTCCTCAACCTGAAAGCATACGTCATTGAGTATTGTCATTCTCTAGACATTCAATCTATTCTATCATTATCTCATATGACTGAACCAGAAAGAATTGGAAGCTTGCCTTTGATCTTATCAAATCAATCTTAATGTATCCCACCAATCATCCCATGATTGGCTCTCAGGGTATACATACCAACAATGACATGATGGTGAAATAACCTCCTTAATATGATTATAACCTTAATGTGTTAGTTGGTGGTTATCATAGCCACATGGTCGATACTTTCTTATGCTAAACATGTGCATTATGAATATGATCAGGGTTAATCATATCTAGATTCCTTTCATGTTGATGTAATAAAGGAATGTTCTTAATGTTAATATAACCCTACTATGATTGTTTATGAATATGTCCTAGCTCATTAATGCAATATTGTGATGATCTAGTGTATTATATGTAAGTGATATTGTTGAACCTTGTTATAAGGCATGCAAAGATAATGATGATCTTGTAGGGAATAGTATGATGGTATTAATGACCTTTGGGCATGGTTGATCCCTGAATGAGGTGTGATCCTATTGTGTTGATAAGGGTTGATACCCTATGATATTGTGAAAAGGATTTATATCTTGCGGTAGTATGATGACTAGTGTAGCCTCATGAATGGCAAGTGAATAGTACCATGTGATGATGAGATGAGAAATTATGTTTCACACATTTTATATCTTTTGAAATTGTGATATTTATGTGCTTGTTAGAACTGAATTAGGGTTTGTATGTCCACTTGTTTGATGTAGCTTTAATTCACCCAATCGGCATAACTAATCAAGTGAAACTCTAATCATGTAGTGCCCTGTGCCATAGATCCATCTGAGTGTCAGAACTTGCCAGATGGTGAAATCAGTATTCCTAAGGGAAACTCGGAGCCCATACTTGTTGAGTATGTGGGGGTGGCAAGTTGATGATATATCCTTGTCGTCCACAATGCAGGTTGTGGAGGATGGCTATGGTCATACCTCATACATCTGATGTGAATATATATGTGATGAGATTGGAGGACAATTGCAGTTGTACCTCGGATGGTAGGGTATGTGTACCCACCTCCTTTCACTGGTGTTGTGACCTGTATCAAGGATAGACTAGGCTGTTAGCAGCTTGACCTTATGCATCACTGTGGCAAACCCATACTGATCAGGGGCGAAGAAGATCTTTGGAGTCTGGCTTTTTCTAGATATTGTATGTCATTGATTTTGACTTAGCAGTGGTTAGTTGGATTTTGAGTGGTATCCCCAAATTCCTCAGGGCATAATAAAAGATGTAAGACAGTCATGTAGCATATCTATTTAGGTTTATATACAACACTTTATATTGGATGATAACCCTTGTCTGCTTTCTTTTAACTGAGATCATGTATAGTATAAAAAGAGATAATGGATATGCTTATGATGTAGTTATGTTCATGTTGTAAACATGCTTATGTTGTCAAATATATTGAAAATGATGATTAAGAAGTTGCTACTAGCTATGTTTAATATTTCTAGCCATGCCTATGTAGTTCATTGTGTTATAATGTTAGTTCTACTTATGGTATAGATCTGTTCCCTTTATTTGAGTTGCCAATATTGATAGCCATGTTATGTTACTAGACATATTCATGATGTCAGGGATGTGTATGCTACTAGATTGCTTGTATTGTTAGAAAGGAATATGATCATAGTCATATTAATGATAATGATTGTTATTAGATGCAATTTGATGATATTTCAATAGATATCTATCCAAAAAAATGGATTTATTTGTTATCTATAAATGCATTGATGATCATACTTGTTGCTAAGATGATTTGCTAAATCTATTTAGTATACTTGAACTGTTCAATCTATTTAATTGATTATTAAATACTCCAACTGCTTAGTTATCTACTATTTAAAATGTTGTAATCAATAAGTGTTGTTGGAGGTTATATCTCTAGCTGGGACATGGGTCTCACCCTTGTGGTTTGCCACATCTTTTTAGGTAATCTGAAGTGATGAAAACAAACATGCGGAAGCAAAGAGGAGCTATAGTAATGAATCATTGAGAAAGTTGATTAGATGCCTAGTGTGTCCTACATTCATCCATGTACTCTCAGGTCTGGGCAAGAAAAATGTGTATATGGTGTTTCAAATGAATCGGACTTTTGTAAGAATATTAATGCTTATTTGTGTGACATATATGAATATTGTTCGCCTGTGTATATATGTTGTGGCTAAGGCGATATACCAATTTGTATCAAATTCTTGGCACAGTATGGATACAAGAAAGATGTCGGGCTCTTATGCAACTATTTTTTAGCGGGTGTTGATGTTGAAATCAGTTTTAATTTACCCATATTTTTGGGTATGTGATTAATTAGTGATCAATTGTGTTTTATGTTTTGAGTAATCTCTTGTAGTGTAATGGGTTCTCACATCATGCGTATCTCAAGGTTTCCCCTTGGAAAGGTGTGCTAAGTTTTGATAAGAAGGGTAAGTTGGATCGTAGGTATGTGGGACCATACCCTGTCTTGGCACATTTTAGAAAGGTGGCTTACAAGTTGGAGATACCTCTAGAGTTGCAAAAATTACATGATGTCTTCCATGTCTTCATGATTAGGAAGATTCACCCAGATACAGAGTTGACGTTGTAGCAAGTGGAGGTTGAGTTGTAGGAGGATGTGTCTTATGTTGAGGGTCCTTTTGTTGATCCTAGATAGGAGAGTGAAGAAGTTGAAGAGGAAGGATATAGTATTAGTTAATGTTTTGTTGTGTCATCATGGTTTGGAGGAATCCATATGGGAGTTAGAGGATGAGATGTGTAGGAAGTATATGTCTTTGTTCGCATAGGATTTTGGGGGCAAAATCCTTGTTAGGGGTTTATGATGGCAAGACCCCTGACCTTGATTTTTGGTTGAACATGCTTTCCTATCATAATTAGATTCTTAAAACCTTAGTCAAACCTTCTGATGTGCTTTTATATCATGTTACAAGCTTATGTTTCAAGTTTGGTCCAGTTTGGACATTGTTTGAGCTAGTTATACTTTTATGTGCTTATTTTGGACCTGACTGCAATTTACCCATTCCTAGGTTTTTTATTGCAATTTTTCACATTCTTGTTGTTCCTCACATGTTTTCACATCATTTTTTATATGTTTATGCTTTGGGGAACCTTGTTACACCTTGGTTTGAGTGGCGACATCTTATGTTGAGATTAGGGTTTGCATGGATGTCCTAAGAATATGTTTAACCCTGAGTATGAGCTACCTAGTTTAGTGATCTCCAAGTTTTCTTATGGTCCTAAGTCTTGGTTCTTTATGAAGTTCTCTTGATCCATCTAGAGTTGGCAGTTGATGAGGTTTCTGACTCATCTAGGTTGCCAACATCTAGGGTTGTTGGTCGATGAGCTTTCCTATCACATTGGTCGCCAACATCTTGGCTTAGTGGTCACTATGTTTTCTGGATCATCTTGGTCGATGAGTTTTCTTGGTGGGGTCTCTTTTTTTTGTTTGACTTATTTTCATGGAGGGGATTCTTGCAAGGATGAGATCTCTTGTACGCATGGAAAACTTGGATAGACACCTCTATCGTCTCTTTCCTCTCACCCATAGCCATATATACCTCCCTCCTATCATGCAACTAAACCTTTGAACCCTCTCTTTCTCTCTTTTTTCTTTTGGAGCTCATTGCCTCTTTCTTGGTGGTGAATAAGGGGCTCAAGGTTGAAGAAGAAGGTTGATCTACCTTGCATGTTGATCAAGGGTTTGGATCTATCCTCCCCTTGATCTTATAGATCTTCCTTGCTTTGCTTCTTGGCCTTGGTAAGTGATATCTCCCTCTTTCTCTTCACTTTTTTCTATCCTACCCTCTTCTATCTTCTTCTTGGCTGAATCCATGGTGTTCCATTGTAGATCTTAAGTTTGAGCTTGAAGAACATCTCTTTCTAGATTCCTTGACCTAGGGTTTCTTTCTTGGAGGATAAGCTAGCTTGGCCAAGAGGAGTGCTCAAGCTAGGGGTTTTTTCCTTACCTTTAAGTTACCTTGCTTTTTGGAGTTGCTCCATCTTCTCTAAAGCGTGTTATATAAAATTATCATCGATTATTGCTTACTTCTACTTTTCATGCACATGATCTTACCCTAAAATGTTGTTTCAAGTAGAAAGATGATATCTTGACCTAGGGTTTGTGCTTATATGATAGTTCTTGAGTAGATTATCCTCTTGTATGAACCCTAAAACCTCATGCACGAATCCTTCTTTATTGATGGAAGTTTTGGTCTTGCATCCTTGTGGAAATCTTGGTTTTTGATATCTCAAATAATGGTTGCTAATTAGGATTTTGAACTGATCTTTCTCCTTGTGATGCAACTTGATGACCTTTCAGATTTTGGGAGGTAACTAACTTGTTTGGATTCTTAGTGATCAATGAGATTTTGGTTTCTTCATGGTTTCCAAGGATTTTGAACTCATGTGGGTCACCAAGATTTTTTCTTATGTGGTCGATGAGCTTGATGCTATGTGGTGGACAATGTTTTGATTTCTCTAATTGGTCGCTAAGAATGTTTACACCATTATTGCTAGCCAAGCTTTTGGACCCTTAGTGGTAGTTGACGTAGGATCCCTACCGGTCGTTGAGGGAACCCTAACCTTAGTGACCATTAATATTTCTGACCTTTGGTGGTCACCAACCTCCTTGACTCTTAGCAGTTGATGAAACCTATGACCTTTAGTGGTAGATGAATATTTTGAGTCATGTTGGTCGCTATGTTGTTGAACTCTAGTGGTTGCTAAGGCACCTAACCCTAGTCATCACTAAGGTGCCTCTAACATATATGGTCACTATTTTTCCCTGACCTAGGTGGTCAAAGAATTCCCTGATCCTATGGTCAATGGTTATGTTTGACTTTATGCTTTTATGTTTAATGAGTATGCTAAGAATTAGGGTTTACCTTTAATTGACGTTTTGAAACCTCCATTCACTTACCTTGTAAAAACCTAACTGTAATGTACCCATATCTGGGTATATAACTTATTGTCCCTCCACCTTTAATTATATGAATATGGAATCATTTTTCCTTAGAAAAATAAAGTAATTGTAATCAATGTAATATAAAGACAAACTATTATGACTAATTAATTAATCAAGTAATTATTTCAAGTTGAATTATATAAATTACTAATTAATTATAGTTGACCCTAATGTGCCAAACTAAAAGCATCACTAGTCATAAATATAAAAAGAATTCAAATAATATGAAATAATGTGTCAAACTAAATAAGAAAGGTATTGAATGAATAAATTGAGTCATTAACCTACATGTAATCAAATAAAATATCAATGACTATCTAAAAATAAAACTAATATTAAAATTTGGTTCCCTACATCTTTTATAGTCAACATGTCAAATTTAAGGCATGTTGGATATTGTTACCCACTCAATTAATTGACTGAAATTACAATTAGTAACATAATAGGTTTTATTCATCAATGAAGACAAAAGTGAATAACTACCCCATGTAACGCCCCTACCCTGACCTTGCAGCCCTTTAGCCATGCTCCCTCACATTGGGCGTCATTGCCGCAATGGCTGGAGAGGCTTCCGTTTCTTCCCCTCACTCGAACAACAACCATGGTTGCATAACTCGCAATGGTTTCTTCTCCTTTTCTATTTCTTCTTTGACGCAATTTTACCGTGCGTATAAACGCAAGTGAACGCGTCGAGTAGTACAGGCCTTTGTGAGGCCCGAGTCAAACTCAGGGATACGTGCAATCATCGAGGACTCCTACTAACTACTCGCGATCAGCTAAGCCGATTAACAAGTTGAGAGTTGTTGTTAAAAATAAAAGAAAAATAAAAACAAAACAAAAGAAGCAATCGATTAAATGTTGGTTTAATCAATTCAAAAGGGTATCTTTAGGATTGCGGTTTCACCGCGAGTTTTCATTGTATTAGATTTTATATAATGCCTCAATTTTATCTCTCTATCCGGGTAGTGGCCTGAAAACAGAATTTCCCACTGTCGTGGTGCAATTCACTACCTAAGTCTAGGTCGGGTCCACCGTCGTAGTAACATATACCCTAAACTAGGTGCATTATGAACGATCTCTCAGTATCCACCATTAATTTTACACCACCTTGTTCAAGGGATTTGTCGATTAATGTGAATTCTGTCTCTTTTCAGCCGTTAATCCTTCTTTCAAAGTGATTAAGGGCATTAGGTTATTATTATGGTGATCAAGCATAACAATATATTGAGAAAACGAAATTATACCACGAATTTAAGAGATAAGATATGAATTACTATTATAAAATTGTCATACAATGAATCCTCAGGCTACTCCCGGTCCTAAAGAAAAAGGGGATTAGCCCCGCATGTTCATCTCAAGACAAAGCATGGTAGAGAAAAGGGGAAACATGAGAAAAACGAAATTGAGTGGTGAAACCCCTGAACGGAGAAGGTCCAATTGATCCTTGGCATGGAATCCGCGTTCTGTCGCCTTCCGGTGGTAGAATTCATCTTCTTCGGCGTCTGAATCGGTTGGGGCGTGCTCTCGTACTCCGTTCTTCTCTCCTTTGCTCTCCGGGATGTGTGCAGCAACTAATGACATCTTCCTCCAGTCAAGGACGCCATCATTAGGTATATCTCCCAAATTAGGTCACTAATTAACCACGGTCGTCTGATTAAGATCATTCCAAAGCAAACGCATATCTTACGGTGTGGATACCATCGACGCGAGTCGATGGTATCGACTCAGTATGGTAGCGGCAACCCTTCTTCCTTTTCGTCTGAGCGCCTGATGTAATCTCGATACCATCGACGCGGGTCGATGGTATCGACGAACCTGTAGCGACAGTTTTGTCGTTTTGCGTCCTTGTAACCTCCATGCATCGATGGTATCGACTTGGTGTCGATACTATCGACTGCTTCCTCGCCAGCAACCTGATGGTAGCTTGATACCATCGACATCCCTGTCGATAGTATCGACTCTTTGCTGATACTCGCGGCTGGAAACCTGCGGTCCGGTCGATGGTATCGACGGAAGTAGATACTTGTTTTCTCTGAAATTCAAACACGAGACCACATAAATTCACACAAATAATAATATTTTGACAATTAATGCTCAAAACGATGAAATAAAGGGAATTTGACATAAAATAGGAGAAAAGACCAAAGTGGATGAATTATGCAACATTAACCATAAAAAATGATTAATAAAAGCATAAAACACATATCAAACAGGTCTATAAATGCGACTCAAAATCATCGCATCAAACTCCCCTAAGCTTGAACGTTTCTCGCCCTCGAGCAACTAATCCTTAGAATAGAATTGCTAATGTCAACTGAAGAACACACACCACAACCAACATCCCATGACTCCCACCGGACATTCACATACCGGCCCTCTCTAACCATGGAACGGTAATTACCCTGAAGGCGACAGTAATCATCCATAAAAGAAATTGACCTCAAAACTGATGAACACTATCACATAAGGCAGTTAACATAATAAAACTAATCGGTTCAGACTTGGTGCATCTTGTGATCTCCTATACTACGTTGCTCACCCTAACTACCATCTACATGGAAGCAGTTCTCCTGATATACCTTAGTGAGGAGAAATTCACGGTGGCCTACCAATCCGAGCAACGGGTGGATGAGGATGGGTGGTTCATGGAAGAAAGTGGAAGTATTACACAGTTTCAACATGCATAAAACAAAAATGTCCTAAATGATGCAAATGCACATGAAAAATACCCTAATGCCTAAAATTGGGTGGAATGATGCATGTACTAACCATCCATCTCAAAACAAAATGGACATCTAATTAAGCTACATCATGTACATCAATTATCTCAAAATGCATGTGATATTATGTTCCTTCCTCCTTATTCTTGTTGCTTCTACATAACTCTTTTTTTTCTTCTTCATTATGCAGATTTTTCAGATTTTTCTCTTTTTTTTCAACCCTTGTATCCATAATTTATCATGAATATTTTATTGGGCTTATTTTTCTTCATACTCAGAAGTTTGCACTATTTAGAAGGTATGGAACAATTTAATTCACCATTGGAGAAAAATTGAGATACATGATATACTTTATGCATGAAAATTATGAATGCAACTACATGGCATGCACCTAAGGGTAATGTGCATGTATCACTATTCTAATATTTTTCTTTCTTTTTATGCAAAACATATGGAAATAAATTCAATGCAGGACCTATCTATATGAAATGCTGTCAAAGAAGTTAAAATTGTAAAGTACTTCCAATTCTTGCGGTGGATTGTGAAAAGTAAAGAGGTAGAAAGATCACAAGACTAGATGACTAAACCTTAGAAAGATATTATGTGTCCCTCCTTACTGACCTGTGTAGTAGTTAAGAGATTTCTCTCTCTTACATCCAATTAGAGTCTCATTACCATTTGGTCAGTTTAGGCTCAAACAACCATTTCCGTCCACTTTCATGAATCATTAGGAGTATAGTTGTGAAATTTTGTTTTAAAGTTGACAAAACCAATCATTTTCGTAGGATATGTGACCAAGGTTAAACAAGACAGTCTTTCCAAACACACAAAAACTTTTAAATTTCCCTTTTTGAATTTCCCTTGATTTTCCCATGCACAATTAATGAGATGACACAAACTTTATGACATCCACAATTTCACTAGATAGCATGTGGATCCTACAAAAACTAAAATTGCAAGAAACAAATAACAAGAACAAAACAATAAAAATAAAAACTAAAAACAATAACAGTTAAAGTTGTTCCAACTACCCCCCCTAAGCTTGAATTCGACTATGGCCTCATAGTCAAAAACAAACTTAAAGATTGGAATAGTGATACCGGATCACTCCTGTGGTGGTGGAGGTGGGTACTGTGGTGTCGTGGGGTCCCAAGTCGGGTATTTCCCCTGGAAAGACGGATCATACTGGGGCATGGGTGGAGGCTGTGGATACCCCCCGAAATAGTTTTGGCTCCAGTAATGATCATAAAACGGCTGATGCTGCATCTCCATCATGTTCATCCGATCATGCATGAATTGTTGATTGTCGAGGATGAGACGCTCATTTTCAAAGATAGCACACTGATTGTCCAGAAGCTGGTTCGTAGTGTCATGAATACCGGCATAAGTCTCGGTATGATGCTGCTGCGTTTGCTGTATATTTTGCAACATAGCATACATACCCTGCATGGAATAGGCATCCTCGCTTGGCTGCGAGGGCGGTGGTGGTGGCGGCGTAGGCTGTGATGATGAAGATGCACCCAGATGCATCCGAGGACGCTTCTGTGGTGCCACTCGTGCTCGAAGAGGTGTAAATGCCTCCTCTTCCTCCTCAGCCTCGTCGTCATTTCCGTCGTTGCCGCCTTCTTCATTGGAGTCGTCGATGGCTATGCTTGGCCACCGGAAGTGTTGCACCCCTTCGATGTCAAAAATGGGATCGGGAAGAGAACTTTCTTGATAGGTGTGGTTGGCGTGGCAATGCGCAAACACCATGCCATCTCGTAGAAGTAACAGATTGGACCGGTGTAGATGCTGCAAGTTCACCTTGCTTTTTGTAGAGAGAGGAGTGAGCGACTGTAAATTCAAGATGAGGTATGAAGCCAGCTTGGTGATGAGCCCGCCGAAATGAATCGGCGCTTTCCTCGTACTCCTCTTCACCGCCAATACTCTCTGTAGAAAGAAGGCACCCCAATTGCACTCTTGACGCTTCAGGAGCTTATACAAGAAGAAAAGATCCGGCTCCTGGAATTTGCTAAGGGATAGATCACCCCTAGCAAACAGCGTCGAACAGAGCATCCGGTGCAGTATCCGGACGAAAGGGTGCTTGAAATTAGCTACCGCGGCATTGTGGTAGCTCACCGACTTTCCTTGCGGCACCGTCACCAGCTCGGAAAAGATGGCGTTGTAGTCGGTGCGGTTGTCCGGCCGCCGGTGGTCGTACTGCGAATGGTTCCAGTTGAAAATCATGTTGAACTGCTTGAGCATGAGGGTGTAGTCGTGGTTGTACAGCCAGAAAGACACCCGGCCCTTGATCCACTCACGATCGGTGGCAATAACGTCGTTGGGCACGACACAGACGTCCAGCGATGCCATGAACTCTGCCACGAACTCCTTGTACGTGGGCCAGTCACCGAAGAACGGCTGGCCATCTTGGTGAAATTCCAGCTCGCCAGGTCTTATGGGTGCGTGGCGGGCCTGGCCATGCAGAACGTAGGCCAAGTTGGCCTCGAACCTGAGATCTCGGATCATCTCCCGGTCCACATACCGGGTGGGCTCTATCTTCCTCTGCATGATCTCCTCGTAGATCTTCCGGACCTTCGAGGAAGGATGGACAAGTCGGGGACGTGATTTCGATGATGGCAGTAGTGGCACAAATTCTGGGATGTCCATCGGAGTCGCACGTGAGGAGGAAGCTCCGGCCACATGCACCATGTTTGCGATGAGAAATAGGGGTCAGAAAAAGAGCTCGGTGAAGATTGGAGAGGTGAATCTCCGCTTGATGAAGACCTTCGCTCGGTGCTGCTCGTCATTGGGCTTGGACGGCTCTAGAACTCACTCGATACAAGTAGAGGAAGATTGCACTGAAGGTGTGATGTCATCTGACGTCAATCCTCCTCTTAAATAGATGTTGTCGGCGCCACTGTTGACCCGTCGATACCATCGACGCGAGTCGATGCTATCGACTTGGGTAGCGCGATCCGTCTCGCCGCTAGTATCGACGGTTGTCGATGGTTGGATTCACGGGGACTGGATTGCTGACGCGTCGATACCATTGACGCGGGTCGATAGTATCGACCCATCCCCCGGATCGACTTCTTTCTTTGCCGCGATGTCGTTGATCTTTCTCGCGGATCGTTGACGTGGCGTGTCGATACTATCAACGCGAGTCGATAGTATCGACTCTCTGATTAGGGCAAATCCTCGCGAGGCTCGGTCGCCGCCTGCTGTGTGAGAAAGTGTCGATACCATCGACAGGCCCATCGATGGTATCGACTTTACTGAGACAAATCATTCTGAAAATCTCCAGAGATCTCGATGGTATCGACTTGGACTCCGAAATCAACCTGTAAGTGTGTCGATACTATCGACTAGGCCGTCAATAGTATCGACGCAATGCAACTCTTGTAGTTGATAACCTGTACCACGGTCGATACCATCGACACAAGGGTCGATGGTATCGACCCTGCCTCAGACCTGCACATCACAGAAACGATCACGGTACCTTTTTTACACTAAAAACTAAGTAAAAAAACAAATTAAACTACGATTTTTAAATGAACTAATCTATGGTACCAATGGTTGGGTTGCCTCCCAACAAGCGCCCTTATTTAACGTCTTAGGCTAGACAACTTTTGGGCACCTCATGCATCCGAAAGTGAAATGAGTTTTACCTCATTCACCTTCCTCTTGTAATTTTCTCCAAAATATAGCTTCAACCTCTGTCCATTCACCAAAAATGTCATCTCACCATCACGCACCAAGATTGCGTCGTGTGGTTTGACCTCTTCTACTACGAATGGCCCACTCCATCGGGATTTGAGCTTCCCGGGATGCAACTTCAGTCGTGAATTGAACAACAATACACTATCTCCTTTCTTGAACGTGCGCAACTGGATGTGGCGATCGTGGATTAACTTGGTGCGCTCCTTGTATATCTGCGAGTTCTCGTATGCCGTCATCCGCAGCTCATCCAACTCATTCAATTCAAGCAATCTCTTCCTCCCCGCTCCATCATAACTCAAGTTGAGCCTTCTAAGCACCCAATGTGCTTTGTGCTCTAACTCTACCGGTAAGTGACAAGCCCGACCATATGCTAACCTAAAAGGCGTGGTTCCTATAGGTGTTTTGTAAGCCGTCCTGTACGCCCATAATGCATCCGGTAGAAGGGCACTCCAATTCTTCCTCGTGGACACCACCGTACGCTCCAAAATCTTCTTAATTTTGCGATTGGAGACTTCCACCTGTCCTTGAGTTTGCGGGTGATATGGGGTACCTATGTTATGTTTTACCCCATATTTCTTCAACAATGTCGAGAACTTGTGATTCTTAAAGTGCGTACCCCCATCACTGATGATCATTCGGGGCACTCCAAACCTCCAGAAAATATTTTCTTTTACAAACCTGCAAACTACAGAAGAATCATTAGTCCTTGTAGGTATTGCTTCTACCCACTTCGACACATAATCTACAGCTAGAAGAATATATAAATTTGAATTCGAGGACACAAAGGGTCCCATGAAATCTATACCCCATAGGTCAAATACCTCCACCTCTTGGAACACATTTAGGGGCATCTCCTGTCTCTTTGAAATATTACCTGCTCGTTGGCAGGAGTCACACTGCCTTACAAACTCGTAGGCGTCTCAGAACAAGGTTGGCCAATAAAGGCCACTCTCCAGAACTTTAGCTGCCGTACGAGAGCTCGCATGGTGTCCTCCCATAGGTAGTGCGTGGCAATGACGGAGAACGCTCTCGTACTCCACCTCAGGCACACACCTGCGTAAGATACCATCCCTGCATTGCTAAAGCAGAATCGGGTCATCCCAAAAATAATATCGTAAAGAATGGAAAAATCTTTTCTTCTCTTGATATGACCAATCTTCTGGGATGATCCCGCAAGCTAAGTAATTCACAATCTCAGCGAACCAAGGGTCTTTAGAAAAAACTTTCAAAATCTGTTCATCCGGAAATGTCTCGGTTATGGGTATATGTAAATCTTTTTCATCCACCCTCTCTAACCTAGACAGATGATCCGCCACAACATTTTCAATCCCAGCTTTATCCTTGATTTCGATGTCAAATTCTTGTAAGAGCAAAATCCACCTAATTAATCTAGGCTTTGCATCCTTTTTCTCCATTAAATATTTGATTGTGGCATGGTCAGTCCAAACGACTACTTTAGATCCAACTAAATATTGCCGAAATTTTTCAAAAGTGAAAACAACGGCGAGTAATTCGTTTTCAATAGTTGTATAATTTAATTGGGCGTCATTCAAAGTTTTTGAAGCATAGAAAATCACGGCAGGTTTATTGTCCACCCGCTGCCCTAACACGGCTCCTACTGCAAAATCAGAAGCGTCACACATGAGTTCGAACGGTTTAGTCAAATCCGGCGTTTGAACAACCGGTGCAGAAATCAGTTTCTCTTTCAACACATCGACCGCATGTAGACATTTGTCATTGAAATCAAATACAGCGTCTTTCTCAAGCAGTTCGGATAGAGGTTTCGCGATTTTTGAAAAATCTTTTATAAACTGACGATAAAATCCGGCATGTCCCAAGAAACTCCTTACCCCTTTAATAGAATTTGGTGGGGGTAACTTGGAAATAACCTCAATTTTTACCGGATCCACCTCTAAACCTTTGCTAGACACCTTGTGTCCTAGCACTATCCCCTCAGTCACCATCATGTGACATTTTTCCCAGTTGAGGACCAAATGTGTGTCCTCGCAGCGCTGTAAAACCTTGTCTAGATTATAGAGACATTCGTCAAACGATGCACCATACACCGAAAAGTCGTCCATAAATACCTCAAGACAGCGTTCTACCATGTCAAAAAAGATAGCGAGCATACAACGCTGAAAAGTCGCAGGTGCATTGCATAAACCAAAAGGCATTTGGCGATACGCGAAAGTCACATAGGGACAAGTGAAAGTAGATTTCTCTTGGTCCAAAGGATCAATGGAAATCTGGTTGTACCCCGAGTACCCGTCAAGAAAACAGAAGTGCGATCGGCCAGCAAGACGCTCTAGAATTTGATCGATAAAAGGTAAAGGAAAGTGATCCTTTAGCGTGGCGGCATTCAGACGGCGGTAATCAATACAAACTCGCCACCCGGTTACCAATCGAGTGGTGACAGGTTCATTTAAACTATTTCGGGTGACAGTGATTCCCCCCTTTTTAGGGACTACCTGTGTGGGACTCACCCATGTCGAGTCTGATATGGCGTAAATGATACCTTCAACAAGAAGTTTAATAACCTCCTTCTTCACAACCTCCATCATGCTTGGATTGAGACGTCGTTGAGGTTGGATCACGGGCTTGGCACCCTCCTCGAGCTGAATCTTATGCTGACATAATGTAGGGGAAATCCCCTTGATATCTGCAACGGACCACCCAAAAGCTCCCCGGTGGTTCTTCAGCACTATCAACAATTGTTCCTCCTCATCCGCACTCAAATAAGCAGAAATGATCACAGGTAACTTGTCTTCCTCAGCTAGAAAGACATATTTGAGATGTGGTGGTAGCGGCTTTAATTCTAACTCCGGCGGGCTGACCAGAGATGATTGAAGCGGCGGGGGAAGTTCACCTAAATCTTCATAATGCCTTGCATAGAAGCATGGAAGCATCTGAAGCATTTTGGCGCACTCCTTGAGTGATTTGCTCTGCATCCAATCATGTGTAATATTTACCAAGCAAGCCTCCAATGGTAATTCAGGACAAGCATCAAAAACAGAAATTGCAATAACATCATCTTCCAAAGAAGGCAGAATGTCCTCATCCTCATCATTAGGGAACCCTACAGCTTTACACAGAGATACTACCTTGGTCTTTTCCATGATGTCCACAGCCAAGGTTCCATTGTCCACTTTGCTCATCACATGAGCCATGTCCAGAAAAGGCTTCCCAAGACAGAGTGAAATATTATTATCCAGATGTTTTACCACACGGCATTGTTCCTTTGCTTTAGATGACACCGTACTAGAGGGCATGACCAACTCAAATCGGTCATCGGCTATACCCAAGGTCAAACGACCTCTCCCCATCTCTAAAATCATGTCAGTTGTAGCTTGGAAAGGATGTCCAAGTAATAGCTCATTGCCATGTTCATCCTGCATCTCCGTGACTACAAAATCTGCTGGAAAAACAAATCTGTCCACTTTCACTAACACATCTTCACAGATTCCATATGGCTTTACTACCGAGTTGTCTGCCAATTGAATAGTCATGTTGCTTGGTCATGACTCCTTCAATCCCAGCTTTTTGAATGTAGATAGGGGCATCAAGTTGATGCTTGCCCCTGAGTCACATAATGCTTCACCAAATTTGACTTTTCCAATATAACAAGAAATGTTAAAGCAACCTGGATCTTGCCTCTTTGGCGGCAACGTGCCCATGATGAAGGCACTCACTTGCTCCTTGAGCACGACAACTTCCGTGTTCGGAATTTTTCTCTTCTTAGTAATGATGTCTTTTAGAAATTTCCCGTAAGATGGAATTTGCTCAATGGCTTCCAATAGAGGGATATTTACTGACAGCTTCCTGAAACTGTCTAAAAACTTCTTAAATTGTGCATCTACCTTCCTTGCCTTAGTACTGTCTGGATACGGGATCGGGACCGCTTGTGCCCTTTGATGAGGTGGCACATAGGGTGTCCTTTTCTAAGGTCCTTCCTCCTCTACAATCGGTTCTTCAGTAGAATCCACAACTATGTCATTGACTGATTCTGTGACCGGTGCGGGCTGCTCCTCATTGGCTTCACCTTCTACTTCAGCTTGTGGTATGATTGTCTCCTCGGCCTTGGATTTAACAATTTCTTGCCGCTTCTGAGCAAGATGGCTTTTGCCTGCTGGTTTCCCCCTGGAACATTGGTATTTCTCGGAAAACCTTGATGTGCCGGTTTCTTCAAACTGGCTATCTCTGCTGCCATCTGTGCCATAGATGTCTCAATGGTCCTCATTTGCGCCCCATGGCTCTATAGTGTTTGCCCAAACTGATTCATGAACTCTCCTTGTTGCTTTATTTGCTGGCCAAAAGTAGCCATGAGTTCTTGGTTTTACTTTATAACTTGATTGAGCAGCTCTGTGCTCTTATCCTCCACCGCTGGCTGGGGTTTAGCATCCGGATCCTACAAGAAATTATTAGGATCCTTCCAGGAAAACTTCTTGTCTTTCCTCCATGAGTAGTCGTTGTTCCTGTAACCTGGCTGCTGCCTCATAAATTTCACTTGAGCCTCGTCCTCGAACTCATTATCCTCCTTTGCAAGCAATTTCTTTGCGAGAAGATCCATCTTCTCATTCAGTTCCTTTATTGCCTTAGATTCTCCTACTGCACGGACCTGCTCCACGGCGCCTCTTTCACCCCATGATTGTTTCCTAGCCATGTTCTTTAATATCTCCCAACACCTGGTGTTCGTGTTGTTCAAAAAGAATCCTGACCCAGCTGAATCAAGGTTGCTCCTATCGTGCTCGGAGAGAAAAAATAGAAGATTTTTACCTGTGTTTCTTTATCCAGCCTGTGATGCGGGCACCGTCTTAGCATGACCTGAAACCTCTCCCAGGTCTCAGAATATGTCTCACCTGCCTGTTGGGTAAAGTTATGGATCTTCCTGATCATGTCATTGGTCTTCTCAGGAGGAAAGAACCTCTCAAAGAAAACCTCCACCATATGGTCCCAGGACTCCACAAACTCATCATCTAAATTGTGTAGCCATTCTCGCGCGGCTCCTGCCAATGAACTCGGGAAAAGCTTAAGATAAAGTGCATCCTGTAGAAACCTATCGATTTTAACCATGTCACAGTTCTCAACAAACTGACTTATGTGTGCGACGGGGTCCTCATTCTTGAGCCCATGAAAAGCATTGGACTTCACCAGATTTATCAAAGCTGGATCAATCTTATAGGTAGGTATGTTGAGTGCTTGCTTCTTTATAGGCCCTTTTGACGCGGATGCGGAAGAAGCCTTGATCTTCTCCCATATTGTCTGTGGCTCATCCTCCATCTCTTCTTGTTCCTCGGGTTCAGAATCTATATCCTCTAGATGATCTTGATTGTACCCGTCCTCGTCTTCAGGTCCCGTCAGTAGTGGAACTTATGGTGCCCGACCTGCGTAGTCAGTACTACGCGTCTGCACCATGCATAGTACCTGAAAATGGAAAGATTAAATTTAGTACGGTGCTTGACGATTGAAAATATTTAGAAAATAGATTATGAATTTTTGGAATGATAATAATAAAAAGAATAAAAAGGTGGCCTAGAGTGGCCGCTCACAGCACTCGAAGTGCCAACAAATTGCCGTATCCCCGGTATCGGCGCCAAAAACTTGACGCAATTTTACCGTGCGTATAAACACAAGTGAACGCGTCGAGTAGTACAGGCCTTTGTGAGGCCCGAGTCGAACTCAGGGATACGTGCAATCGTCGGAGACTCCTACTAACTACTCGCAATCAACTAAGACGATTAACAAGTTGAGAGTTTTTGTTAAAAATAAAAGAAAAATAAAAACAAAACAAAAGAAGCAATCGATTAAATGTTGGTTTAATCAATTCAAAAGGGTATCTTTAGGATTGCAGTTTCACCGCAAGTTTTCATTGTATTAGATTTTATATAATGCCTCAATTTTATCTCTCTATCTGGGTAGTGGCCTGAAAATAGAATTGCCCACTGTCGTGGTGCAATTCACTACCTAAGTCTAGGTCGGGTCCACCATCGTAGTAACCTATATCCTAAACTAGGTGCATTATGAACGATCTCTCAGTATCCACCATTAATTTTACACCACCTTGTTCAAGGGATTTGTCGATTAATGTGAATTCCGTCTCTTTTCAGCCGTTAATCCTTCTTTCAATGTGATTAAGGGCATTAGGTTATTATTATGGTGATCAAGCATAACAATATATTGAGAAAACGAAATTATACCACAGACTTAAGAGATAAGATATGAATTACTATTATAAAATTGTCATACAATGAATCCCCGGGCTACTCTCGGTCCTAAAGATAAAGGGGATTAGCCCCGCATGTTCATCTCAAGACAAAGCATGGTAGAGAAAAGGGGAAACATGAGAAAAATGAAATTGAGTGGTGAAACCCCTGAACGAAGAAGGTCCAATCGATCCTTGGTGTGGAATCCGCGTTCTGCCGCCTTCCGGTGGTAGAATTCGTCTTCTTCGGCATCCGAATCGGCTGGGGCGTGCTCTCGTACTCCGTTCTTCTCTCCTTTGCTCTCCGGGATGTGTGCAGCAACTAATGACGTCTTCCTCCAGTCAAGGACGCCGTCATTAGGTATATCTCCCAAATTAGGTCGCTAATTAACCACGGCCGTCCGATTAAGATCATTCCAAAGCAAACACATATCTTACGGTGTCGATACCATCGACGCGATTCAATGGTATCGACTCAATATGGTAGCGGCAACCCTTCTTCCTTTTCGTCTGAGCGCTTGATGTAATCTCGATACCATCGACGCAGGTCGATGGTATCGACAAACATGTAGCGACGGTTTTGTCATTTTGCATCGATGTAGCCTCCGTGCGTCGATGGTATCGACTTGGTGTCGATACTATCGACTGCTTCCTCGCCAGCAACCTGATGGTAGCTCGATACCATCGACATCCCTGTCGATAGTATCGACTCTTTGCTGATACTCGCGGCTGGCAACCTGTGGTCCGGTCGATGGTATCGACTTCCGTCGATGGTATCGACGGAAGCAAATACTTGTTTTCTCTGAAATTCAAACACGAGACCACATAAATTCACACAAATAATAATATTTTGACAATTAATGCTCAAAACGATGAAATAAAGGGAATTTGACATAAAATAGGAGCAAAGACCAAAGTGGATGAATTATGCAACATTAACCATAAAAAATGACTAATAAAATCATAAAACACATATCAAACAGGTCTATAAATGTGACTCAAAATCATCGCATCATTCTTTCGTCTCCTATTCTCCCTCACTCGCCCTCTATTTCTTCCTCTGGCATTCCTTCTCCTGATAACTCTCACCCTAATTTGCTACGCCTTTCCCTACAGACAACGTCTGACAGAGAGGAAGCAATGGCGCACCCCTTCTACACGATGCCTCTACTTCCCCTTCCTATCATCCTCTCTTCCCTTATCAACCATACCACCCTCATAGAAGACTGTTATAACCCCAATTTTTAGGTTCAATTGGTGAGAAATGTAATTTCTCATATTAAAGATATTTGAACAGATAATGATATAATTTGCTTCAAATAAATGGATTTCGTTTACAATAGCCTTGATGTTTGTGTTGTGGGCTTTATTGGCTATTGGGCCCAATAACAAGGAAATAACAAAGAAAATTCAATTAGTGAATGAATAATTGAATATTCAAGAAACGAAATATGTAGAAACCTCTAGAAGGCAAATCCAAAGAGGATTTCGTGCCTCTTGGGTTCCTTGGGTTCCAAGGAGTCCAAAGTTGTAAAAAGAAAGCAATAAGAGAAGAAAAGATTAATTATGTATTTCTTTATTAAGAAAGAAATTGGAAATAATGTTAATATGTGGAAAACAAGTGAAAAGATATATAATTGAGTTATCCTTTGTGGAATTTCGTATCCCAAGGATTACTAATGATAAAAGGAATACCAATGAGGAAAATAAAAGAGAAATAAAAAGAAATCCTCAAAAAGAAATATTTTAATGAGAAATGAACAAGATAGTGTGAAATAATGCACAAAGATGCATCTAGAAGGATAATAAATATCCTTGGAAAAGGATTTCGAAATAATGGAGTATATTGGGATCCAAGGAGTCCCAATAAAGAGGAAAGAAAGAGAAAATACTAAAAAGGCAAAATAAAAGGATAATGTAATACATTATTAATGAATTTTGTGTTGTTTTTAAAAGGTGGTATTTTCTATTAAAAGGAACCATGATTTCGTGACAAATAACTAAAAGGCAAGTTTAAGGAGAGTAAGAAAGAGGAATTTCGAATTCCTAAATATCCATGCAACAAGGAACATTAAGGAAATAAAAGTTAGTGAAGAAATAGAGAGATGGTTGCTTCACAACCAAGGAAAATGTATTTCCTTTCAAGTTGGGACTTGAGTCCTCATGAGGCACGCCTTAGGGCTACCAACTCCACCCTATATAAAGGGTAGAACCC
Source organism: Alisma plantago-aquatica (assembly GCA_963693085.1). Taxonomy (NCBI): domain Eukaryota; kingdom Viridiplantae; phylum Streptophyta; class Magnoliopsida; order Alismatales; family Alismataceae; genus Alisma; species Alisma plantago-aquatica. Next base: position 766,175,901 of record OY856414.1, on the reverse strand, counting down.
TGGTTTGAGTTCTAAAGGGATCCTACATCTTTCTCTCTCTACTCCATTGCTACCTTACGTATGAAACCCTAACCATGTGAAGTATCACGTCTATGAAGTGATGAGGGACAAGAGGACAAGTGTGTTTGATGCGGCTTGCTCCCACGACTTCAGGAGGAGCTATGCCGTCAGTTTCGCACCCTGGATCGGTGGTGGCCACAGCAGCATGGCTGCAAGGCCGCCGAGTTGTGCAGGCCTGGCCAGCGCGAGCCGGCCGCCTTGACCACTGGATAAGAGTGACCCCGGATTCGTGGGGGAGCTCCGAAGCAGAAGGAGTGCTCCCTGGGGGTCGGCGGACCATGGAAAGGAGGGAGGGGCGCGCCGCATCGGACTGCAGTCGGCGGCCGTGACCTGAGACAGAGGTAGAAGAAGATCAGCCCGATTTGACGACTTTACCCCTCCGCGCCATGCATCGCCAACCACTTACGCGAGGGTAAGAATGTAAATTGGTTATTTTCTTTTAGCGGGTTGCCAATAAACATTAAAGCTGAGGTGTCAATCTGCGATTGGTCAGAATTTGTATATCTTGCAAAAAGTGTAGAATTTGCTAGGAAACTCGGTTTAAATCGAACCTTATATGAATTTTTATCAAAAGAACGCAAGGAATCCATTAAAAATAGTTGTATAGCCTGAATCTGACCATAGTGCGAAAAATAGTGTAAAGTATCATCTTTAAAGAATTAAAGGTTAAGAAACCCTATTTTGATATGATTAATGTGTTTAATAGGGTTTAATGGATCTTTAGAGTTGATGTTAATATGTTAAATGTAAAAAGGAACATTGAGTTCAAAAAGGAAGAACTTTGCACGTGATTAGTCTAATTTAGGGTTTATGTGCTTAAATATGCATGAAATTTGAAAAGGGCATAAAGTTATCATCTTTAATGATTCAATTAAGGAAAAACCCTTAGATTTGATGATAGATGGATAATTCAAGCTGATATTAACCTGTTGTTAATGAAAGAGAAAATATGATTTAAAAATATGATCTTTTTATATATTTGGTTTAATTTAGGGTTTCGTGCATGATTATGCACTAATGAGCTTGAAAACCCTAATTTAGATGAATATGTCTTTTAATTGGTTTAATTGTGTAAATCCACGAATAAAATAGAGATGTGATGATCCTAAGCCAATTTGAGCATAAAAGATCCTTAATGTGGATAATTTGAGTAATTAGGGTTTTTATGAGTGGAAAAGTTGTTTTAGGGTTTGTTAACTTAAAAAGGATAAAGTTTGAGAAATTGATCTAAGAAACCCTAATGCATCCTAATGAGACTTAGAAACCTTAGAAAGGTGTCCCAAGGAGTTGTTTGGGATATGCTTGTGACATTTAGACATTATACATGTTTTCAGGATCAATGTTTGCTTGATTGATTGATTGATTGGCTTGCTTGATTGGACATCTGGTTGGATTTGGATAAATTGTTGCTTGAGATCTCCAAGACAGGTATGTGGTTATGATTATGAATAACCGCTATAGTTTCCCGATGGATTCTCAGATGTTTAATCGCATTGAATGCAACTAAACTGTTGGATGTTTATTTATTTCATGCCATTATAAAGTGACTATGACTATCACATAATGTATATGCCTATAAACTCAGATCCTGGTTCTCTCTGTGGCATAATAGCTAACCTAGTACATGGCTGCCTATGGGTAGGTCCATCAGGTTAGAGAAAGGCCTAGTACATGGCTACCTATTGGGTAGGTCCATCAGGTCTATGGATGACGTAGTACATGGCTACCTATTGGGTAGGTCCATCAGGTCTATGGATGACCTAGTACATGGCTACCTATTGGGTAGGTCCATCAGGTCTATGGTTGACTTAGTACATGGCTACCATGGAGGTAGGACCATCAAGTCATAATGAGTTAGATATTGGGCTATCTTCGGATAGTGCCATGTGACTCTATTACCTAAAAGAGAGGTGATATCCATGTCCACTGCAGGGACAGCCCAGAGTTCGAGAATATGTATGGATTGAGTTGTATGGCTTAAAATGTAATCTTGATGGTTAAATGATTAATTGAATGATTATATTGTTAACATAGTTGAACATTATCTGTTTCCTCCACATACCAGCTATGGCTGACTGACGTTTTGTTTGTCGGTGTTTTAGGTACAATGAAAAGAACAAACAGTTAAGTGGCACATGTGATACTAAATGAGAATCAAAGTGCAAAGGAGGATTAGATAGATTAGTATCTGTGTGGATAGAAGTTTAGAGATCCAATCTCTTCAAAGGTATACAAAGAAAAATTTTATTACCATTTTCAGTATAGTCTGTTAGAATTTAATAATTGTTTATGGTTATATGTCGAACCTTTGATCTGGGATTAATGGGTGCGGCTTCAACCTCTTGGTCTCCCTTAATTGAGGGTTATCGGGAGGTGGGGTCGTAACATTTGGTATCAGAGCATAGGTTCCTCAGTTAACCATTAATAATTATTTAATTTTACAAACTCCGTAGAACCCAAGGGAGTTATTAGAGGAGTATCCGAAAGGCGGAGGTGTCTAGAAAGGGATCACGACTGGGGGCTGGCAAGATTTTCCTCCGCACCGCTAGTCAGAATACGAGGACTCCCAGACCCGTGCGACCGACTGGCCAAAGTCTTATGGTATGAATCGAAATAAGATACCTTTAGGACTTCTCATCTTATTCATCCCTTCTCATCACAAAATTCTGATAACGACCTAAAGGATTAGGGTTTTCTTTCTTCTCCTCACCCTCTTGAGGTATGGGTAAGGTTAATAAGGTTTAAGAAATCCTCCACCAAATTAATGAAAGGCATGTAAATAAGATGTCATGGACATAAGCTTAATAGATTAAGCGCAAACTAAAGAATTGATACATGCTTAGGTCATATGACATAAGTTGTCATGTCCTCAAAAGAGACCTGAGGCTAGACCTTCTTATCAGGAGGATAAGTTAGTCTTGGAGATAGAGATCTCCATTGCAAGTAGAGACCTGGCACATCCTCTGAGGATGTTGCTAACCCTAACCCTAACCCTAAGTGGAGAGAGAGATGAGCTGGACCAAGTGTTTGAAAGGACATGTCTTTGGGATGCCATAGGATCCATGGGTGACCTAGCACCTTTGGCAACCCAACCCTGGGAAAGGTCGTGCATGTTAGGGTAAAGGATAGCTCCTTAGATGATGATGTTAGTGAAGGACCATAGAAACCCTATGGGCTTGTACAAGTAGGGCATAGCTGGCACCTAGGGCGCGTCATAATGTTGGTAGTAGGATGATACCCTGGATAAGGAATTATGATGGAGCATAAAGGGTTATGGATGATCTTGAGCAACCATAAGTTCGAACCTAAGATTCACCCATGTAGAGCATGCTTTTGAGGTTGAACCTTCATGAAGAGAGGACCTCTAATGGTGAGGTTGGATGTATGGTTAGCTCTAGAGAGAGAAGGAAACCCAACAAGAAGGTTGGAAGCCTAAAACAATGGATGACAGTGGTTGCCTCATAAGTTGATGATATCTTGGTTGCCTTTAGAGGGACCAAACCCTAGACAGTGAAGATGAAGCATTTGGTGCCTATGTGCCTACAGTATAGGTGTTTACCTTCTGAGGTGGGAAGAAGAGTTCCTTAGACCTAGAGAGGTTCAGTGAATAGGTTTTGAGGCCTTGTACCTTGATGGTTGTCCTTAAGGAGGACCCAATCCTAAGTGTTGCTCGAGTTGAAGGGTGACAAGAAGTGCATGTCATGCCTTTTGCATGCTTGGTTCGTAGTTAAGAGATAGAGCATGCAGTTTGACACCTAAAAGTAAACCTAGGGTTCCTAGGCCTAAGAGGGGAAGTGGTGTACCTAATGCTCATAATGAGAAGTCAAGTTCCTATAGAAGCGAGCATGGTACTCCTCGTGTATAGAGGAAAAAGGGGAGCCCCTGAAGTTTAAGGTGTTTTTGATGAACCCCTCACAGCTAGGATGATGATAAAGGAAGGTATGATCTTGATCCAACGTCGAGGAAAGAGGATAAGTATGACCTAGCATGGTACAGTAAGTGATCTGCTCATGCCTTAATAGCTTTCTAGGGTTAAGTAGGCTCGTGAGGATGTATACCCTAGACCTAAAGAGCTTTTGTGACCTTGTTGTCAAGAGATAGTTTTCCTCCCATCCTGGGAGAGGGACCCCTTTGGTAGGGTGTATATCAGTTTTGTTGGTTTAAGGTAACCTGAAGAGGTCTCACGGGATCTTGAGAAGCTAAGTGAAAGGTACATAGTATGAGAATGAACCTGTAGACCCATAGATATCCATCTCAAATTGCATATGAATGTGTTACCATAGAGGTAATCGGTATGGGGCTTGACCAAAGTAGGCAGGTTGCCATGATCCCTATGAAAGGATGAAAGCCAGCCCATGGATGCAGAAAGAGAGATGATGAAGACTTGGGTAAGGTTCTAAGTGAACGTGTACTACAATGGAGAATCCTAAGTCTATCCTAGGGTCAGGTAGGGGTAAGACCGATGAAAGTAGGAGTTGCCTAATTCCCCAGTTGCACATGACCATAGGGTCGGGAGGTAACAGCTATCATTGTCTGAGGGCCATGGGTTAGAAGATTGATCACCTTCATGAACTCATGGGACCCAAAGGGTAGATGAGTAGGGCACTCTCTTGATGCATGAGGGAAGAGGGATGACCCCAAAAGAGTCGGTACCCTATAGACCTAGAGGAGATGACCAAGGATATAAACCTCAGTAGGTTCAAGACTAGTTTGATATCATGATGTTTGTGATGAAGAGATATATGTGGCACGTTGCAACTTAGATTTAAAGGTGTACTGGCAAGGTGGGATGCACCATCTCTACTCTTAGAACAAGAAGAACTCTATATTTGGACTGTAGCCAAATGCTTATTTCCTCTTGTTATGGGGGTGAGAGGTAGTACATTATGCATGTCATACACCAAGGATAAGAGATGATGTAGGTTGGAATGTTGCCACGAGAAATGGGGATAGAGAAGATATCTACCCTGGTAAAGTGAATGATACATGGATGGTTTGTAAACACTAAGAGGAATGAGGTAGTCCCCTTATGAGGATGTTTTTATCATGAGCTATGTGGAACTTACAAGTTATACCAGGTTGAGTTTGATCACCATGATGATGGAATCAGAGAGTGTTCTTATGAAGATAAACATATAGTTTGAGGTGACATGATAAGTGAAATGCATGGAAGTGTAATGTTACCTAATACCTAAGGATGTGAAGTGGTAATGGATGCTCTGGTTGAGATACATCTGACTTGTTTGATTAGAATCTAGAAGAGGTTGTTTGGCTAACCCTAAGTTTGAAAAGGAGAGGTGTTTGGATAACACTCAGATGTAACAAGATGCGTTGAAAAGTTAAGGGTTATTTGGTTAGCCAGTCTAGTCCTTGATGTAATGAAAGGACGGTGGTAGAACCTCAGATGCACTTCTTTGGAAGAGAAGGTGACGAAACTCCGACTAGAGTAGTTTAGGGTTTCAATGGGTTTGATCTTGAAAGAATCATGACATATAGGAAATCATGATTGAAGATCACCATACACCGTGGATAATGGCAATAGCACTTTGGATGCTTAAGATGAAGTTGCATGTGGTTTATGGCCATGCAAGCCAGGAGGTAAAGGACGAACCCCAGTAACTCAGTGTATCAATATAGAGGACAAAAGAGTCCTTGAGAAGGAATAGGAGCTCAACACTATGGATTTTGTGATGGGTCTTCCCTGGGCCAAAGAAGGTCGAGATGCAATATGGGTTATGGAAGATCGCCTTACCTAGAGGACATAAGAAAGAAAGAGTTCTGTCAAGGGACAGATCTAGTTGAACTACCCATGAGAGAGATGGTTCAACTACACCATGAAGTGAGTTCAAAGGTTCTTGAGTTTGACCTAAAGGCTCACATCCATAAAGTGGAAGTAGGTACATGAAGAACTCAATGATAGTATAGTTTATCACCCCTAACTATGGTTAGTAAGATCCAGACTTAAGGGTATGATGAGGGCATGTGTGCTCGTTCAGGGTGATATCTAGAGATAGTTCTTGTCCTATTAAAGATGTGACAATGACCACCATATCCAGTATCGGGTTTTATAGGAAGCTTTGTAAGGGAGGTTGTGTCGGTCACCACTTTAGTAAGGTGATGTTGGTGAAAGGACCACATGATGGTTACAAAAGTACCACATGATGGTTAGAAAAAGGGACCCCAGTGCACGTAGATGAAGTCACTTTGATCGTGCAAGGGCTGAAAGGAGCCTAGAGACGATGAGAGTCGTGAGCAGATGCAAAGTAGACTGACATACAAGTTACTGTGGGAGAAAATGTGACATGAAAATTCGACCCCTCTAAGTTATAACTAAGAGAGCTGAGTCCCCGATACATGGGTCCATTAGAGATGGATGGGTGATGAAGGTTAGGTTTGACCCTACCCCTCAAGATATAGTAATGGGAGATGTTTCCATGTGTCCAATTTAGAGCACTATGTGAGGTACCCCGACCATGTGCTGAGCAATGAACCTAGTGAGCCCCAAGGGAGGCTGAAATGGCCTGAGTCACCTGTGTAGTTTATAGACGCCAGGATGAAAGAACTCAATGAAAAGAATATGTGATGATAAGGGTTCTTTGAAAATTCCATGGGTACGGCAAAGCCACATAGGGGCCAATGATGGACATGGAAAAGTCTTATCCTGAATTGTTTGTTTGCTTGTTTGAATTTTGAGGACAAAATTCCTATAAGAGGGGAAGGATGTTATAACCCCAATTTTTGGGTTCAATTGGTGAGAAAAGTAATTTCTCATATTAAAGATATTTGAACAAATAATGATATAATTTGCTTCAAATAAATGGATTTCGTTTACAATAGCCTTGATGTTTGTGTTGTGGGCTTTATTGGCTATTGGGCCCAATAACAAGGAAATAACAAAGAAAATTCAATTAGTGAATGAATAATTGAATATTCGAGAAAAGAAATATGTAGAAACCTCTAGAAGGCAAATCCAAAGAGGATTTCGTGCCTCTTGGGTTCCTTGGGTTCCAAGGAGTCCAAAGTTGTAAAAAGAAAGCAATAAGAGAAGAAAAGATTAATTATGTATTTCTTTATTAAGAAAGAAATTGGAAATAATGTTAATATGTGGAAAACAAGTGAAAAGAGATTTAATTGAGTTATCCTTTGTGGAATTTCGTATCCCAAGGATTACTAATGATAAAAGGAATACCAATGAGGAAAATAAAAGAGAAATAAAAAGAAATCCTCAAAAAGAAATATTTTAATGAGAAATGAACAAGATAGTGTGAAATAATGCACAAAGATGCATCTAGAAGGATAATAAATATCCTTGGAAAAGGATTTCGAAATAATGGAGTATATTGGGATCCAAGGAGTCCCAATAAAGAGGAAAGAAAGAGAAAATACTAAAAAGGAAAAATAAGAGGATAATGTAATACATTATTAATGAATTTTGTGTTGTTTTTAAAAGGTGGTATTTTCTATTAAAAGGAACCATGATTTCGTGACAAATAACTAAAAGGCAAGTTTAAGGAGAGTAAGAAAAAGGAATTTCGAATTCCTAAATATCCATGCAACAAGGAACATTAAGGAAATAAAAGTTAGTGAAGAAATAGAGAGATGGTTGCTTCACAACCAAGGAAAATGTATTTCCTTTCAAGTTGGGACTTAAGTCCTCATGAGGCACGCCTTAGGGCTACCAACTCCACCCTATATAAAGGGTAGAACCCTGGTTCGAGTTCTAAAGGGATCCTACATCTTTCTCTCTCTACTCCATTTCTACCTTACGTATGAAACCCTAACCATGTGAAGTATCACGTCTATGAAGTGATGAGGGACTAGAGGACAAGTGTGTTTGATGCGGCTTGCTCCCACGACTTCAGGAGGAGCTTTGCCGTCAGTTTCGCGCCCTGGATCGGTGGTGGCCACAGCAGCATGGCTGCAAGGCCGCCGAGTTGTGTAGGCCTGGCCAGTGCAAGCCGGCCGCCTTGACCACTGGATAAGAGCGACCCCGGATGTGTGGGGGAGCTTCGGAGCAGAAGGAGTGCTCCCTTGGGGTCAGCGGACCATGGAAAGGAGGGAGGGGCACGCCGCGTCGGACTGCAGTCGACGGCCGTGACCTGAGACAGAGGTAGAAGAAGATCAGCCCGATTTGACGACTTTACCCCTCCGCACCATGCATCGCCAGCCACTTACGCGAGGGTAAGAATGTAAATTGGTTATATTTCTTTTAGCGGGTTGCCAATAAACATTAAAGCTGAGGTGTCAATCTGTGATTGGTCAGAATTTGTATATCTTGCAAAAAGTGTAGAATTTGCTAGGAAACTCGGTTTAAATCGAACCTTATATGAATTTTTATCAAAAGAATGCAAGGAATCCATTAAAAATAGTTGTATAGACTGAATCTGACCATAGTTCGAAAAATAGTGTAAAGTATCATCTTTAAAGAATTAAAGGTAAAGAAACCCTATTTTGATATGATTAATGTGTTTAATAGGGTTTAATGGATCTTTAGAGTTGATGTTAATCTCTTAAATGTAAAAAGGAACATTGAGTTCAAAAAGGAAGAACTTTCCACGTGATTAGTCTAATTTAGGGTTTATGTGCTTAAATATGCATGAAATTTGAAAAGGGCATAAAGTTATCATCTTTAATGATTCAATTAAGGAAAAACCCTTAGATTTGATGATAGATGGATAATTCAAGCTGATATTAACCTGTTGTTAATGAAAGAGAAAATATGATTTAAAAATATGATCTTTTTATATATTTGGTTTAATTTAGGGTTTCGTGCATGATTATGCACTAATGAGCTTGAAAACCCTAATTTAGATGAATATGTCTTTTAATTGGTTTAATTGTGTAAATCCACGAACAAAATAGAGATGTGATGATCCTAAGCCAATTTGAGCATAAAAGATCCTTAATGTGAATAATTTGAGTAATTAGGGTTTTTATGAGTGGAAAAGTTGTTTTAGGGTTTGTTAACTTAAAAAGGATAAAGTTTGAGAAATTGATCTAAGAAACCCTAATGCATCCTAATGAGACTTAGAAACCTTAGAAAGGTGTCCCAAGGAGTTGTTTGGGATATGCTTGTGACATTTAGACATTATACATGTTTTCAGGATCAATGTTTGCTTGATTGATTGATTGGCTTGCTTGATTGGACATCTGGTTGGATTTGGATAAATTGTTGCTTGAGATCTCCAAGACAGGTATGTGGTTACGATTATGAATAACCGCTATAGTTTCCCGATGGATTCTCAGATGTTTAATCGCATTGAATGCAACTAAACTGTTGGATGTTTATTTATTTCATGCCATTATAAAGTGACTATGACTATCACATAATGTATATGCCTATAAACTCAGATCCTGGTTCTCTCTGTGGCATAATAGCTAACCTAGTACATGGCTGCCTATGGGTAGGTCCATCAGGTTAGAGAAAGGCCTAGTACATGGCTACCTATTGAGTAGGTCCATCAGGTCTATGGATGACCTAGTACATGGCTACCTATTGGGTAGGTCCATCAGGTCTATGGATGACCTAGTACATGGCTACCTATTGGGTAGGTCCATCAGGTCTATGGTTGACTTAGTACATGGCTACCATGGAGGTAGGACCATCAAGTCATAATGAGTTAGATATTGGGCTATCTTCGGATAGTGCCATGCGACTCTATTACCTAAAAGAGAGGTGATATCCATGTCCACTGTAGGGACAGCCCAGAGTTCGAGAATATGTATGGATTGAGTTGTATGGCTTAAAATGTAATCTTGATGGTTAAATGATTAATTGAATGATTATATTGTTAACATAGTTGAACATTATCTGTTTCCTCCACATACCAGCTATGGCTGACCGACGTTTTGTTTGTCGGCATTTTAGGTACAATGAAAAGAACAAACAGTAAAGTGGCACATGTGATACTAAATGAGAATTAAAGTGTAAAGGAGGATTAGATAGATTAGTATCGGTGTGGATAGAAGTTTAGAGATCCAATCTCTTCAAAGGTATGCAAAGAAAAATTTTATTACCATTTTCAGTATAGTCTGTTAGAATTTAATAATTGTTTATGGTTATATGTCGAACCTTTGATCTGAGATTAATGGGTGCGGCTTCAACCTCTTGGTCTCCCTTAATTGGGGGTTATCGGGAGGTGGGGTTGTAACAAAGACAAAATTGTTGGGTTAGAGGGAGTCCCTCACTGGCATCATTTTGTTTTACCTGCAAACCACAATTGACGGCAACCAGAGGACCCATCAATCACCCCCCTTCAACCTTCATCGACTCAAAAGTATCCCCATGTAGCTGTCAACCTTGATAACGTCATCTCTCCACGGGTCTATTGCTAACTCTTGATGGACCTGCAACTCCACGATGGATCTCGGCTCATATCACCTTATCGACAAGGTGTGACCAGCTCTGACTTTGATGGTCCCCTCAGAAACTATAAGATTGGAAATTCTACTACCTTGCTCCTCTGCGATCTGCCAAACAACCTTCACGGATCTATTACCAAACCCAACTACTTCTATCACCCAAGGTGGAGCTGATGAGTAGATGATATCTCGACACCTCCTCCCATGTCCAAGCATCGGGCTCTCGTGCCCTAGTACCTATCAGTCGATGAACGATCCCTCTACACATTGATGTGATGTGGTTGTGCAATCTGCACCTAGACCAGACCACCATTGAAATAGGATGACGTCATCTTCCTCCCAGTCACCTGCAACCACGCCAGCCTTCACCCACCTATGGTTTATCATGACCGCCACACCTAACAACCATCAGAGAGCCCCTCAACCACATGCATGATGTTTCATCCGCCACCTGAGCATCAATTTCACCACCAAAAACAAAAACACTACCTGCTAGAATGCCCTACAAATCGTCACCTACTGTAGACCTCACAACCTACCAATTTCAGGTTTTTAGTGAGCCTATTCGTCTTTGTCTTCTTCATGCTTGATCACCTTCTTGTCCTTTATCTGTATGCCAGTGTGCACTTGAGGTCCTTCGTAGCCTTTGGATTGGGAGTTATCTAAATCGGTTGTGGTTTAGGGATTCTAGGAACTGTTGAGCTTGTTCCAACCTCTTAAAGCAATCAAGATTGTTATCAGGTCCAACAATGTCTGGTAGAGAGGGAGAGAAAAGGTTGGGTCAAGTCTGGAGTCTAGACCATCTGGGTCACTGGTCATGAGGTAGGAGATAGGCTAGCTATTGTTAGATCCCATATTTGTAGATGAGATCATCCCTAATATCTAGCGCTACCTCTTCAACATCCATTGCACTCAGACTATGTGTGGTACATCAGACAAATTCGATATCTATTGACATTATCCCTACTTCAGCAAAATGTAACCAAACTTTCTGAAAATGTTATAGGTTAGTAGGATTATCCAATTAAGCCCAAATTTTAGGATTATCTTCATATTGAGTTTACCTTTTGGATTTTGCCAAGTTTGAGATCATAATACTAACTACAAAATCCATTTTCTTTCTATTCAATCATTTACTTGATTTAGCAACATGAATCACATAATTATCCAAAATCTTGGATTTATCTTTATTTTCTCATTACCTCATGTGTGACCAAGAATTGGATCAAGATATCTCTATTTGTTACATGAATACTTGGAATTCTAGTAAAGGCTAGATAGATTCTCATTTAATTATCCACGTTATAAACCATTTTAGAGTCTTCTAGAAACTTTCTAATTATTTGTATAAGTTTCTCAAATACCCCAACCCACTAATAGGTTCATAAGTGTATACTAAATTTCAATTCTTTTATCTTATCTACCAATGGGCCTATTTGTCATATGAATGGACCAATTGTGCTTAACTTGGATTCTAAGGCCCATAACTCAAACCTAGGCCTTGTCATCGATCCAAGAATTTTATTATTATATTAATACAAAACTAAGACTTAATCTAATAATATCTTAATTCAAATTTATCAAATTTGAGGATATTACAAAACATCAACCATGGTCCCCCATACCCTTTTACATAGCCCACTGGGTCAAGTGGAATGGATGGACATATAAGGTTTATTGTTTTTAAGTGAAACAACATTATACGCTATTTCAACTTATCTTGATATGAAATAGCTTTAACAAAAAACACTATGGATGACACACTTCTTCAACTAAGTATTTGACATCCCGTATGGAAACTTTGTTGTTCTTGTGCTTTTTCTGTAGTAGGTCTTGTAAGAATGGAGATGATAGGTGTGAATTGAATATTTATTAAGTCACATATTTAGCTAATAAACATATTCAATAATGAATTTACCATTTCTTATCTATTAACACTAAAAAAGATATCTAGTTGGAACATACTTGAGGATAAGTACGTTTTATTCTTGAGGCTGTGATCAAGTCCTAGTTTGAACCTTCATCTTGTCTTATTTCTCATTTATCGAGTTAAGATAACTAGAATTCTTGGAATATTCCTAATAAATCATATTTTATGTTAATACACTTATGGATGCCTCTTTCATGTTTAATGGGTACTTGAACACTAATTCACAGATAGGAGAGAAGTGGGTAGATCCAAGGGTTTCCCCATGCTTTGAGGAGTCTAAAGAGATGCCAAGATTACCCCACCTACCCCAAGTTCTTAAGAATAAAAGTTAGGAAAAAATCTTCATGGTTGATCCAATGAAGAACACAAGTGCAAGCTAAAGCCCCTCCCCCTCCCCCAAAACAATGGCTCTAGTAAGGAATGGATGTGCTACTAAGATAAAGATAACATTGATTAATAGAATTGAAGATAGAGCTAGTACGACCTACCCTAGTTTACAACCCATGGCAACCCTGTCCCAAAATTATCATTTTGACTAGCACGACCATTCCTCAAGAGTTCCAAATTCTCTTCCAACCCTATATACTACACATTTTTCTGCGACCGTTCTCTCATAGAACAATTGTTTTACATGTAAGACACCATAACATTCCACCAGAACAGTCGATCCACTGAGAATTCACCATAACCATTATAGAAAGAATGATTGTTCTACCTATTCTATTTCCCTTGTTCACCCTAACCTATCTACCTCATCCATAACAATCATTCCCAATCATCATGGTAATCCCACCTACCCACACCACAATTGTGGAGGGGCATGGAATGACCTTTCTACCATGAAACCCTAATCCACTTTTGTGGTGTTCTACACTACATGCCCCTCACTTAACCTAGATACCCTGGAAAACTATATAAACAATAGATGTAGCTAGGGCATTTAATTTGGTTCCTCATAGCATCATAGTTTCCAATCACACCTTACCTACCTCATTTCATTATCTGCCTCCCATTTCCACCCAAAACCCTAGTTTTTCTAAGGTTTTTATCGTTTTTGAATACCATTGTATTCTTTCCACCATAGAGGAGAAATAATCTTGTCACCGTACAATTGAAGGTGAAGAAGGAGTCTATTTTGATCTGCACAGATACTTCTTCCCCCCTTCTCTTTTAGTTTCCCTTTTTGTCATGAGTAGCTAGCATTTTTTTGGGATGTTTGGGGGTAAATATGTGACTTGATATCATGTAATGAGGACTATTCATGTTAAACATTTTATATTGTTTGTTGATGATATGTTCATGCTTGTTATCACATCCTATCTCTTTTTTGTTGTTTGAATTATGGAACAACCTAAGGTATAGGGGAAAGAGAGAATAGGAGTCTTTAAAGGGAGAAACTCTTAAGGCCACCTGTGAACTCCTAGCTAATTCTCCAATATACCATTGTTCCCCTCTATTCTACTATCCCTAGGTGGGATATCTAAGTAATTGGGTGTGTCCCTCAGTATGCACTTTGTAAAGAGCATGTTGGAGGTTGGATAGGGTATTAAGGAGATGAAAACCCCTCTCCTACACGTTATACCAACCCTTAAAATCAAGTGCATTGGAAGAACTACACTTAGAAATGTATAGGTCTAGGATTAGAATCATTTATACCATATTCAATTAAGCCTCATTAGTTTGTATAGAGTGTAGTTTTGGGACCAGTTCCCCTAAACATCTTATATGACATCCATGTACAAGTAGTAGAATATGACTCCTAACATCATATCACTTTGTGTTTGATTTGGTATCATCATTATAGGATACAGAGATGAATGTGACCCTTATGCATTGTGGTTTGTCTTATTTCCCAAACAACTCACTTTCCTAACTTTTTGATAAAACACTTGATTGCTCAATGTTTGCTAGCCTAGTTTACTTGCTTGCTCATTAGTGGTTATTAAATAGTTAATGGTGAATTGTTCTTGTGAGGGTTACTTAGTTATTCACTATGGTTTCTCAAGCTATTTCTTTATCTAACTACTCATATTATTCATAGTTTGCATCACTTAGAAAATACCCTTGCTTGTCTTCATTTGTCTAGTGTATTTAATTGCTCATCCTAATCTTACTTGATCCCTTAGTTCAGTAGTTATAATATTTAGGGACAATTTAGATTCCAATCGTTCATTATTTAATCACCTGATTCTTAGAATAACCATTAAATCAACTATAGTCCATTAAAACCCTATGTCCACACTACAAACCTAAAGAATCACACTTGTAGTGCCTCCTCCATCCCTGAAGATTTGACTGTTGACTTGTCTCTTCTATATTATACCTCGAGCCCATGTTCTTTTGGATCCATGTATTGAGATTGTGCTAATTAATTAGGGTTACAAATATCAAAAATTCTAGTATCAATTGGAACATGAAACTTTTTGGCATCATTCTCAAGGATGTTGTTTTACACCTAGATAGTTATTTCTTTTTACTCTTTCTAGTTGTCTTAACTATTTCTTATTCATTATTCTTTGTGTTGATTTTTCATTCATGGTTACTAACTATTCTTCTTGGTTGATTTTTACTTTTAGGTGATAGTGCATGTTTGGTCTCCACTCTTTGTCCTTGGGTACCTTCTTTAAGGATCTTGACATAGGATGTAGAAGGCAAAGGAACCATTCGGAAGAAGGGGTATATATGGACAATCCACATGGAGGACCACTTTCCTTAGGCTCATAATATTTAAGACTTACATTGCATAATGAGAATCGCAAAGAACAACAATACTCATGCTAATGATTCCCTACCGCCTCCAAGGAAATTACAAGATTACTTTAGTCTAATAAATTACACTTATCCAATAGTTACTGGAGTGCAAAAAAATACAAGACAAGCTTTCTCAAGTCCACCCACTCTAGTTCAGTTGCTTCCAATTTTCTATGGACTTGACAATGAAAATCCATAATAGTATCTAGATTCTATCTTAGAAGTACGTTCTACTTTCTACACTTCGCAACCATAGATGAGTCAATTCAGTCGACAATATTCTCCTACTCTTTAAAGAAAAAACAAAAGTTTGGTACTCTTCTAAGACTGATGTGATTACCTGGGTAAGTATGATGAACAAATTTCTAATAAAGTTTTACACCATTGCTAAGTCGATGTAGATGTGTTAGTCCATTACTTATTTTATTCATATGAGTAATTAGTAGTTCCATGATAGTTGGGAGAGATTTATGAAGCTACTAAGATATTTCCCCCATCATGAGGTACCCCTATGGAAGCTTATGCAGTCATTCTAAGAAGGTTTATCTCATCTAAACCAAATTTCCCCCATCATGAGGCACCCCTATGGAAGCTTGTGCAGTCATTCTAAGAAGGTTTATCTCATCTAAACCAACAACGGTTGATTAATCTTGTGGAGGGACTTGTATGTCCAAGCCTCTAAGAGAATGTTGCCCTATATTTAAGCATCTAGGTCATAACTAGAGGCACAATTCTTTGGGATCCAAATCTGATTATGGTAGGAACAGTGGTGTATCTCCTACTAAAGTAGCTCCCCCATCAAATGATTCTAACCCATAACTCATGAAGATCATTATTGATATTATGAATATGAAGAAGAACCAAGGGGGAGGTACTTTCAACAAATACATACTATCGATGCCTTTGATGAAGAAGTGAAATCCTTTCAATCTTTTGAGACCAAAATTTTGATGCCCACATATCTCAACCCACACTCGTGAGTTGAGAAATCACCCTAACTTATCATAGAAACAACAAAATGATGATGTGCATGGGAAGCCCCGCCAACCACAAGGTCAAAGATATGATTCCAAGTTTGATTATGAGATCCTATCAAGATTGAGAAATCTTGATGAAGTAAAGAAGGATGTTTCTATCCAAGTAAAAAAATAACAGCTTGAAGAAAAGGTTGGATCAATTCTCTTTCACACTTGCTCTACTAGAAGAGAGAAGGCTTCCTTCCCAAACTATGGTGAACCCAAACAATACATGTGGACAAGTGGGTGTTCCTAAAAAATCCCTTGGGCCAACCAACTATAAGTGCATCCCCTTCAGTATACTCAAGGTTCATCTCAATCTCAAATACATGTGCAAATTTACCAAGGCCCAACACCACAAGATCACTATAATTTTTAGTTCTCAACTTGTCTCCAACAACAAGTTCACCCAGGAAAAGCTCACCAACAAATATAAAAAGGTCCTCCACCTCACCACCAAACAAATCAAGGTCTACCACAACAAAAATAAGAAGTTACACCTACATAACACCAACAAGACACCTTCCCTCTCGTGAGAAAGTTAATGTTATGACAATTTTTAACATCAACTTTTATGAATATTTTATACATATTTTTTCCTAGAAATCAATCTAGATTCACATTATACTCATAAGTCATTCCATACTGAGCAATTCCTAGAAATCAATCTAGATTCACATTATACTCATAAGTCATTCCATACTGAGCAATAATCAACACATTACATTTTTGATTGACCTTCCTTTGAAAAATTGTCTTTAAGGCACTGCATTAAATATTTAAGTCATCTTCAAAAACACTACTAGATGCACTCTTGTCAAAATTGTTGAAGCCACAAACTATAATGACAATTTTTCCCTCTATAATTGGTGTGACTTAATTAATGTCCTCATCCAACATGGATTGACTTTCAGCAACTATTGTGCAATTCCCGTGAATGATAGACATTCCAAGATTTCAAAATATACTTTTGGACATGTCTTTGCTCTACATGATGTTGTTCAGTGTGCACATCAGTATCCATTTGTTGAACATGACAAGTTTCAATTATAACTTGCTAGAAAAGTACTTTGAGAGGCCAAAAAAATAAAGGAATTGAGATCCCTTATATTTTTAGGAAATTTTGGGACTTGAAAGAATCTGTGACCATGGATCACCATCATAAAATATATTTCCCTTAACTAAAAAAAAAAACAATCTTTATCAAGAGAATCTATCATTATATTCTGGTTTACAACCTCCAGATGATGAAACAATGAAAGCATGTCACCTTCTTTGATGCTTTTTGGTAGTTCAGTGGCTTGATGACATAGGATATCTAGTTGGGTGTGTAGTAATCACAAAGTTCCATGATCAGGCATTGTAGACGAAAAGGGATGTGTGGAGTTTTCCAAGTCTCTAGATCTTCAAATTGCATCCTTATGTGAGGAAGCTCAGCTAGACCAAGTGTTATATAAGATATCTTGTTGCTAGATTAGATCTGTCGTATAGAGGAACCAAAAATCCATCATAGTAAAAAGGGAGAAGGATCATCTTTGTATTTTTATCATGTATATTTTCAACTAGAGTATTTATAGATGGTACATCTAGGTGTTTCTTGAATAACAAGTCGGTTAGCATCGGTGAAGCATTGTAGTAAGGCCACTTCTTATCAATGGGAATTGCGTCTTCAAAATGGTTGAGAGTGCACTCTGAAGAGGTGTTTGTTTATTTTTTATGGACTCTAGAAGATATTTCACAAGGCATTCTGAGTAATATATTGGATTCCATTGTTGTAAATTATATGCCTTCCATCCAACTTGTCACCCCAAATGTCATGTTGAACAAATAAGTCTCCGACTTGCATTATATGTATGCAATCTCGATCTATGTCATGCATATTATGTATAATGCTTGGAGGAAGTGAAAGTAGGGGCTCAAGAAATACATGGTTAGCATGCCTTCAAACAACATCGAAGAGAATAGAAACCCAATTTTCATTGTCCTCATCAGAAGAGATGTGTTCATTGATACCATTTTGTACTAGACTATTCATGTATGAATGCAAAGTAGTAGCTTTTTCATCATCACCCCAGATGGACTTCAGTAGAAAATGCTCCTTGAAGAGAGATTTGAAATGATTATCCTGGTTAGACTGGCACTTGTGTGACAAAAGAGGGGAGTATATAAGATTTTTGTACTCCTCAAGAATGTCCCTTAAGTGGGACATTGATTTCTCCTCCAGTAAGTAGTCATGTGATTGCAGCTTAAATACTTGAACATCGTTAAAAATGTCTTCATTGAAATATGTAGGAGGACTAACATGTGTGTATCATCCATATTGAAAGTACTATTGCATGTGAGAGCATTCATTGGATTCAAAATTGGAAAGGAAGCAACCACCATGCCCTGGATTTGACCTTGAATAGCAGAGTTGGCATTGGGGGCATCTTGACAAGCGTTAGTCATAATAAGTTTTGGCACAAAATGTTGGTGATATGCCCTGAGATCCAATCATATGATGATTATAATGGCACGTCTTGTAATTGGTTTGATTATTAATGTGATATTTTTTAGTATGAGATATTGAATAAATATAATAATGTCTTAAGAATGTATGACTCAATAACATGTAAATTCAGTTTTAGGACCTTTAACATGAGATAATGTTTATGTTAGGAATATTCATTCTTGTCTTAGTCCCTAGTCATATATTATTATGGATAATAGAACAACAATAATACATCAAGACTAGTATGTGTGTTGATTGATGACTACATCCCATTAGTCATGATATTGGATATCAAATCAAACACGTAGGTACTTATTATGAACAAGTGTACTGGATAGACCCACTTTGAGTGTGATACATGGAGACCAATAATGGCGGCTAGAATCACATCTCAATGTGACAATGGTGATTGTGGTCCTTAGACCTGAAGTCACTACAATGATTGCATGTTGTTCAATGTGCTTTAACACTACTCAATGTGACTGAAAAGGGTTGCCATACAAGTAGTGCTTTGGTGCATTTTGATACATGTGGATTATTTGAGTTATGTAGATGGAATGTGCCCCTCTGATTGGAGTGATATCCCAACCACTTGATGAGTGAAACTATAAAATGCATGGCCATGCTCGTGTGAGTCAATATATATTATTGAGCTCATATATATCTCAATAGTCTACTCTAAATCAAGAAACAAATGTTGAACATTAAGAGGATCACATTTCCTTACCTCATATCAATTTGGATATTAGAGACAAAGGGATATTTGATCATTGTAACACTAGTCCCAATGCTAGGTTAAAGTTGTTCTCCAACTCTTCAATTATTGGGGTGACAATGAAGTCTTGCTAGATACCAATCTTATTTGTAAAGTCATAATTTGATATGAACATTAGTATCAATGTAATTTGGAGTCTATAGGGTCACACACATAGGATGCACTGAAATAGGAGTATAATTGTGGATCTAATTGGAGATGTTTCAAGTTATATTGGTTACTAAAATATTTACATAATAAACTAGTAAAATATTGGAATACAATCCAAGAAAATTGGTTAAAAAGGTTGAATCCAAATAATTGGATTTAAATTATTGACTTATATGATAAGTCAACTAGCTAACCCCAAATGATTGGTTAGATAATAGCTTGTTGATGGAATATTAGTTAATCAAATAATGTGATTAATTGATTAATAAATTAGTGTCGTGATCCTAGAATAATCTAAGTGCATGTTTGTTGTCCATGTAGCGGCTCGCTTCAAATGCAGACACATTCTTTCATTTCCAAAGGTTTTTGAGAAACCACACTTCCTTTCAAATCCTATTTAAAGGGGCATGACGGATGCATCATGAAAGGTTCTCTTCTACTTGAAGCGTAGTCATCATCATCATCATCATCATTAAGAGAGAGAAAGAGAGAGAGAGAGAGAGAGAAGGAGATTGATCACAAAGATAGCACATAACCAAGTGAAAGGCTTCTCCTTCCCGCTGGATCAGGCAGTGTGACAAGGGGTTCAAGCCCATCCATGTGGACTATGTAGAGATGCAGGTGTCATGCGACTACATTTTGAGGACATCGATAAGGACCATCCATGCACACAAGGAGCGATGCACACCACCACGTGAGGAGAACATTTCTAATTTGCTTTGCGATAAGGTATACCTTACGCACCTTCTGATCGCATCGTTCTTAGCGAGATCTTCTTGTAGAAAATGTGGAAACTTTTGTGTTTCCGGTGTGTTTGTCACCTCCAAAGTTCCTAACATAAAAGAAGTAGTTGTAAACCTAGAAGATGTGGCTAAAAGACTCAGCTACAATGCAATTTCTCATTAAGTCCATATCTTAATGTATATGGATCATAAAAAGACCATGATGATGAGGAATATAGGTGATCCCTCCATTTGCATTTGTGATAGGCCAATCTTTCACATTGTTATTGTTGCATTGTAGCACACTTTCCTTTCATCTCCTAGTATTCAGAATCCTTGTTCTAAAAGTCATGCATTTCTTTTTCTAGCACCAATATTTTTGTTATTTGCTAGGAGAGAACCGCTAAGGCTTCTAGTTGGTAGGGAAGATGCCTAAACTCATAGACTAAGTTGGTTAGATGGACTATCTACACATATATGCCCTACATTTTTTTAGTTCATGTCAGCAATATAAATATTATTTTTGAAGTATTTCTACATGCAGACGGTCAAATGCTTGATCAAACGTAGCACCAACATTGTCGTGATAATATTCCTCATCTGAGTGAGCATAGTGAGAAGCTGATGGTCAGTCATGAGGAACCAATTTTTCTCATGATGGACCCTCTTGATGTTGTTTGCAAGGCAAAGTGTACAAAATATCATGTTCGGAGTAGTATGGCAGAGATAATTGAGGATGAGTGGGTTTTTCAGATGCATGACTTTGGTTGTTGCTTAAGTGGTGGTGGTAGATTAGGGTGCATATTTGACTAGGCTGAATTTTGTTCTTCTTAATTCCTCTACATGTTTTATCTTCTGAGTTGAATCTACATGTTGTCATGTGGAAGGAGGAGTAATAGGTCGTGTCATTTTTGAACTTCAGGGACCTGATATTTAGAATTATCCTCATACTTTGGAAGAATCCTCAATAATAATATAGAGCGGTGTCTTAGGCACCTTTTGAGGAGAATGGAACATCAAGGATGATGTGAGGTGTCCTTGCTAGATGTGGTAGTTGTTTTTCCACATTTTTCAATCAACTATTGTTGTTCAACTTTAGTGAATAAGAGCTTATGTTCATTATAGTGGCTAAGCTTGAGTAGAGGGAGGATGATATTAGTCTTCTTGAAATGATAATATGACTTGTCACTCCTACAAACTAAGTATTTTTTTTAGTAGATATTTTATGTTAATGTAGCAAACTCCTTGAGATCTAGAGAAGGCATTCAAGATGTCAGGATATCCCAATGCTTGACCAATAATGTTTATGAGTCCTCTTGTATAGAAATCCTTCTATTTCTCTAGAATTGGCATACACCTATCGATCAACAATTTGCCAATGTTGATTGGCTCTCCCTACATAATACACCATGGAATGTTGGATCTTCATGGTAGATGATTCTAGTCTTTGATTTTTTGAAGAGGATGTTGGCAATAATTTTGTGAATGATGTGCCATATCCCTTAGTGCACATTAGTTGCATATGAAGCATTTGATTTGTATCTTGTTTTCCCAATTAGTTTTAACCATACCTTGTTGGAATTGAAATGGGTATCATCTCTATTAAATTTTCCATAATTTGCATCTTCTACTTCCTCTACATCAGGACAAAAGAATTATTTCAACATCTTCTTAGTAATGGTATGCTCTTTATTGAAGAGGTGAGCTTGAATTTTGTACAAAACACCACATATTTTTCCTTCAGTTGACGCAAGAATGAGTTTTTGAATTGACAACATGAGCTCAATTCTTTTCTTTATGTATGATTATGGTGAAGCAAAACAAAGTGTCATGATGTTTTCTTCCCCTATACACCCAATCAAGTATACTCAATTCACTTAGTGTGTCTTGATATGTGAAGTGTATTTCCTTGAAGGTTTTGCGAAACATGGTTGCATAGGTTGCCTATTCTGATCATCACTTGCTTTGAAGGTGGCATATTTGAACTCATATCTTTGATTTTTATCTCTTTCCTGATTCATGGGGACTTGGGCAGAAACATCAATCACTGGTAGATCATTTTTTGGCCACATTCTCCTATTGTCTATAGACGATGAGGGAAGAGTTATCTTGGTTTTTGTCACCCTGAGTTGTGTCTTTTCAAGGTCACCCCCTTCAAAGAATTAACCATCCACTATGTTTGTGGTGTCCTCAGACTCAATTTCCTTGTCCATGCCAACCAAAGGGACAATCATCCGTGTGTCTGTCATCTTACAAGTTTTGAAAGGACAAGGAAAGTTGATAATGATTATAGGTGGACTTTATCAAAAAAAAAATTAAAAGAGAACTCTGCACTGTGATTGGAATCAATTTCATTGTTTGTTGATCAATATCAAAGTGATCAATGTTTAATGTAAGAGAAGCAAGGTTGATAAGAAAGTAATCAAGCTTCATGGTTGATTGGTTCATAAGGGTTGTCAAGAGACAGTCGACTTGACTTGAGGTAGAGTACTCATAGGATAAGATGCTAGGTAAAGGTCGATAGCCACAAAAAATCTTGAGTGTTAGGCTATTGTGAAAAATAGAGTGATTGAGATTTTAGTTTTATAGGCTAAGGTAAATAGTTTATAAAAACTAATGTCATCTAGCTATAAAAACAGTTCAGCTCTGAAGACTCGGTAAACCATATGAATCAACTTATTGTGTATGAGCATAGGAGGTTGATCTTTCTACTATTATGATGCCCTGAAACAAGATCATAGATAAGAAAAACTATCGAGCTTCATGATGTTGAGTACCTCTTATTTAAAAACCACAATAATTGAGATATAAAGAACATTATGATAAGGTCGGTTGACCTCGTAAAACCTATTTGTATCTTAATGTGATCAACCTAAAGAGGTCAACCATTTTAGCTTCAAGATGATTTAAACAAATTTGCATACCTTGGTAAAGGGAAGAGTGATCGATCTTACACTTCTATTAAACTCTACAGTCGATCATCAGAGCAAACATGCAAGTTCGATTGCTTGATAAAAGCGAGGTTGATAGCTCAAGAGTGATTTTGTCAGCACTCTTTAGTTTAAATGAGAGCACAAGAACAAAGCCATTGGTTCCCCTTTCCTTTTTTAGCCATGAAAGTTGGTCGGAGGGGTGGTCGATCAGATGACACATGATCCTCAATGCTTCAGGGAATGATAGATTGTCTAGAGGTCTATAGGATCAAAGAACTTGATAGCTATGGTCGATCAGAACATATTGATAGGTCAATCCATGGAGAGATCTTGATTTTTAATTATCAAGCTATGAGATAGATCACATCTAGGTCGGTGGATACTTTCAAATAAATGATTGACTAGTCATCATGATAAAGATCAACTGAGCTCTTGGTTGATTGATTGTTGATAAAAAAACAATTGTTTAAAACATACACTTGATCATTAAAGAAGAGTTCAATCATATACAGATTGATCAAAAGAGGCTAATTGAGATGGTTTGATCTAGCTCAAGAGAGAAAAATAAAAAGAACTATGAGAAATGGATAAATGAAAGTAAAATTAAGATAGAAAACTTAGGTTGTCTCCCAAGAATTGTGTGTTTAAGATTGATTAGCTTGACCCTTCAGTTGATTCACTCAATATTGGGTGGTTTAGAAAAGGTTTTGGACTTGCCACTGTGGATGTCCATCATTTTTAAGGGTAAACTATAATTACTATAAATAGCCCTAAATTTCATGACCATAGTTTCCCAAAAAAATGTCCCATGATGGAAGATACTTTTATGTATTTGGGGGTCCCTATCTCAAGATGTAGATAGAAGGTATCCCATTTTGACTATCTAAAAGAGAGGATACAAGAGAAGATGGCACCATGGAAAACTCATTTTCTATCCTTTTGTGGGTCAGCTCACCCTGATAAAAGACACGCTAGTGTCTATGCAAATATACACTCTAGCTGCTTGTGGGATTCCAACACATGTTCTAAAAATTTTGGAGAAAATATTTGTAAAAGATTTATGGGGTGCAAGGGATGAATCAACAGGGAGTACATGGGTAGCTTGGTCTAAAGTTGTAAAGCATGTTAATATGGGAGGATTGGGAATCACATCGCTTAAGATTTATGCCAAGGCATTCATGATGAAATCAGCATGGGAAGTAATTCAAGGTTCATCAAGGTGGGCGATATATCTTTGTGGTAAATAGTACAGGATAAGGAGGTGAGATAACACTGAAATGCCACACATGCTACAAATTTCAAATGGTCCTTATCCTCTGGAGAAAATTATGAAAGGTGCTTCCAGTTGTATGGCCACATATTAGATGGATGGTTGGGAAAGGAAGCTTATCCTTTTCTTGGGATAGATGGAGTGATCAACCTCTTGCGGAGTTTTCTCAGAAGTCATCGGACGTCGCATCCAGATTCTAGGTACCTGATTTCTAGCTAGAAGAGGAAGGATAGGACTGGAATTCGAGGTCAGCTTTTAGGATGAGGTATGGTCATTATGAGTTTGTGGTTATGCCTTTGGGCTAACCAATGTACCAGCAGTGTTCATGGACTTGATGAACGTGGTGTTCCAACCTTTTCTTGATCAGTTCACAGTGGTCGTTATAAATGATATCCTGATATACTCTAGAGACAGTTGGTAGCATGAACAACATCTTTGTCTAGCGTTGGTTATGTTGAGACAGCATCAGATGTATGCCAAGTTCAGTAAGTGTGAGTTTTGGCTGAAGGAAGTGTCTTTCCTAGGACATGTGATATCTGTTGAGGGTGTTCGTGTGGACCCTAAGAAGGTTGCATCTGTGTTGGAGTGGGAACAACTAAAGACATCAACAGAAGTGTGCAGTTTTCTAGGTTTGGCAGGATACTACAGGAGGTTCATCAAGAACTTCAATTGAGTGGTGTTACCCCTAACGAAGCTGACAAGGAAAGATGTGTCATTTTTCTAGGATGAAAAGTGTTAGCGTGCCTTTTAGTTGTTGAAGGATAAGTTCACAAGTGCACCAGTGCTATTTTTTTTAGCATGGGAAATGATACATAGTTTTCTGTGATGCGTTGAGAAATGGTTTAGGTTGTGTGATGATGAAGGATAAGAATGTGATCTCATTTGTGTCTGACAGTTGAAGAAACACAAGGAGAACTACCCAACCCATGATCTGGAGTTAGTTGTTGTGGTTCATGCCCTAAATATATGGAGGCACATTCTATTATATTATGACACAGAAACATACATGCATGAAGAATGATCTTTGTGACACGCTCAAGGCTGGAGGTGACATGGTGTTGAGTCTTATGGTCACATATCAATCTCTTTGGTCTAGGATCTAGAAGTCATCTACATTTCTAGTCCAAATCTGATGAATAATCTATACATCAAGGGGAACTCAAGGGAGAGAGAGAACATTTAGTCAAACATCACAATTGGAAATTTTAAGATACAATTTCTTGCCCCTTCTTCATGACAACAATGGATGTTTCTACCATCAAAAGGATGAATTCTATAGTAGTTCTGACTATCATTTCAATTTGGAAAGTCTCAAGAATTCCACAAAAGTAAGTATCGAGGTAGAATTTCAAGTTGAACTATGTGTCAGAAAGCTCATCAATCTTATCTGTAAACATGAAAAAGGTTATGACTCTCAAAAAGGAAAAAAGAAATGAATCAATCCCTACCACCGGATTCCTCAACAACGACACCTATAAAATGACCACAACTTCCACATCCTATATTGGATTTATTTTCTAGTTGTTCTATAAGTAAACATGGAGGAAGGATAGGTGGAAAATTTGCATCATCTGCATGGTGTTTGTCCACTTAACCTATTGCGTGTTGAATGGGTAGAAAAAAATCACTACCAAAGCACTCTTTGAAATCTCATCATTCAATTTCTCTTCTTACTTGCCCACCCTAAGGGCAATATAAGTTACAAGGGTGTAATTCAGTGGGATAGGTACAATTTAGTTCATTTTTAGTCCATCTTTTCATTTTTCATTTAGTTTTTTGTTCTTCAAAGATTTACTTATGTGCATAGTAGGAATGGTTCTCTATACTTCAAAACATGCTCTATCTATTCTGTAAGTCTATTATTTGTACAAATTTGGTGTAAAAAGAAAACTATTTAGCATGTTTCTATATCCTTCTATAACAATAACAATGCATTTATATCATTCTCTCAGAAAAACATTACACATTCCTTTGACTTGATTCTACCCCTAGAACATCATGCATGGATCTTTACCTATGTCATAAAAATTAAAAGACAACACATGTCCAGTCAAAGACGCATACATATGGACAAGGAAATAGCTATCTCATCTCCTTTTCCACAATCACACCCAACAAATATCCCATAAAGAGTGAGGAACAAAAAAGTGCAGAGTGTGCAATGCTTAGTCCCACTTCCCAAAGATCTAGTAGAGTATTAGGAATGGAGAGTGGCCATAGAAACCACCACTAGACTTAATTGTGTGCTTTGTCCTAACTCATGCATAAGTCGGCATCAACTTCCTGACTGGCCACCCATCCTAGAACTACTCTAGGCTAACCATGCTTAGCCATAGAGTTTTTAGTGATGGGATCCATGAAAAGGAGGTGCCCTTAGTGATATGGGTACTCCAATCATTCCTTTTGTGATCATTTAATCCAATGCCTCAAAACCTGGGATGTTACAATCTCCCCACTTAAAATCTTGATGTACTCATATAAGATTAACTATATGGCCCTATAATATTTCCCCATTTCAGTGCAGAATGGCCCATAGACACCCAGATCCTAACCATGGCTAATAACGCAAGGGCAGTTACATCACCTTGGATAGCCCTTTCCAACATGCCTGGACTGCATGGATCAAGATTGGCAAGCCACATGTCCATGTGGCCCCACCTACTAAAGGGGTTATGGCTTTGATACCATTTGTAACGCATGGACTTGCTACCCAAGGTTCTAGTAGTATTCTAGGAATGACGAATGGCCCCATAGATCACCACTGGCCTTAACTGTATACTTTATCCTCACTCATGCACAAGTCGGAATAACTTACCAACTGGTTATTCATCCTATTACTACTCTAGATGGAGCACACTTAACGACATAGTTATTAGAGATGAGATCCCAAAAAAGGAGGTGCACCTTGGTGATATAGGTACTCCAATCATTCCTTCTATGGTCATTTTATCCAAGGCCTGAAGACCTAGGATGTTATAGTGTGAATAAATAGTAGAGTTATTCCTTTCTTATTAGCAAAGACGTTACATGAATGATGTATAGCTACGCTTATGAATGTAGATATGTATCTTTGATAATTTGTAAAGCCACTAATACACACCCTGATATTTGATGATACTCATTGAAGGTATATAAATATGGGGTGGTCCTACGTAGGATACACAATCATTGTTGTACAACCAATTGGTTTGGACTGCAGGGACCACTTGGTTGCTAAACAAACCTATAGTTGAATGATCCAAAGAAAGAAAGGGAAAAAAAACCATAAAACATTTATGCCTATCTATTTTTTTTCCACGTCCCATACAAAAAAAATATGAGAGTGAAAGTTGTTTTAGAAAGATGATGTGTGTCAGATACAATGCATAAACATCAATTCATA
Source organism: Alisma plantago-aquatica (assembly GCA_963693085.1). Classification (NCBI taxonomy): domain Eukaryota; kingdom Viridiplantae; phylum Streptophyta; class Magnoliopsida; order Alismatales; family Alismataceae; genus Alisma; species Alisma plantago-aquatica. The sequence goes on along the minus strand of OY856414.1, from coordinate 766,148,059 downwards.
CAAACTAACAATGAAGGATAACTTAACTGAAGCATGATGTTTTTGTGGGAAAAAACATTTAAAGAATAGCAATTCTACCTTCTTACTTGTTTTTCTTAACATCGTGATTATGAATTTTTAGCTTCAGGACAAACTAGATGCTATGTTTGGCGGGGGGTCGATAACATCATTTTGTGAAACTTTCATACTTCTTTTTCCTAAAAATAAATCTAGATTTGGACCTAATGCTCATAAAAATTTGATAGTAAGCATAAATAACAAATTACTTTTATGATTGAGATTGAAAAATACATGTAAATTGACATTAAATGATAAAGGTCAATAAAGGTTGATTGACCTAGAGGTCAATCGATTTGAACATTCAAGAAAGACTCAACTAATGAAGAAAGTGATTGACCTCCAAGCTCAATCAACAAGGAGCTCGAGAAAGCACACAATCAACAATTGAAGACACTAATCAATCTCTAATGTCAGTAGATAAAGAAGGTCAATCATAACGGATTGAACTACTACACCAATAAAATTCAATTGACCTTCAAGTCAATTAGAACCAAATGAACATTGTCGATCTCCAGGGAAAATCTTCAAATGTCAATAAATGCTAGCAATCGACCCATCCAGTTGAGGTATCTCAATCAAGTTAGGTTGTCGATAACTACATACACCAATATAATATCTAGAGCCTGATAGCCTACTTGAGCATAGCAATTACAAATGCCATGATGAGAAAGAAGAATGCAATTGATCTTAGAGGTTGATTGATCCATCAACTCGATATCTAAAAGGCTAAGGGTCAAATGCCACATGGATCACTCAGATCTCGATATGATCCAAGTTGTACTCTATAAATAGGACATCATGGTGTCATTTGTAAAAGCACCAAGATGTTTCTATGGAAGTCAAAGACCCATGGTCATATTAATTAATCTTGATCATGATTGACCTTCTTAACTTTTCCACATCTATTCACTTGCCAGCTTAATTAGGTTCTCCTTGAGATAGGAGTTTCATCCACCAATAGTAAGATGATTGACCCTACAACTCCATCAATCAGTTTTCTTAACCGTCTAGCTCAATCAATTAGTTCAATTAATATTCCCAACTTGATCAATCTCAAAAGTTGATATCAGTCAAAATGTGGGTAGATATGAGGATCTACCCTTGTAATCAACCTCCTTTTCTCTTGTCATTTTATTATTTTTCTTTGAAAGTAATGGCTAATTCAACTTGTAATTTGATATTGTCTTGCATCATGAGTGGGTAAACTCCATAACTTGGGTTGGGAGTACCCATCAAGCCATTACAACCATGTTATCTTTCTTCTTCTATTTAATAAATATATTCTTTCAAGTTTTGTTTATTTACTCTTATTTAACTACATCTTTTGTTTGATTAGCGACCTTCTCATGGTGTTTGATCTGAATAATTTCAGTCGAACAAGTTTAGGAACATCTAGAGTATGGATTACTGAGGAACCATGAGAGTGGCAAATTATTAGTAGAAATAATTGTATGTTTGTTTTTAATCTTATGGTTAGCATCTAAAGAGAGACATGCCTTTGATAGAAATCTACCCCAATCTTGAGAGAAGAAAGGTGTTCAACATTCTTGATGATTTCTTGCATAACCAAATTGAGAATAAATAGAATACAAGAGAGAGTGTTGCATGGTTGAGGTTGGCTTGATTGGTGAAACCCAGTACAAGTTCAATTTTATAATAATCAATGTTATCTTTGTTTTAGATTTCATAACTTAGATATCCCACTTCAATTATATTATTACATCATTTCTTATTGGAACACCCAAATTTGATCTTTTGTCATAAGTAAGCTAATGGAATATTTCTAGTTTCTTGTGTTGTCTCTAACCTTATCCTTGTGTTCAATCTTGTTTTACCACAATAGACTATGTATTTTGTTGCAAACATCTTTTTAATTTAGGTGCAAATTTAAAGCTTGATCCTTTTATCTAGGATAATTGTGTTCTCACTTTTGACCCACATTGAAGGGAGATCAATGGTGCTAAGAAGTTGAAGGAATATTAAATAGTCAAGGGATCATTCAAGTAGTGATCCTATTCTTGAAGGTGAAGTTGATACATGAATGCCGAGAAAGGTTTTGTTGATACTATTATCCCAAGCAGGAATGTTGAGAAAGGTTTTATTGATACTATTCTCCCAAGCATGAGTGATTCCAAAATTGATTATATGACATTGCACCATGATCCCATGATATCGAGTGTGGATTTTGTGATGCCAAGTGTTTCACACGCTACACCTTTTGTGAGTACCACAATCCCTAGTGTTCCATCCATGAAGTCAACTCAAGGTAGTGAGAAGGGACCTCCATTGTGAATTCCTTGGATGATTCCTCATCATCCAAGAAGAATGATTAACATTCAAATTATTTTTCCATATAATTAAGCAAGTGAAGGTATACATTCAATTTCATGAAGAAATTATGCAAATTCCTACATATGCATATTTCTATAGGACATGGGCATATTCAAAAGGAAGTCATAGAGGGAAATGCCAAATAAAGTGAAATTAATAGAGAAAGTGGGATCCATTCTACAAAAGCAATTCCCCACCAACAAGAAAGATCTAGAGACCCGCTACCATGCCACATTGGCATCCATATCATAGACTAATCCCTACTTGATTTGGGATCTAGAATTAACTTAATGCCATATAGTGTCCATGTGGAGTTGGACATCATCAAGTTGATGACGGACAACTCTACTCTCCAATTAACGGATTGTTCTATAATAGTAGCAAGGGGTAGATGTAAGATGTTTTTATGATGACATGAAGAATCTTTTTTGGTGCTTCAATTTTACTCTATTGTGCTAGATTTGGATCCCAGACATAGAAGAATTACCATCACCTTGGTGAGACATTTCTTGGCCACATGTGATGCTAAAAATACATGTGCACAGTGCTACTATGATAATTACCTTTATGCACATGTAGATAAACATCAATGTATTTAAGATCTTTGCACAATGGATTTTGAGAAAAAATATAATGAAGATTTTTTATTAAAGATTTCTTTGTTTACTTAGTGGCCCACCCAACTCAACCAAGAAGGCAACAAACTTTGAGAAGTTTACCAATGACTAATTGAAAAAGCAACTTGCCTACTTGAAGGCAGAAAACTTAGCACTAGTGGGATGCAACCCAATTGGTTTGTAAGATTTTGCACCTATGCCTTACATTTCATCATACTTCTATTTTATACTTACTGAGAAACACACACACACCCCATTCTTGATGGTTTTATTGTTTTTTATTTTTTGTTAGAGGAGGAACTTTGATAGAAAAATGATACATGAAGTGGCAATTTTGTTTGGAGATCCAAGTTGAGAAGAAGAAGATTGTTGCATGGAATTAAACATGTATTGGAAAACACCTAGAACAATCATTGTGTAATAGAAAGACCATGACGATCACCTCCCAATCTTGTGAACTCCCCCTATGATTTTGATGTGTAGATAGTTAATGACCATTATCATCCAAAATGACCATGGAATAGTTTGGCTAGACTGTCTATTCTCTTCTAGAATGACCATGGTAACCTTGAGCTCACCCTACTTGAGATACATAGGGATATTCTTATTTATCTCAAGATACAACCACCATAGGACCAATTATGCATTCCTCCATCATCCTAGGCTTTGTGTCATGTTGAGAATGGCATAATTTAAAACCTTGGGGTAGTAGGGGGATACACCCTTGTTCTTTTGTCCCTATTTTTTGATTTTTCTTTATAATGAGGATTTACTTGACTCCACTTGTCCATTAGTCTTTCTATTTTGCATTACACACACTTGCATGCCATGTAGTTTAAGCCCCCACTATTATTGAGTAGTTTTTCAAAATAAAAAATTACATTCTTGTTGTTCTAGTCCAAATGTTGCATTGCATGTAATTTTAGTAATTTTTGTGTGTGCTTTGTCAGGTTTCATTTCCTAGATTTTTAATTTTTAGTATAAGATCTTAATAAGTTAATAAGTGCATATACAATTTTTCTAAACTTCTAAAGTTTGAAATAATTTGTCCTAAAAGGTGTTCTCAATATATATCTACTTATGTCAACTGAAATGATGACCTTCGGAAAATGTGTAATTTGTTCATTGATTTCCAAGTTAATTCTTGACTTTATACATGTTTTCACCCTTCTCTTGGAATTGTGTTTTATGAATGAGATCTAATCTTAGAAAACCACAAATGCTTAGGTTTAATCAAAACTTATGAAAACTAAATGATTTGATATACTTTCCTGTTCATGATGATCTTGTCATTATTAGTGAAGATTGTATGGATTAGCATGCTTTCATATGGCCTATGTGTAAGGCCGTGCTACTTGAACCCTCTTTGAATCCACCTTCTTCTATCATATCTCACCTCTTCACCTCATGAAAAGATGCAAAATGCACAAAACACCCTCTATAATATTGGGGTGGTCGACACTTCCTCCCCTCTTCTTCTTCCTACCGGCCTACGACCCTATATACAAAGAGGGAAAAGAAAAGTAAGTTGCAAAAAAGAAAATAAAGGCTCTCTTATGTAATATCACTAAAGCAAAAAAAAGCAATGCATTCTGATGTAATAATGATCCAACTTCCTTTTGCAATCCCTTCTTCCTTTTTCATACTAATGATCTAGGTAACATGGTTCATATCCCCTCATACTATTTTGCATAGCCTAGATGTATGGAAATACAAGGTGGACCATTTGCAAGTAAAACAACATTATAAGTTTTTTTGTTGAACCTGATATGAAACGTTTTTAATTGAAGCACTATGAATGACGCATTGCTTTAAGTAGATGTTTGACACTGCATGTAGAAAGTTTGTGATTCTTGTGCTTCATATGAATGAAGGTTTGTGATAATGGATAGGAGATGTGTAAATTGTCTATATGAAGTCATAATTAATAGTGTTTAATAATAAATATATTCATGGATGAATTCATTGTTTCTTAACTGCTAAAAGTGGAAATGATATTCAGTTGGAACATACTTGTGGGAAAGTATGTTTTATGCCTGGGTTGGATATGAAACCTAGTTTGGGTATTTATCTTGTGTATTTGTTCTCATTAATCATGTTAAAATACTTGGAATGCATGCATTATTTGCAATAAAAAAAATTATGTCAAATGCACATATGGATTCTTTTTGCATGTTATATAGGTACTTAAACATTACTCGATGGAAGGGAGAGAAGGAGGTATATTGAAGGACTTCCCTAGGCTTATAAAAGTCCAAAGAGATTCCAATATCACCCCAACCCACCCCAAATGCTCAAGTATCAAAGTTAGGCAAAAATTTCCATGTTTGATCGTGCAAGATGAAACCCCCAAAATAATTGTTCCAACAAGAAATGGTCATGCTACTAAGATAAATATAACAATGTTTGATAAAATTGAAGATAGAGCCTGAATGGCCTCCCCAATTAAGAATGATCATGGTACCCCTAGTCCAGAATATTTATTCTAGCTAGCATGAACATCCTACAAGAGCTCCAAATCCTCATCCAACCCTGTGAAACCACCTATGACACAACAATCTTTCTTCCATATAATGATCCTTCTACATCCATGATACCATGGCCTTCCACCCAGAGTGGTTGTTCCACCTAGCCTTGCCACAATTGTCCTATAAAAACGGTTGTTCCATCAAGCCTCGCAACAAATATTCTACTAGAATGGTCGTGCTACCTATTCCATTTCCCATATTGACCCCAACATATCTACCTTACCCACCATGACCGTTCCCAGTCACCACGGTTGTCCCACCTATTACACCAAGACCATGTTAGGGTAGAACGATTGTTCTACCCCAAAACTCTTATTCACTTTTGCATTGTTCTGCTCAAGTGCCCCTCACATACCCTAGCCCCCTTAGACTACCATATAAGCATTAGTGACAGCTAGACTTAGTAGGTTAGGTCCTCCAAGCATTAATTTCCATTATCCATACCTTACCTACATCATTTCAGCATTTACTTCCCACTTTCAACCCAAAATTCTAGCTTTTTGGGGTTTGCCAATCATCCACTACCATTGCATGCCATCTACCCTTGGAGGAGATAAGAGTTCATGAACCTACAGATAGGGATGTAGAAGTATAACTCTTTTAGTTTCCCATTTTTCTAGGAGTAGCCCCTTTTGTGGACTATGTTGGGGAAAATATGTGACTTTGATGCCATGTAATGGAAAATATTCATGTAAAACATTTTATATTGTTCATTGATTCTCCTCCCTATATCTTTCTTTGGTGTTTTAGATATCCAGCCACCTAAGATATAGGGGAAAGAGGGAATGAGAGGCTTTGAAGGGATAAATACTCAAGGATACTTGTGGGATTTTAGCTGGTTCTCCTCTCTACCCTTCTTCACCTATATTCTACTAGCCCTAGGTAAGATATCCAAGTAGCTCGGTGTATCCCTCCTTATATACTTGTAAAAGAGCATGTTAGATGTTAGATAGGGTGTTATAGAAGGTGAAATCCTTTAATATACACCTTATACAACCCTTGAAACCAAGTGCACTAGGAGAATAATGATTTGAAACCTAGATTAGGGTTGTTATAAGATTAGGTTTATATATTCCTTATTCAATTGAGCCTTGTATGGTTGAATAGAGTGTAGTCTAGGGACTAATTCTCCTAAAAACTATCTATGACATCTATGGTGCACTAGCAGGATAGGGATCCTACTCTTACCTCACTAAATTGTTTGGCTCGGTCGCATTGTTATAGATGTGTTGATGAATGTGACCCTTATGCGTGGTTGATTGTCTCATATTCCCACCATTGTAGTTGTTGAAACCCTTGATTTACCAAGTGTTTGCTATCCTAATTTACTTACCTACTCATTAGTGCTAATTGAATAGTTAATGGTGAATTGTTCTTGTTAGGGTAACTTTGTTCTTGGGTTAGAATAATCAAGTTGGTTCTTTATTTAATTGCTTATCTTAGTCCTAGGATGCCTTATCTAGGTATTTTACTTGATTTTATTGATTAGTCTAGTGTACCTAATTTATTTCCCTATTGTGAATTTCTCCCTCAGTCGATTAATAGTTTTAATAGCTTAGTTTAACTTAGATTTGAATATTGCCTTCTTTGATAACTTGTATTTTAATGTAACCATAAACCATTTTTTAGCATTTATTGAAACCCTATTTTCCTCACTTGAAACCTATAGAACCACACTAGCTTTAGTTCCTCATACCTCCTAAGGTATTGACCCCTAACTTCACACTTATATAATATATGTCGAGCTCGTGCACTTGTGGATCTATGTATTGAGATTTATAACTAGGGTTATATACATATCAAAAGACCTAGCCCCTATTTGGTTTGGGACTGGGATTATGTAGTTTGGATTGGGTTAGTTAGGGTTAGTCAGTAGATCAAGATTGGGGTAGTATGGATCTAGTCTGATTCTATTTGGCAACCCAGTCTAATTTCGGCTAGCTGGTCAGGATTGAGTCAGGATTCAGTCTGATTCTATCCGGCTACCAGTCAGGATCCATTTTGATTTTGTTTGACAAACTAGTTAGGATTTGTCTATCATGTCATGTTTTTATAGAATAGTTTTAAAAATAATGACCATAAAACTATGTTGACTCTGTAGTACAAGATTAATATTTACAATGAATATATAATTTTATACATTATTGATTTTGTTTGTTGTTTTTCTGTATGAATATGAGTTGAGTGTTATTACTTTTATATGTATTTTTAAAGTAAATATTAGTTTAAGTGCTACTGTGTGAATGCATGGCATGTGTCTTATCGTATGTATGTATACTTTTACATTTTTAAATAAATCGGTAAGTAACAAAATAATTGGCGACAAACAAATTCAAATTATTGCAATACATAATATTCAGTTACACAATACAACATAAATTATGCAAAATACCATCATAATTTGAAATATAAAAGGTAAAATGTTATTAGGTACTTTTTCTGTTATACAATATTCAAGCACCCACAGCCAACTTAAATTTGGAGACTAAAAAATGAAATCTTCAGTAAAAAAGTTTAAGAAAAAGCACTAATATACATTCATTGCACTCATTTCTATATCATTATTGGCTCCAAAAACATTAGGTCATTTGTCTGTCTCTATGATTATCGGTTGTTGCGCATGGTTGAGAGCTTCCCACTTGATCAAGTTGTTATTGTATTGTCATTGGGTAAGTACGGGGATTGGTCTAAAATGTGAATGGAACTGAATATACAATTTTTAGCACTTTCCACCTTGCCTTAAAGACATCCATGTTTATGTCATTCCACCCAGTTAATGTATGGAATTCTACAAGGGCATCACGCCAACTTTGACGTACATGAGAATTATGCAAGCGCCACAAGTAGTACTGATGACCCAACACTGTGCCGAGTGCGGCATCTGACTCGTCATCCCATTGAAAATGATTCATTGTGAGCGAGAGCTTCTGTAGCATAGATTAATAACTATCCAACCAATGTATTCGATGACAAAATAGGTGATGGAAGTGGAGTCAATGTATTTGATAACAAAAAAGTAGATGATAGAAATTACCTTAAAATAATATAGATGCTTGATACATGCACAACAAAGGATAAAATAAAATTTAATTAGATGTAAGATACAAGAAACTTTGTTCAACCAACAGTACTAAAATAAACCAAACATATCAAATTCACATTTTAATTCAAATATGTATAAAAGTACTTGTTCCACATAAATAGAGATGATATATCTTACATAACAACTTAAATTATAAAAAAATGATATTATCATGTCTAGATATTGGGCAAATGTGACATGGTTCAAGGGAGAGCAGACAAAAAAAGGAACGGTGTGCCCTGGGCAATAGGTCACGACAATTGCTTAGATCTAGAAACCCATAAACAGTCTAAGATGGTGACCAGCCACTGTGCTACCCATTCTTCAGTGTGGAGGCAAGTTTTTGTTGATCCCAAGTATGACCATCCCAGTTGGCCCAGTTTAGGGCCTCTTTGTACTTTTCCCATGACACATGACACTATTCTTGCAACACTGCCTTGTCCTGTTGTTTGACGTTGTCTTTCGGCCAATCAAACAACAATGACATATGACAAATTGGGTGAGTGACACCATCACTACATTGTTCTAGGATCGCATTTGGGGAATGAGACTGGAAAGGCTTGCAATACTTCTGATTGCACATGAGTTTTTCATTTACATATTTCTCTACCCTTGCACACGACATCAACATCTTTTCAAACTTTGAACATGACTTTGAAAATGACTTTGACATCTAAACATAATAAATAAGTACAAGTTTGAGCAAATTATGATAATAACAAAGTAAGGATGACAATAAGTTACAAAATCTCGGAAAACAATTAAGAGAAATTCAAATAAATAGTTAGTGTATTTTACATAAACTTCAGCATGTAGTGGTTTTGTAATCATTATAAAAATAAAAGTTGGCGAACACATATAAATAATTACTCGTTAGACCAAATACTGATGTAACAAACAAACGATCACACTCAATTTGCAATTAGTGTTCATAATCATCGGATCAAATACATTTTTAAATGCATACAAAAAAAACAACATCCCAAATATGGTGAACAATTTCTTGCGACTTCATTCATTTCCTTTACCACCTGATCCCCCAGCTGCATCATTGTTGTTTTCAACATTATTTAGGTATTCTGCAACTCCTGGGGGGTAAGTGTCATGAGTCGTCATAGAATTGCGTGGAATGATGTGTTGCACGACTAATGGTTGAGGAGGCACAAAAGCTCCCAAAAAGAAATGATTTTCTCTAATGAACACTCTCCTAAGCTATTGCCATCAAATTTGCACCTCACTCAAAGATATGTAAGGCACCCCCATTATGTTTCAAAAGTCACACCACACCTCCCTCCAAGACTGTGTAGTATATACTCCATCCACACATCTCCCCAGGTCATATCGGTTTCTCATCAAACCTTTGAGGACCATATTATGCTCTATACACCATATAACATACGGCGTTGTGCCTTGCCCAGCCATAATTACAAATTTTGTATGTAATATATTGCAATAGTAAGGGTTCATTTCACAATGGTGCAGACATAATATGATAATTCAAAGATAAATATTTAATGTGCATATATCTGGTGAAGCGATAAAAAGCCAACATTATGATAAAAAAAAGAGCATATAGAAAGTAGCAAGCTTATGATGTAGCTTTAACAGCAAGAAAACTCATGGGTCTAATTGCAGGAAGTAAAGTAGAGCATACATAAAGTAGTAAAAAGAGGTATTCTTGAAACTTCATTTGTTTCCCTCACGACCTACTCCTACAACTCCATTGTTGTAATTTTCAATATTGTTTGAGTGTTTTTCAACTCCTGGGGGGATCACATATTGCGCTAAGGGATGAGGATGCAATAAATGTGCCAAAAGGAAATGATTTTGTCTGATGAAGTCTTTCTTTAGGTTCTTCCAAAGGGTTTTCAAATGGTCCAAAGATATGAAATGTATCCCCGTTGTGTTTTGAATGTCATGCCATGTTTCCATCCAAGCCTCTCAAGTATAAAATCCATTGACAAATCTCCCCATATCATACTGACTTCTCATCACATAAAGTAGGATATGATCGTGCTTCAAACGCATAAAGCAAACAGGCATGTGGGTTGCCCAGCCATATTACATAATTTGTATGTAATATATTTCAGATGTAAGGGTGTGTATCACAATTATGTGGATATAATATGATTATTTAGATTTAAATAACATACACCCTCCTATCTGGTGTAGACATAAAATATTCAACAACATTACGATAAAAAATCAGCAACCTTATAATGTAACTCAAACAACATTATGATGGAACTAAGACAATTTATAATTTTAATAACATTCAATAATAGACAATCTAAATCGATAAGACAATCTAAATATAACGCTTCCATTCAAAGTTATGGCGTCATCAGAGGTGAAGGAATGTCCAAAAGAAGACTACAAGTTTCCTCCATCTTGTCAATAGAGGTTTGTAGAACTTCATACTCGTAGTTTTTGGAGGTGTAAATGTAACATCCCTGACCTGGGTTATGCTTTAACCCTAGGTGTTTTGTTTAATAAAGATGATTATATTCTTAATCTTATCTTGTGAAAAGTAATTAGGGCTCGCTTATGTTTCAATTTAGGTCATGTTTGAACAATGTTGAAGCAATGTTTGCTTATCTTGGACCAAAGTGCAAATTACCCAAGTTGAGGGGTTAACTTGCAAATGTTATATAAAAATATGTTCCTATGATGTTGAGACATCATAAGAATGAATATAATGTAGTGGTATGGTTTCTACAAGCTTGGGAACCAAGATAGAGCTTGTTGGACAATCCTTGTGCATTAATACCTAGTTTTGGTGTAAAGTGAAATTTACCCAAAACCTAGGGTTTAGTATGCAAATTACCACTTCAATAAGGTCCCTAATGTTTCTTATCATCATGTAAAGCAAAGATAATGAGAGGGGCGCCTCATTTGAGTTACGTTGGAGGAGAGAGAATCTTGATATTAAAATAATCAAGATTTAAGCCTAATTGGAACCCTAACTCAATTTAATGCAAAAATAAATAAAATAATTGAAGGGGCCTTCAAACAAAATTAATATGGTTGGATTCATATGTGTGTGGACATCCTTAAGCCTTTCAAAGGCACGAGCATATCCTAAGGAGGTGAAATTCCACTCATCATTATTATAAGAAAAAGAAATCCCACTCAAAAATGGATATTGATATTATAAGGGTTAAGGTGCTTAATTTCTTTTCCCTTTATTCTTGGATAATGGAAGGGAGATCGGTGGGGATAGAGATGACTTTGCATACAATAAACCAAGCGGGAGATGGTGGCAATAATTTTGGAATGAAAGACTTTTATAAAAGTATTTTCTCTCTCATTGAATTTCTTATAAAAAGACCCTTTCCAAGCCAAATGAAAGGCTTTTTCATTTCCACTCCTTCTCTTTGCTTGCAAACCGACCAAGGGAGCTAGGGAGGACCAGGAGGACGACCCCCAACCTGTTGGTAAGGTTCTTGATACATTTCACCTTGATTCCATGGTAGAAATGAAAATAAATTATGGATTTCTTCTTATTTCGATCTCCTCTTCAACCCTAGCCAATCTTTTCAACCAAAAGCTTGAGGACGAGCCTAGAGGGAGTTGCAAAAGCTTCATCCACAATTGTTGGCGTGAGCTTGGAGCTTTGGATCTCAATTGGAGGCAGGTTTTATAACTTGAAACCCTAACTTTGTTATTACATTCAATTCCCCATCAAATAATGATCATTTCTCTATTTACAATTATTGATTTGGTTGATTGAAGCAATCTCCATGGAAATCACAGCATGTTTCATGGGTCTAGAGCTTGATGATGATGACATCATCATAAGCACACACCTCCCCAAATATATAGACCAAACGGTTGCAATCAAATGTCCAAACGGTTTCACAAACCGTTTAGGAGCAAACGGTTTCAAACCGTTTGGAATGAAATGGTTTCACTAAACCGCATAGAAGCAAACGGTTTAAGACTGTTTGGTGATGTTAACCAGGGTTGACCATTTGGGTATTTGTTCATAATGATCTAGGTTATTGACCCATCAAATATTATTGATTAACTCCAATTGGTTCATGAGTTGAAGGTCCATCAATCACCTAACCCTAATCGGGTTGAGTGCTGATTTCATAAGTAATTGAGTTTGAAACTTGGTTTGAATGACCCAAACGGTTTCAAAACCGTTTGGGAATCACCCAAACGGTCTCAAGACCGTTTGGAGGTCAACCAAGACCGTTTGAAGATCTAGGTTTGAGTATGGTTAGGTATTTTAAGATTCAAACATATGGTATAAACCCTAATCGGCTAAGTGCTGCTTTTGCAATTGAATGAGTTGATGCTTTGGGTTGATTGACCCAAACGGTTTCAAAACCATTTGGGGATCACCCAAACAGTCTCAAGACCGTTTGGGGTCACCCAAGACCGTTTGGAGGTCTAGGGTTAAGTATGGTCAAGTGTTTGAAGGTCCAAAGATACCAAATTGAAATACAATTAAATGCTGATTTGGTGACCAAACCTAGGATCCAAACCCTAACTGAATGACATGGTTAATGATGATATGATGGGCAAATGGTCTCGACCGTTTGGAGGTCATCCAAATGATCCCAAGACCGTTTGGAGGTCTAGTGTTGACTATGGTTAGGTGTTTGAAGATCTAAAGGTACTAAGTTGAAGTGCAATCAAATGCTGATTTGGTGATCAATCTAATGATCCAAACTTTGATTGATTGACTTGGATTTTGATGTTGACATGGGAAAACGGTCTCAAGACCGTTTGGAGGTCATCCAAATGACCTCAAGACCATTTGGGGTCAGGTCATGTCCAATTTGTATGATGGTCTAATAGTTTTAAAGTAACTAGTTTCACATTGGTTAATGTTGAAGGATCATCGATTCCAAACCCTAATCCAATTGATTCGAACTCTAATTGATGATCAATTGAGGGTTAATTGAGGGTCAAACCAGTTGAAGGATGACCTAATTAACTCAATTTAAGTATGGTGATAAGTCCAATTGAAGATTGGTTACATGAATTCAATGATTGAAGGAATCAACATTGAGAACCCTAAATCGATTGGATAGGTTGAGACCATAATTGGTCCATGCGGTTTTGAGGAGGTTTGGACCAAACGGTCTCAAGACCGTTTGAGTCCAAACGGTCTCAAGACCATTTGGGACCAACGGTCTCAAGACCGTTTGGGACCAAACGATCCCAAACCGGTTGAGTTCATGCGGTTTCAAAACTTCACTTTAGTAAACGGTTTCAAATCTTGCTTTAGCAAACGATCTTGAAGGTCACCTTTAGAAAACGGTTTCAAAGACTACCTTTACTAAACGGTTTCAAGTATGTAACCAAGACCATTTGGAGGTTATTTGAGCAGGACCGTTTGGTGGACAATTAACCAAAACCGCATGGATACCTTAAGTGGTTAAATGACAAATTGATTAATTGATTAGCACATGATGTAATCAAAGATGATTCTAGTAATTGTATCTTAATGGGGTAAGGTGATTAGTACCCTTTGAATAAATAAGATTTAATGATCATGGTAATAGTGACATAACCTATGATGTCAATTCTCTTTCATTTTGAGTTGACTTGGCCTAATCAAGGGTGATGCAAACATCATCTTATTGAAGATGAGAGAGAAGACTTCCTACATGAATGTTAATCATGTAATGGACTTTTATTATAGATGCATGTCTAATTAAGGGATGATCCATGATAGTGAGATCATGAAACCCTAATTATGAAGGTTAATGAATCACAACCCTAACTGAGGGTATTGATGGAAGTAATCCTAATACATGATGATGATATGATCTTAATTCATAGTGATGATATGATAAACCCTAATTGTTGGTTGTTGAACATGAACCCTAATCTAGGGTGATGTGATGTGAATGGTAAACCCTAATTTAGGGTGATGTGATGTGAATGGTAAACCCTAATCTAGGGTGATGCAATGTGAATAGTAAACCCTAATTGAGGGTGATTCCATGAGAAATCTTAATCTAGGGTAATGTTATGTGAAACCCTAATTAAGAATAATATTTTGGAAACTCTGAAGAATGATGTGAAGTGAGACTTAAATCCAGAATGATGCTATATGATGATATGTGCAACCATAGTAATGTTATAATAGCCAATACACTAAAGTATGTGGTTATTGCAGTCAAGCAAGATGTGGATGTTATAACCATGAAGGGTAAGATTGATAGTGTTGATACCCTAATGAATAAGGGTTTAAAGGACAAGATGATGCTTAGATTATTATATATCTAATTTTATGCAGGTGTAACAACCCTATATACTTTACAATGATAAGAATAGGAAACTCTTAGGAATGAAGTATGTTATACTATATGGTGATATGGATAATATCCTAAGAGTGGAATTACCTAAGGTGGATGATAATGGTTTATCCTATATTCTATAATGCCTAACCATTGGATAGGTCCATATCCTTAAAGATAGATGGACAATTCTAATTTGTAGCCTATGCATTATATGATGAAAGTGATAAGTTAGAGGATAAAGTATTAGGAGGGAAATACTCTAATATAAGGTTAGTTGATTAACTAAAGTAATATGGAAATGAGAAGAAAGTGATACATCAAGACATGACAGATATCACATTCAACATTTCAGGGTAGACACACCTTGATGAGCCTCTAATCCAATATCCTTGGATAAGAAACACATAGAATGTGTGATATGCAATTGTTACAATAATATTGTAATAAATCAATGTACTTTTGATAGATGCTAACTAATAGACTTTGAGAATGGGGTTAAGCCCAATCAATGAGCATGATGTAATTATACCATGACAAGGATGAGAAATGAACTCATACCTTGAATTGATGATGATACATGATGAGAATGGTGATCATAAGAAAATACTTATAATATCTTTGAATGCTCCTAGAGGAAGGGAGAAACATATTAGAGTTGAACTAATAATGTGAGCATGAAGCCTAATTAATGTAAGATGGGAACGAAAAGCCCTAATTGATAGATAACCCTAATCCTGATAAAGGATGGTGGTGCTACTGATATTTCATATGATGTGAAAAATGACTTACATGATTGTTATCATGACTATTAATCATGTAGACATCATGAGATTATGAACATAGCCAGACCTGAGCTATGACATTCATATAATAAAAATGTTGAATGGCCTTATGTGCCTAATGTTGTTGTTTCTTAGCAAAAGTAACAAAAGTATATGAACCTTATGAATTCCATGAATAACTGTTGCCTAGTAAAAAGGTGATGAAATACTTAAGGCCTTGTGAGCCATGTGAGATACTTGTGTAACAAGTATCATGTATACCTCAGTCTGAGAACCTGGAGGTAATAGTTACCTAACAAATGATAATAGTGATAGTGATGAATTGAGGGTATGAATACCCAAAGTTTATAAGTATGATAATGATGTTGTTAAGGGATGTGAACTTTCAAAGAAATGAAATGAGGTATTGAGATCCCAATGTCTTTTAAAGACTGAGAAGTGATTGATGAAAATAGTACATATTTCTTTATAGCACTTATCTGAATAAGTTATGTTTGAGAACTTAGATGATGCTAAAATAATATGCTAATGTACTTAATTAATCAAGTGAAATCATATCATGTAGAGCCCTAACCATAGATCCATCATCGTCAACAAATTGGTGATGGTGAAACGGGTGCTCTGCGGCAAAACCCGGAGGGCATACTTTTGAGTATGTGGGGGTTATGGGCGTGAATATCCTTTTGCCCTAATGGAGGAATTGATAGAAGGTAAACATTAAACCTCTCAATCCTTCATTACTTGTACCGGGATAGATGTATCACGAATCTCCCGATGATTGGGATAGATGCAGTACACATCTCCCAATAATGTTAATACCGGATCGATGGAGATAAACATGAAATCTCATGATCGCAAAGAGAGTGCAGCACGCCACTGTAACTCTGGTAGCGAAGTTGCCAGTATACCCTGGAAAGCTATATATAGCAGAGACACAAGATGTCCTGCATGTAATCTCACGCTGACCGAGATATGGGAGGTCTTGGTAGCCGGCTCTACCTTTGACCTTGTATGGTACCGATTTCGACTTCGCAGTGGTCGGTTGGAGCATGAGCGGTATACCTCATCTCCTCAGGGCTTAAGTGTGATTGTAAAATGTAATCAGCCGTATAGCATGTTTGCTTAAGGATTGAATACGAAAATTCATTGGCTGATGTTATATTTCTTTTATGCATCCCTAGATGATGAATGTTATTCTTATTTCTTTACATTCAATGCAAGTAGATAGATGAACTATGATTTTATCATGGCTAAATGCAGTACTCTCCTTGG
The DNA here is from genome assembly GCA_963693085.1 of Alisma plantago-aquatica. Taxonomy (NCBI): domain Eukaryota; kingdom Viridiplantae; phylum Streptophyta; class Magnoliopsida; order Alismatales; family Alismataceae; genus Alisma; species Alisma plantago-aquatica. The sequence goes on along the minus strand of OY856414.1, from coordinate 766,131,121 downwards.
AAAAGGAGATTACTTTACTCTGTTCATTCAATTATTAATATTGTTGTTAATACATAAGAACTCTTGTTCAGTTTTAATTATAATAAACTGCTATAACAATGTTTTGGTGGAAAGTTATATCTCCCACTGGGACAATTTACAATTGTCTCACCCCCGTGGGATCCAATGCTTTTAGGTAATCGCAGAAGAAGAAGCAGGAGCCCAATAGCAAGAGAAAAGCAACAGCAATGTCAGGGACAGTAGTGATGACTCAGGTGGAGGCACTGGCTGCCAAGTTTTGTCTAGATAGTAGTCCTATGTGTCATCTCTATACTCTCAGGTCCTCAGAGTTTATAGTTAGTGTTTTAATGAATCGATCTGAGATTTTGACTTGATGCCTCAAAATTTTATGTTGTCTATATATTATGTCTTGAGACAGTTGATGTTGTAAATCTCGAGAAGAGATAGTGCAAGACATGTACTTTGAAACAGAATGTAAATGTTACACTTTGGTTCTTGAAGAAAAAGATTTCCTATGTGTGGATCTCTTTGCAAAAAGTTTTAATTTTTAGCGATTTTCAGTAATCCGCTGCAAATGGCTCGCTTCCGCTTAGTTAATCTGGTGTTTTGTAAGTTGGATGCCACAATTTAGTGGTATCAGAGCTCTAGGTTCGCTGAGTCTACGGAGACATACGACTAAGGTAATAGAGTCTATTCTAGTGTCTTCCAGTGCATCTGATAGTGTCTTCTGCTCATATAGGAGGAGAAGAATTTGAAGATGACTGGGTCACATGAGGAGTTTGCTGCAGAAAGTAGTAATGCTACACCAAGAAGAGGTGCAGGGGAGCAGGCAAGAGAGGGACAATTACCTGAGAATCCCCTAGCTAATCCTATTATGATAAGAAACCCTTCCTTAGGCATCACTGTTGGGTAACTTAGGGCAACCATGATGTATTTAGTGGATCAAACATTAGCAATACAACCTAGGTTACCAACCCCTAATGATGATGTTTTGGACATCAACAGGATATGTAATCCACAACAGCAGGTTGAAGCAATGGGAAATGATGAAGTTCTGGACTGAGAACAATTCTGTGCTCAACCTCAGTTGGTTGAATCAATAAATAGTGAAGGAAGGAATAGGGTTCAACCCAAAAGCAGGATTTGCTATAGGTGTAGAAAGCCTGGACATATTGTAAAGAATTGTCCAACAAAGAACAAGGAAGAGAGAATTGAGAAAAGTCCCGTCCAAATCCAGGAACAGAGTCCTGGTAGTTCCAAAAAGAAAAAGTTTTTGGTACTGTCAGTACAACCAGGGCCTAGTGCACCAAGGCAATGGCTATCTAGAAAGGGTAAAGAAGCCTCTAAACCACATCTAGCACCCAGGATTTGCTACCTATGTAAACAGGTTGGACATCTGGCAAGAGATTTCTCAGCCAGAAGTGTTATGGTGAATCAACCTCTAAGGCAAAATCAGCCTGAGGCAGTGAATAATCCACGAATCATGACAAGTTAGACAAAATAATGTCATTCTTATATGTCTTTTTATGGTTTCCTGAGTTAATTTGTGAAGGTAATTGATTGATCTTTCTTTGATCAGTCCTATGAGGACTTATATTTTTGCATAATAAACATTATAGATGTTTCGTGTTGCTCTTATCTCTATGAGAAGAAGATGAGGTATTGAAGAGATGTCTGGATAAAATCCAGTAATGTTAAGTCTTATACTTGTGATAATATGAAAAGGAAGGAATATGATAGTATAAAAAGTGCATACTACTTAATCTCAGTATTTATATACCCTGGCCAGGTATACAATTATTGATGATAAAGTGAGTATGGAAACTCTTAGATTGTAATCTTTTTTATTGCCCTGATCAAGCAGTCATTCGGATACAATCTAATGAGTATCATGAAATAAGAAATATGGAATGAATAAATGTGTTATATCCTAAGCACAAGAAAGAGAAGTCTGAGATAACCTCAGAGGAGCATGTTTGTATGAGGAATTAGAAGTATAATCCTTATAAGATAAGAATGAGAATAAGGAAGATAAACCCTGCTCAATAAAGTGTAAGTATTATAAAGATCCTTTCCATAATGTGGAAATGAAAAATGTGATGAGATCCTAAGATGATCATAAACATGCTAGATAAAAAAAAATAAAGGAATAATGTCATGTAATCATCCTTATAATTCCTATGTTGAAGGCAAGGAACTTAGGATGAGATAAAGAGTAAATGGTTCATGAATAGTTGAATATGCATGAAATAATATGAGGAATATGATTCCTTGTTTTCTTTTCTCTCGGGGACATGGCAATCAAGTGGGTCATAGGACCCTTAATGTGCATAATATAAAGATGTTTATGTGATGGATACTTAGAAAGGTATCAGTTTATCTTGGGCTTTGACTCCAAGATGAAGATATATGTAACAAAATAATGTCCCAAGATGAAAGGAAGGTAAAGATGTCATGTGTCTTCAACACATGTGATGGGTACCAAGGTAAGAAATCTTGGTATCTAAAGAAATATCAGATGATCTATGATGACTATCTAGAATGGTCAACCATGAATTCAAATTAAACATCTAAAAAAAATATGAACATCACATGTTAGGGGTTTATGTTTTTCATAGACATAACAATTGAAGATATCCTTGAGAAAAGTTCTTGGTTTATATGTAACCTCTTCTTATGGTAAGAAAATGCACAACTAATGAGATAGTTAGTGCAGGTAATACGGAAAGCTTGTGCTATGTCATCAAGTAAGGTGACACAATCAATGTATGAAAAGACTTGTAGTTCCAAGTGGGTAATAGAATATAATTGTAATATTGAAAGAAAAATGCTGAATCAACCAAGAAGCATGGGAGTATGTGTTCCATGTAAACCATTCCATGATAAATTTATGTGAAATAACTTTTTGTTGATCAAAGCCCTATGGTGTCTCCATAACAATGAGATTTTATGTGATGACATGATGATATGATGCATGAATAATATATGTCTCCCTTTATCTGGAATTTCAGGGATGAAATCCTTGTTAGGGGTTTATAATTTGTAACATCCCTGACCTGGGTTATGCTTTAACCCTAGGTGTTTTGATTAATAAAGATGATTATATGCTTAATCTTATCTTTTGAAAAGTAATTAGGGCTCATGAGGAGCTTATGTTTCAATTTAGGTCCTGTTTGAACAATGTTGAAGCAATGTTTGCTTATCTTAGACCAATGTGCAAATTACCCAAGTTGAGGGGTTAACTTGCAAATGTTACATAAAAATATGTTCCTCTGATGTTGAGACATCATAAGAATCAATATAATGTAGTGGTATGGTTTCCACAAGCTTGGGCACCAAGATAGAGCTTGTTGGACAATCCTTGTGCATTAAAACCTAGTTTTGGTGTAAAGTGCAATTTACCCAAAACCTAGGGTTTAATATGCAAATTACCACTTCAATAAGGTCCCTAATGTTTCTTGAAATCATGTAAAGCAACGATAATGAGAGGGGCGCCTAATTTGAGTTAAGTTGGAGGAGAGAGAATCTTCATATTAAAATAATCAAGATTTAAGCCTAAATGGAACCCTAACTCAATTTAATGCAAAAATAAATAAAATAATTGAAGGGGCCTTCAACCAAAATTAATATGGTTGGATTCAGATGTGTGTGGATATCCTTAAGCCTTGCAAATGCACGAGCATATCCTAAGGAGATGAAATTCCACTCATCATTATTATAAGAAAAAGAAATCCCACTCAAAAATGGATATTGATATTATAAGGGTTAAGGTGCTTAATTTCTTTTCCCTTTATTCTTGGATAATGTAAGGGAGCTCGGTGGGGATAGAGATGAATTTTCATACAGGAAACCAAGGGGGAGATGGTGGCAATAATTTTGGAATAAAAAGACTTTTATAAAAGTATTTTCTCTCTCACTGGATTTCTTATAAAAAGACCCTTTCCAAGCCAAATGAAAGGCTTTTTCGTTTCCACTCCTTCTCTTTTCTTGAAAACCGACCAAGGGAGATAGGGAGGACCAGTAGGACGACCCACAACCTGTTGGTAAGGTTCTTGATCCATTTCACCTTGATTCCATGGTAGAAATCGAAAATAAATTATGGATTTCTTCTTATTTCGATCTCCTCTTCAACCCTAGCCAATCTTTTCAACCAAAAGCTTGAGGACGAGCCTAGGGGGAGTTGCAAAAGCTTCATCCACTATTTTTGGCATGAGCTTGGAGCTTTGGAGCTCAATTGGAGGTGGTTTTATAACTTGAAACCCTAATTTTGTTATTACATTCAATTCCCCATCAAATAATGATCATTTCTCTATTTACAATTATTGATTTGGTTGATTGAAGCAATCTCCATGGAAATCACAGCAGGTTTCGTGTGTCTAGAGCTTGATTATGATGACATCATCATAAGCACACACCTCCCCAAATATCTAGACCAAACGGTTACAATCAAATGTCCAAACGGTTTCACAAACCGTTTGGGAGCAAACGGTTTCAAACCGTTTGGAATGAAATGGTTTCACTAAACCGCATAGAAGCAAACGGTTTAAGACCGTTTGGTGATGTTTACCAGGTTTTACCGTTTGGGTATTTTTTCATAATGATCTAGGTTAATGACCCATCAAATATTATTGATTCACTCCAATTGGTTCATGAGTTGAAGGTCCATCAATCACCTAAACCCTAATCGGGTTGAGTGTTGATTTCATAAGTGATTGAGTTTGAAACTTGGGTTGAATGACCCAAATGGTTTGCAAAACCGTTTGGGAATCACCCAAACGATCTCAAGACCGTTTGGAGGTCAACCAAGACCGTTTGGAGATCTAGGGTTGAGTATGGTTAGGTATTTGAATATTTAAACATATGGTATAAACCCTAATCGGCTAAGTGCTGATTTTGCAATTGAATGAGTTGATGCTTTGGGTTGATTGACCCAAACGGTTTCAAAACCATTTGGGGATCACCCAAACGGTATCAAGACCGTTTGGGGGTCACCCAAGACCATTTTGAGGTCTAGGGTTAAGTATGGTCAAGTGTTTGAAGGTCCAAAGATACCAAATTGAAATACAATTAAATGTTGATCTGGTGACCAATCCTAGGATCCAAACCCTAATTGAATGACATGGTTAATGATGATATGATGGTAAAACGGTCTCAAGACCGTTTGGAGGTCATCCAAACGATCCCAAGACCTTTTGGGGGTCACCCAAGACCGTTTAGAGGTCTAGGGTTGATTATGGTTAGGTTTTTGAAGATCTAAAGGTACTAAGTTGAAGTGCAATCAAATGTTGATTTGGTGATCAATTTAATGATCCAAACTTTGATTGATTGACTTGGATTTTGATGTTGACATGGGCAAACAGTCTCAAGACCGTTTGGAGGTCATCCAAACGACCTCAAGACCGTTTGGGGTCAGGTCATGTCCAATGTGTATGATGGTCTAATAGTTTTAAAGTAACTAGTTTCACATTGGTTAATGTTGAAGGATCATCGATTCCAAACCCTAATCAAATTGATTCAAACTCTAATTGATGATCAATTGAGGGTTAATTGAGGGTCAAATCAGTTGAAGGATGACCTAATTAACTCAATTGAAGTATGGTGATAAGTCCAATTGAAGATTGGTTACATGAATTCAATGATTGAAGGAATCAACATTGAGAACCCTAAATCGATTAGATAGGTTAAGACCATAATTGGTCCATGCAGTTTTGAGGAGGTTTGGACCAAACGGTCTCAAGACCGTTTGAGTCCAAACGGTCTCAAGAATTACAGATTTAGAAACATGCAATACTATCCCTTTTACAGATTTAGAAATACAAAAATCATTCTTAGATCTTAATAATATCTAATGTATACCTTGTACATGTTTAGAAGAATGGAACATCATAAACTATAGCCACAATCATTTTCATGTGTGTTTTTTTTGTTATATTGTACCTATATAGGATACAGTTTAACATTCTTCTTTCCCCTTTGTACCAAAGTAAATTATATTACATCTTTGGGAGAGATTTGTATCTATAATGGTTTATGAATGTTGATGATAGTCAAGCCAATGAGGTAATTTCTAAAACAGCCATCAAAGTCTCAATTATGAGGAGGACATGCACATTTTTATTGGTGTACATGCACATTCTTGTAAAGACCAAAGTAAGGAGGATGCAAATATGTTTCCCTAATATTTTGTATTACAATCATCACACACTCAATAGAAATAGAGTAGTATAATGTATGACCATGGTAACAAGACACATTGATTTCTTTTAAATCACAAAAACAAACCATGAAAGGGAAGTACAAGGTCTGCTAGGAGTTCCACCTCAAATCAGCAACTAAACTAAAATGAATGTCTTTTGGGATTTATACAACATATTAATCAGGGATCTATCAATAGGGATATATCAATATTAGGGAAATCAGAGACAATCTAAAAATCTGACAGAAACAGAGTCCAGAAATAGGATAAATCAACTAACTTGATCATGAATGGGAAACAGAAACCTGAATTTGATCACACACATGTTCTTCAAAACCATCTTAGAATACCAAACTCTGAATCAGGGTTTTATATGGTTTTAGTTTGTTGACATAAATTAAAATACACAATAATTTTAATTGATGGGAAAATGGATTACAATATAAGTCACATAACATAGTAATAGATAAATATGATTATTAAATATGAAGTGTTACTAAATAAGTATTGTCACTAAACAACAGATTTAATAAATAAATTAGAGTCACTATATAAGTTAGGGTTACATAACAAGATGGGACAATTGGATGTAATAAGTTAGTATTAGTAAATAAACAGAGTCAGTGAATAATTATTAAAGATTAGTTAGGGTCAATACAAACCAATTATGTTAATAAACATGCATGGTTACTATATAATTAGGGTTGCTGCATAATTTCATTTTGTATATAATAAGGGTTACAAAATACTCTAGTTACTAAATAATTTTGGGATACTAGAAAAATTATAGGTACCAACTAATTAGGGTAACTGTATAAATATGGTTACTAAGTAATCAGGGTTACAAATAGGGTTACTACATATAATTAGGGTTACTATGTAATTAGTGTTAGTGAATAATTTATTTAGTACTAAACCATTACGGCTACAACAGTAATGTTAGGCCCCTAAACTTGCTTAATGAGTTGAACAAGCTTAATTATCATAATTGAATTCTTATAACCCTAATATAACCTTGTTATATGCTTTGAAATCATAATACAAGCTTAAATTTCAAATTTGGTCCAATTTGGACACTATTTGAGCAAGTTATGCAATTTTATGCACATTTTGGACTTTTCTGTAATTTACCCAGTTGAGAGGTTTTCTTTGCAATTTATCACTTTCATTATGTTCCTTAGATATTATCTCATCATTCTTGAGCTTTTTTATACATGGGTCCCCTATTTAAACTTTGGTTTGAAGGTGTTTTCTTCAAGGGTATTTTAGGGTTTACCCTTCATGAATGAGCTACCTTTAGTAGCTATCAACTAATGAATTATTTGATTGACTGGGAAATTCGATAATGGAAAGCTAAGCAGGTCTATACAGATGGTGGTGGAGCTTCTTGTGTGTTTGCTTGTATATTCTTAATAAATTAAGGCCATGGACACTTGGATAGATACTAGAACTTCAACTTTTTTTATCTTAAAGTTTCATATACTTATCCCTAAGCACCAAAATGAGCCATTTATCTCCACCACTTCCTCCTTCTCCCAACCTTGTTCTCCCTCTGTGCTTCTACAATTTTTTCTGTCCAACGAAGAAGAAAGTGTTGATCTTCTTGGAAAAAGGATCTAGGGTTGCAATTGACTTCATTTAGGGGTTCCTAAAGCTTCCTTCTAGTGATCTTGACCTAAAAGAGTAAGAATCCCCTTCTTTCCTCCGTTTATTTCTTTGTTATCCTTCCGCCTAGCTTTATCCAGGTCGGAACCTTGCTTTTCCATGGTAGAAGTTGCTCTAAAGCTCTAAAACCCTACCTTTCTTGCTCCTTATGCTTAGGGTTTTCTCATTTGATGAAGAAAGGTGCTAGATGGACGAGTTCATAGCTTATGCTTGAATTTTCTACCCTACCTGCTTGAGTTTTCTTCTGTGTGGGGTTTTGTATTCTCATTAGAGTCAAGTTTTATAACTTGCTCCACGTTTATTGCTTATCATAAGCTTTCTAGATCATGTTCTTGCTTGAAAATGATGATTTATGCAATAAAAAGCTATGCTTGACTTGGATTTCGATTTTTGTAACGTTCCCTATTCTGATTTCAGTTCTATATGAACCTGTGATCATGTGCACGTTATTCATAAGGTATAATATGACTTGGATCAGGTTGGTTTGACAACCTATGGTGCTAAGCACCTATTAACCAATGGTCAATTTTAGGGTTTAAAGCTGATTTCTTCTATAAACCCATGACCCGATGATGGTACCATTACAACAACCCTATGGTGTTGTCTTCATGATAACTAATGGTCAAGATCAAAGGTGTCAGATTATGGTGACAACCTATGGTCACCCCCTTAGGTCAGGTTTTGGATCAATTATAAGCTTAATGATCAACCATTAAGTACCCTACTAATGTTATCAATCAATGATGACATTAGCTTAATATTTGATGTTGATTAATGAATATAATATTGATCTAACAACCTATGGTAATTTAATGATCACTAAAAATGGTGGATCAGGTATCTACAACCTATGATGAGTTAAGCATTGTAGTTGTAGCATCAATTAAGCCTTAGACTAATGGTTTCTTGGGTCACTTGATGCAATGGTTGGGCCTATACTGTAATTGATGGTTTAACATATGAACTTGACCCAATGGTAAAGATCTAATGTTTATTCCTCCAAGAAAGTGGAATTATGGCTAATGTAATATGTTGGTCCTAATAATGTGATTTAGATGGTTTCCTTTATATGATCAACTTAAGGAGCTTACTTGTCGACAATGGATGGCTTGTTTTAAATGAACAGTCGATTGTGGGTTTTACCCTACTCTCAAGGGAACTTTTTGTGTTGTTAATCAAGGGATGTCTAGGGTTAAATGGTGACTCTTTCTAGAGCACAACTCAAGGACTTCATAGGTGGTTTATCCAAGGAGTTTACTTATGTAAACAACTAATGATCTTACCTTTTAAACATCTAATGGTTCTGGGTGACATAGTGGTATGGTGATATGGGTTGAAAGATGATGGAACAAATGGAGGGTTACCCTTAATAAGGTAGTCTTACTATTCACTCATATGAATAGAAGGTATGATAGTCATATTGTGTTGATATGTAACCCTAAAGAGGTATAGCTTGTTATACCTAGCATTAATATAACTAAATGATGGTAATTGGGTATGAATAGTCCTTGAATGACTAATACAATCATGGAGTACTTTGTTACTATTGTTGAAACCCTAGTATGCTATAACTCGATGGTTACACCTTGATTTATGTGTGGGTTCATACTTGAGAATAGTATGGAATGTGATGGTGATGCTTCACCTTATGCATACATGATCCAATGGGGATGTCGTGAGTTAGGGTTTGGGTATGAGTGTTGATTAGTAACATTAATATAATTTATCGTGTGAACCTAACTCTAATGCAAATAGATAAAGATGAGTATTCATGTTTAACATTCTTATATGATGGAATGATGGTGGAATAACCTCCTTAATATGATCATAACCTTGATATGTTAATTGGTGGTTATCATTGCCACATGGTTGATACCTTCTTATGCTAAACATGTGCATTATGAATATGATGAGAATTAATCATATCTAGATTCCTTGCATGTTGATGTAATAAATGTTAATGTAATGTAACCCTGCTATGATTGTTTATGAATGTCTCCTAGATCATTAATGCAATATTGTATTGATCTGGTGTATTATATGTAAGTGATGTCGTTGAGCCTTGTTATAAGGCATGCAAAGATAATGATGATCTTGTAGGGAATAGTATGATGGTATTAATGACCTTTGGGCATGGTTGAGCCCTAAATGAGGTGTAATCCTCTTGTGTTGATAAGGGTTGATACCCTGTGATATTGTGAAAAGGATTTATATCCTGTGATAGTATGCTGATCTTAATGACCTTTGGGCATGGTTGAGCCCTGAATGAGGTGTAATCCTCTTATGTTGATAAGGGTTGATACCCTGTCATATTGTGAAAAAGATTTATATCTTGTGATAGTATGATGACTAGTGTGGTCTCAAGAATGGCAAGTGAATAGACCCATGTGATGATGACATGAGAAATTATGTTTCACACATTTTATATATTTTCAAAGTTTTGATATTTATTTGCTTTCTAGAAGTGAATTAGGGTTTGTATGTCCACTTGTTTGATGCAGCCTTAATTCACCCAATTGGCATAACTAATCAAGTGCAACTCTAATCATGTTGTGCCCTGTGCCGTAGAACCATCTTCAGTGTTAGAACTTGCTGGATGGTGAAATGAGTATTCCTAAGGGAAACTCGGAGCGCATACTGTTGAGTATGTGGGGGTGGCAGGTTGAGGATATATCCTTGGCATCCACAATGCAGATTGTGGAGGTTGGCTATGGTCATGCCTCATACATCTGATGTGATTGAGAATGACATCGGCCGTGTCTCAGTGATTATAACATGATGTGATTAAGAGGACAACTGTGGTTGTACCTCAGTGATTGGGTTTGAATACCCTGGTTTCTAGAGTTGTGACCTATACCAAGGGCAGACTAGTGGTTAGTAGGTTGACTATATGTTGATGTGGTGGTAGCTTTGACTGATATGTTATTGCCTTTTTACTCGTACTGACCGAGGGGAAGATATCTAAAAATACCAACACTCTTAGATCTTGTACGGAACTGAATAGCCCTTCGTAGGGGTCGGTTGGACTTTGAATGGTACAATTCAAATTCCCTAGGGCGTAATAAAAGATGTCATACAGTCATGTAGCATATTTGTTTAGGGTTATACACAACGTTTCACATTGGATGATAACCCTTATTTGTTATCTTTACATAAAGATGATGCTTAGTGCAAATAAGAGATAGAAGATATACTTATGTTGTGGATATGTTTAAGATTGTAGATGCGTACATACAGTAGCCATGATTATGTTGATAACTATACTTCTACTGCTGATTATAATCATGATGCTAGCTATCTCATGTTGTTAGTTATGTTTAGCATGCTAGCCATGCCTTTGTAACTAGAGATGCATATACGGATAATCATGCTTATCCTGATAGTTGTACTTATGTTGTTAGCTCTTCTTATGATGTTGATATGTTCAACCAATTAGACATGCTCATGTTGTTAGATATGCTATTTTACTAGACTTGTTCATGATGCTAGATATGCATATGCTACTGAATTGCTTATATTGTTAACAAGATAAAGGATGATAGTCTGGCTAATGATGATAGTTATTATTTGTTCCTTTATGTATTTTGTTAATCATTAGTATTGCTGATCTTATTTTTTATATCTAAATAAATTTCTTAACTATTTAATTACTTAAAAATATTATAATCAATAAACGTTGTTGGAGGTTATATCTCTTGCTGGGACTGGGTCTCACCCTTGTGGTTCGCCACATTTTTTTTAGGTAATCGATAATGACAAAAACAAACTTGTGGCAACAAATAGGATCTATAGTAATGAATCTTTGAGAAAGTTGATTAGATATCTAGTGTGTCCTAGAGTCGTCCATGTACTCTCAGGTCTGGGCGAGAAAAAATTGTATATGGTGTTTCAAATGAATCAGACTTTTGTTAGCATATTAATGCTTATTTGTGTGGCATATATGAATATTGTTCTCCTGTGTATATATGTTGTGGCTAAGGCGATAGAACAATTTGTATCAAATTCTTAGCATAGTATATATAAAAGAAAGATGTTGGGCTCTTATGTAAATGTTTCTGAGTAGGTGCTGACGATGAAATTGATTTTAAATTTACCCATATTTTTGGGTATGTGGTTAATTAGTGATTGATTATGTTTTATGTTTCGAGTAATCTCGTTTAGTGTAACGAATTCTCACAAATAATTTGGATAATAAATAAATTAGGTTTGGGCTGATTACGTCAGGGATAATAAATTAATTGTGTTACTAGATAACTTTGGGATAATAAATAAACAATTAGGTTTCTTAACATGCATGGTTACTATATAATTAGTAGTTACTGAACAATTTGAATTTTGTATATAGTAAGGGTTAAAAAAACAAATTGGTTACTAAATAATTTAGGGATACTAAATAAATTATAGGTACCCACTGATTAGGGTAACTGTATAGATACACTTACTAAATAATCAGGGTTACAAATATGGTTACTAAATATATTTAGGTTACTATGAAATTAGGGTTACTAGACAAGAAATTTAGTAGTAAACCATTATGGTAACTATGGTGATTTGGCTAATAAATAAAAAAATAGGTGTGTATTTAATTAAGTTAGGGTTAATAAATTTATTAATTGGTGTTACTAAATAAACCATCACATTGCTTAACATGCATGGTTACTATATAATTAGGATTACTGAATAATTGATTTTCTAAATAATAAGGGTTACAAAATAATTTGGTTTTGAGTTATGGTTAAGAGATTATGTGGTTTCGAGTAAGGGCTAATTAAGTTGGGGCAATTAGACATCCAATTTTATTTCACATATGACATCCAATTTTATTTCAAAACAAGCTTAGGCCCAGGATCATAAAGCATGACAGTGTATGGATGTAAAATATTAGTGAACTCTAATGAATGGCATCTTGGGATTATACCACGTATTAATTAGGTATCCATCAAGATTATGGAAATCAAAGACAATCTAAAATCCAATAGGAGTAGAGTAATTTCAAATCAGGGATCTATCACATATGACATCCATTTTTATTTCAAAAAGAACTTAGGCCCAGGATGATTGACAAAATATAGTTGGGAGATTGAAATTGCAAATTAAGTAAGTATAGTGTAAATTAAACATTTAGGGAGGCTTCAAATAAGGGGTGTATGTAATGCAAATTAAATTTAAATTAAAACTTTGTCAACATGTGGGTGTTTATTCAAATTTATTTTAATTTCATAGTTCATAGTGTAATGCTAATTAAGTTTAATTTAAGTCTTAGGCAACATAAAGGGTAATTTCACATTACATGGGCTTGCCACTATTATGTGGAAAGTTGAAGAAATCCTTTTGGAAAATAAAGACTCTGTCATTTGATGGAAGAGTAGAGCTAGTATGTTCTTACTAGGTGTAATAAACTGTTGAGATTTCCATTGGATTTATTGACAATCAAGTCTTACCCAAAAATGTTGACAAATCGAAAAATAAAGATCTAAATGCATAAAAAAGCATGACAATGTATGGATGTTCACAACAAATCCATGGAAAACAAATCAATGGAAAATGGACATCACACCCTACTAAGGTCAGCACACATACACAACCATGCCTTTGGTACCAAAATCCAATTTTGTGCATACTCAATAAAAAACAAATTTGTTGTTACTCATACAACATGTACTCTAAATAATTAGTTTGCAGCATTTACTCATACAACATTTACTGGCAAATCAAAACAAAAAAATACCTGAGAAGATTTGGAAGGAAGATTTAGGGAGAAGAGACAACATCAAAATGACCCCAAATTAAGCAGCACAAGCCACAAAGGAGAAACAAATTGAAGCATCGGTATAATTTTTGGATCAAAATAACAAATGAAATGAAGAAAATAGGAATCAAGCTCACCCACCTCTTCATAAAGGAACAAACTTTGGAATAGCAAGTATCAGATGCAGCTTCAGAGAACACCTGGTCGAGGATGCAAAGCTGGATGGGAAGCAGGATAATGAAAAATGGAAGCAATATGTAGGTAGATGGGCAATCATTACCCTGACTAGGGTTTGAACTGTTTGTCAAAAAGAAGGGATGGGACGATGAGGGTGATAATCATTGATAACCAGAAGGGACAAGACATGGCTTACCCTACTTTTTGACAAATAGGCCACCCTTGTAGCCCGGAGGTGGAAGAACACCGCATTGATTCCCTCTGCCAACGGCCCTTTGACTCCTGATGCATGTACTCCATCTGTGAACTACTCGAGGTAGCTGACATTGGAATTGTGCCTCGCTTTAATTCACGGAGGCACAGTTGGAGAAGAAGACAACAATAACAGTAGAGGTAGATGTGGAGTGGGAGAGGGTTGAAGGAGAGGGTCTAGGGGAGAGGGTGGAGAGTGTCAGGGTGAGGAGAGAGGAGTGAGGGAGTCAAGACTTGCTACCCTAACCTAGATAGAGAATTGAAATCCTACCTCTATCAGGACCGACTTGGTCTAGATTATGGGGTTATGTTATCCCAAAATGGAGTAGGATTGATATTGCAAACCAAACACATTTCTTGGCCAACCTGGACTGGGTTTGACAGACGTGTCACTAAACGACAAGCCAAAATCTGGATCAGGTCCTGAACCAAAAAGCAACCTAGTGCCCATCAATGCATAAATCGTTTTGGAGTGGTTTCTAGGGATGGTGTTAAAGACCTATCTGGTTGTTTATTTTTACTATTTCTATTTGCCCTCACCATTTATTATTCTTATTCTTTGTGTTTATTTGCACTCTTGGTACTAAATACTCTTCTTGGTTGAGTTGTTGGTGACAATGCATGTTTAGTCACTGCTTGTTGTCCTTGAACACCTTCTTTAAACATCCTGACATAGGATGCAGAAAGCAAAGGAACCATCACAATGGTCAAGAAGAATGTGTATAGATGGGCACTCCACATTGAGGGACACCTCCCCTCAAGAACTAGGATTGAAGACCACCACCACATTATGAGAATCATCCAAATTCAAAGACATCCAATCGTTGAAGGATCAATCCAAAAACAAGACCATAAAATCATTACGATACTTAGCCAAAAACATGGTCATCGGGTCGTTAGTGAACAATGAAATCATCAGATTGTTAAAGCACTTAGCCTATAAGATGACCATCAGATCATTTGGACACTTAGTCAAAATTAGAACCATCGAATCATGAGCGTACTAGGTCAAGAAAAAATACATAAAACTATTAAGGTACTTAGTTAAAAACGAGTACATCAATTTATTAGAGTATATAACCAAACACAAAACCATCATATTATCAAACACTTGACCAAAATTATAGTGATTGGTTCGTGGGAAGCAAGGTCATCAACTCATTTACTTAACATAACCATTGCGTTATTTACTACATAATCATTGGTTCATTTACCAAGAGGTGTCAATAATCCTCACTCTAGATAATACCATCACTCACTTTAACACCTATTAATCCAAGGACAAGCTGAATCATCAATTTAAAGATTGAATCATCAATTCAAAGACTATGTGTGACTATCATTTTCAACACTAAGTAAAAGCCATCAATTTAGAGACCAAAAAGAGTCATTTATTCAGATCACTATGCAACACCATAATTATCTAAACTTACCAAAACATTATCTCAAGGTAAAGCAAAGACATTGAATTATGGTCTAAGTATCACTATCAAATCAACACCAAGTATTATCAATGATTTCTACTAACTAAAGGCCACTTCTTACACTAAGATGAACTTATTTCATATCATCAAAATCAAGGTATTCCATGTCCATACTAGAAGGAACGTTCACATGGTCTAAGGGTATATCAACAACACCAACATATCATGCATGTATGTAAAATAGTGTAACCAAGATCATCTTTCACCATAATACTGAGTTTTAGGTCAAGATGTACTTAAAACAAGCTAAGAGCAAGAAAGAAATGGGATGAAAGTTATATAACTCGCCTCAAGATGAAGGTGAACGTCCAAATATCAAGGTGACTCAAGAGAAACATTAGATTTGCATTTCCAAAGCTCCAAGGTAGTTCCTTCTTCAAGAACAAAGTAGATCTAGGGCAAAAGAGAGAAGAAAAGGGTCCCTTCAACCGCATGCACACCCTTCCATCAAGAACTTATGGAGTCCTACCCATGTATGAGGAAAGAATTAAGATAATAGCAATAAAACTAGAGTATAAAATAATATCTTACTTGGTTAGGGCAAGAAACTAGGTTAGGAATCTTCAAACATCCTTAGAGAAGCTTGATCCAAACCTTGGAGCAACATGCATCCATTATCTCTCCAAGATTTGGCTTCCAAGAGATTCTCCTTCACAAAATGATAGCCTAGGGTTTCTCTACAAGAAAGGATGAGACCAGGGAGGCAAATGGTTTGTTTGTGAGAGAGGTGGTGGGTATATATATCCAAGGAGAGAGAGAGAAAGGTGTCAAATGGTTGAAAAAAACAAGCTTGGCATGTGTCAAAACTCAAAATCCACCTTATTCATGCATGTCAGAGTTTCCATAAGCTCTTTACCATGATTTTTCATTAATTCATGCCTTAGTGAGATTACCAAGATGTATTATCAGAGTTCCTATCGGATTATGCATATCTACTATCAGAAAACCCATCATATCATCACCATACTTAGTCAATTTGCCAACTCAGACTATTCATCAGGTTGTGCACTTCAACTAGGGTATCCATAAGATTATGGGCCTCAAGGGAAGGCTTTTGGATCTTCTACCACAAGGAGAAACCATCAAATCATTACTCACAAGGTGTAACCATCGAATTCCTACCATACTTAGAAAAATCATCACATAGGTGAGAAACCCTAAGTTCTCAACCCTAGAGGGATAGAACAAACAAACTGATGGTCCATCTAGACATACATATATGCAATCAAACATTATTAAGGATATTATGAAGCACAATATGCATGTGGGAAAATTACAGATAAAACCCTAGATATTGGAAAATTGCACAAAAACCCTTATAAACACATATATTGCAAAGCTCAAACAAACAATGTCCAAACTAGACCAAACTTGAAACTTAGCCTTGTAAAATGATTTCAAAGCACATGTTAGGGTTTGATTAATATTTTAAGTTCCCAATTAAGATAAGAAAGCATGTTTAGCCATTAAGCCATGTCAGAGGTCTTACAGTAGTTGTGTCCTACAAAACAATATTTTGATAATGGACAATTAAGTTTTCTATTTTAGTAGATGTGCCCATTACGAGCACCATATACTCATTACATTTGTCCCAAAATTTTCCCTCTTTTTAACGATTTCAGGCTCATGTATGGAATTGATACACAAATCCTGATATGTGTGGAATGAGAAAGAGTTAGGTGTACAATTGTTGTAGACCTTGATATAGTAATGTGCATGTTAAGTCAGAATGTATTATCTACACATAATATAGATTATTAATAAAATTGTTTAACTCTTCTATATATATGTGTTGTACATTGTTTGGATGTTTGTGTGATTTTTTATGTGCAAGTGATATTAGTCTTCCACTATGTTCCATTCTGAATCCCTAGGTATCATTCTTAGGTTTATGTATGGAAATTCATGGATGTTACAATTAGTATCAAAGAATGAACAACACCTTACATATTACAAATTTTCATGACATAATAACTAAGGAAAACTGAAAACATGAGCCTCTAGTAACCTAGAGTAGCTTGTCTATTTTAGACTGAGCCTTTTAGGTTAGAAGCTTAAATGTTCTAAACTAGGTGTAGACTTGTCTAAAATTTTCAATTCTTTCTCCTCTTCTTCTAATGTGGTATGGTATCGAATGAAGGTTCAATAGAGTGAGGAAGGGTATGTACTTAGGGAATGCAAACCATAGATGTATGGTCATGATATACTCTTAGGGTAGCTACATAGGAACACATTAAATTATTATTATATCTCTAGGTGTGATTGTATTAAAATGTGTTATGTGTGGTATCTCATTTTGGATTTGATTTCATTTGAAAGTAGTATGGTGTTTTTCCATCATATGGTTAAATGTTGGACAAAAAATCTATTTCAAGTATATGTATATATGTAAATAAGTAGGAAAATGTTACCACAAACAAAAAGGAAGTATACATCCATATGACCTAATGGAAAGAGATGCAGTATCAATCTAGATAAGAGTGATTAGATCATGTATGTATTATATAGGTCGTCTAGAGCCATGATAAAGGTTAGGATAGTAGGTATCCTAGCAAAACCAAAATTTATATATGACAATATGAGCTTGATACATGATAGTATAAGTCTACAATTTGAGGATTCAAATTTTGTTTTGATGATGTATGTTGAGTTCAAGTCAGACAACACTATCTCATCTAGAACCATATACGTACGTCGTGTTTGCTTGTGCTACACATAGCTAGTGGGATTCATGCATGCATATATGTAGGTTTTCCTAAGTTGATATAGGACGAGTGAGATATGGTTTTGGACCAACATGAGACTCAAGCTCTTTGCAAAGGAAGACCTCTTGCAAGGGACATGTGATAAATGATCCCCAAAGACAGTAAACCCGACTCAAGAGAAGGTCAAATGACCTAATCTCCATAATGTGAGAAATATGAAATATGTGAAATATGAGATATGTGAATTTTGAAATATGCAATAATGTGTCCCAAGTTAGAAAACTTCTAATTACTCAAGTTGCATCACTAGTTGTGTGAATTACAATGCTAGAATTGAACCCTAGAATTCCTATGGAAGGACCTAAACTTAGATAGAGGGGAGAGTAAAATATATGTAAAACTCTATTTGGGTTGGGATCAGTCCCAAAATCCTAGAGAAAGTATACTATATATTGTGTTTGTGATGAGATTCTTACTCGGGTTGGTGATTCCATTTGAAGGAATATGGTGGTTGTATCTACATGTAAGAGTTGGGTAAAAATAATAATATGGTTTGACACATGTGGATATAGTTTCATGTGTTAACTTAGATAGTTCTTAGCTCGAGTGGCTAAAGATTGTAGATCTCATCTTTACTTACAAGTGAGATGATCACAAAACCCTGGTGTTGATAATGATGCTTTTCCTTAAATAGTGTATGATGCATGAATGTACCTCAATTGAGACAGAGATTTGATTTATAGTGATGAGGCACTCCAATCAGCTTGATATATACTATATGACTACCCCATACCATACATGCAAGTTTTTTATTGATATGAGCTTTTATTTGATGAAATATTGAGACTAGAGTTCAATTGGTCATACCGTGTATATGCTCAATCTCAAATCTAATGAATACAATGAATCTATGATGATAACTAATGATAATTCACATAATTTTGGGTGTACACATATAAATAGTTCTATTTTATGACTAATCATGGTTTTAAGTTGCATGTGGTACCTTGCAAAGTTGGCCTTTGGAAGTATGTCCTTGCAATCACTCTAAGTCAAGTTGGTTTGAATTTTGAGGACAAAGTTCCTTTTAAGGTGGGTCAAATGTGATAAATTGACATTTAGCATCATTTTTGCAATATAACATTGATCGGATAAATAGTGGGCTGTGGGATAGAAAAATATATGAATTTGGTTATATATTCTTTTTGGATTGATGGATTTGAGATATTTAGTGACTATGAAATTTTTAAGATACTTCATAACAAATCTAAGAAAAAATAAGCTTTTGGATATAGTAAATGGCATCCATTCATGTTTATATGGTAAAATAATATTCTAATATTTTACCGTTCAAAGATAATTTGTTAGGCAAGGGAATCACATCCGACACATTGAAAAATATTTTAAGAGTTTGTTAAATATTTAAAGCAGACATGAGATTTTATACATGCCTTTTTAGGATAATTATTAAGATGCTTAGCCTTTCCATTTCGGTCTCATTCTTGGTTAATATGAATTTTTTACTTGATGTGAGAGCAAATTTTTTTTCATTAGTAGTTATGGATTTTGAGTTGTAGATTTTCTAAATATGGAAAGTATTTACATAATGTTGACATTTCAAATCTTCATTGTTTGATTTCATCAATCAATGTAATATTTGACCCATGGTCAGCCTATAGGTTCCCCACTTAATGCTTAACATGCTAGCGTGACCCCTACATCTAGACCAAAAATATGCATCACCTTCTTCCTCCAATCAAAATGAGAAAGGGGAGGATGATTGAAGCTAATGTCCCCTTGCCAATAGACTCGTCAATCTTAGTTAAAACCCAACGGAAACTAGAGATACTTATTGTATGTTGACCACTTATATTAATTATATGGAGATGAATCAAGGATTATTTACAATGTCACCATCCCAATTTCTTAGCACAAGCATGCTTTGGTGATGGATCAGAATGGGAAAAGACTCTACAAGGTCTTCACTGTCACCTTGTAATGTGTCAGGTTGAATGGTCAACACTATGTTTGGAGTACAATGGAAATGTAAAATTAAAAAAATGCTATAGTGCAATGAACAATTTGAATGTAATATTGTTATTGTTTCCTTGTAAATTATGACATGCAATATTTTAATATTGCACAATTATGATTTCTATTTCAGTAGATATGTCCTTTATGAGCACTACATACTCAACACATATGTTCTGACTTTTCTCTACTTCAATCATTTTAGGTTCATATATAAAATACTAATAGGACTATATGTACCATCACACATTGGAAATTGATTCCCACCCATCTCTACGCTTGCATCATCTTTTTGTGGTTGCTATGGTTGAGAGTGTGATACACCAAGGTTGGAGGAATTGGAGGACGTGGTCTCTCCAATGTGACACCAAGAAGGATCCAAGTAGTGACATTACACATGTTGCAAACTAGTTCTAATTCCTTTTATCTCTTACTTGTCTTTTTTAGTGATCTTCGTCTTCCTGAATGATGTGTCTGATGTCTTTTGTTTGCAACCTATTTTAATCACAACATAATTGTATCTATATTTTAATCTCATCTGAGCTACCACATTAATACTCCTCAAATGAAATCAAATACTCTCAAACTCATAAAATGCACATTGTATGACTACTAATATACGTCCTTGACACGTGGAATGATCAAATATATTTCAATGTATCAACTCTAGCAAGTCCTCATGATTATCAATGATTTCCCATTTGGCTATTTCAAAATCTCAAACAGTCTCAAAAAATCAGACCCCCTTTCACCTTATCTCTTGATAATCTCTTCTATTATTACAACAATGTCTAGATTAGGTGTACCCAATAACTTAATTTCTAGTATAAAAAACCTTCATGATCGTAATGTTATCCCATTTTCTGATGTTGCAACCATTTTTATTAAACCAACTTGATCTCCATTAATTTTTTGTGAATTTTGGGATTGTTTCGACATATGTATGGACTCCATATAAACTTTAAAAATTCAACTGTTGCTGCTTTACATATGACATACTTTGCATTAGCATAATACACTACTATGATTAACACAAACTTGAATAATTTCCTTTGATATATTTGAATTTACCTTTGTCGCAGTTTAAACTTCCAATTAAGGTTTGAAAACCTATTTTGGATAAGGTGACTCAGTGTCTTGCTTCTTGACAAAAAATGCTTAAATAAAGTCGGTCATATTACTCTTATTAATGCATCTTTTTCTGATTTACCCGCATATTGTATTAGTTGTATTCTCCTCCGTAAAACATTTGAAACAGTAACAATGTATGTCACATGAGTTTTCTTTAAGTGGAAATACATAAATAATAATAAGAAATACATATGGTCAACTGGCTTATTATTTTTAAGCTAAAAAGTAAGACAAATAGGGTGATATCAACCCCATTTACATTCAAAATGATTGTCTAATTAAATTATTGTAAATGTCCTTTCAAGTAAGAACTGTACTTGGAAGGAATATGTTAAGGCTAAAGATAGAAAGCCACCATGGGTTTTGAGGAGAAAACTACAAATTCTTTTTATGTATAGAGATATGTGACTAAATGTCATAATATCATACATGTTGTCATCTAGATATTTCCTCAATCTTGTAAAAATACAAATTTATGGTCTAGACATGGTTTAATTTTGATAGGTTAACTCGCTTCAAACATAATTTTAACATTCTAAGATTGATAAAAGATAGTTCTCTTGACAAAGCCTATGGTCTACTTTGCTCCTCTCCAAACAACCAGCTTAAAAGTACCTTGACTAGTATAGGCTACTTTGTTACATGGAAACAAAAAATCGTTGTGGGACTTAATAGTAATAAAACAGGATTTCTAGGACCCTATATTTGTTATTCATGCTACAATCATGAAAGAATATTAGCCATACTTTTTGAATATATATTCTCTAAGAAAATATGAGATCATTTCTTCCATAGTCACTACGCTAACATTTATCAATCTTATGACCGCCTCATCCACTCCATCCATAACAAAAGGACTTGTATTGATCATATTCTCATAAAGTCGTCACGTTAGCTGCTTGCATCCTGTGAAATATTCAAACAACTAGGAATCTCAGATTTTCTAATAACAAAATACTTTAAAGACTTTTATTATTACAACTATCTATAATGCAATATTTTTTCTTTTTTTACATTTTACAAGTGATGTCTGTTCGGCGCACAAACTTAAACCTATTCCCTTGTGTTCTCCATCTCTAATTATGATAAGACCTTCTCTCCAATAGAGTTGATCATTTTGACGATGCGGCGATGGATTCTCCTGGTGGCCTTTTACCCATTTGATCTTTTCTCTGGATGATGTTTTAAGTGGAATGTTTAAGGGAGCTCACTCATATTTTGGACCCGTTTCTTTAACTTACCTTAATGCTATGATTCTTGATGACTAACACTATCTTCGCTAGGTTATATTTTCATGGGCTGTTTACGATAGAGTACTTACCTCTACGTACGCTTTTTGAGGGCACTTTTGGTCCAGAGTTTTCCCGATTATGTAGGAGCATTCTCAAATGCAGGAGTCATTTATAATTAAAAAAATTGTAGATGGGCGCGTTTCTGCAAAGCTCGAACGGCGTTTCTAATATTACGATTTCATGTAAAACGAGGGGTGTGGGCTCCATGGAAGAAACTGTCGAAACACAAACACCACAGAACTCACATCGGATATCCATTATTTCCTCACCCCACCATGGCACCAAATCCAATCCCGGGCTGTTTTTGGTTGGAAATGGGATTTAGCGAAAGGAAACCGGTAAACGATATTCCCACCGCAAGAAAACCCAGAGTTCATGACAACCGTCGAAGACGCTCTATTCTAGACTTTACTCTCTCCACCCCCTCAATTGCAGCTGACAGCATAGACAACCCAAATGCCAGGTACCATCCTAGTCTCAGGTACACTCTCCCTTCCGTGACCGTTAGTTCCATGAAGTCTGACCGCAGCTTCTTCGGGTTTGTTCATCTACTAATTGTAAATTATCTGTCTAGTTCTAGAACTGGCTGACCTCCCTGCCGCACTGGCATCCACTTCTTCTATCGGAGGAAATGGTGATGTAGGCTTTACAGTAAAAGGTAACCTTCTCTCATGAAGTTCAGAAAACCATTTTCTGGTTCGTTTCCATTCTCATTTTAGTTACATGCTGTTGCGTTTCTGTGTTTGATAACAGTTAGCTTCGGGAAGACTGAGTACCAAACAAGAGGCGAAGAAGAGCTGTCCTTGTCAGTACTTACTTCAATAATTGCTAATTCTGTTCCTTTCATCGCCTATAATCTTGTCTACAGTGGCTGCACGGGTTTAAAAATAATGTTATTTCCGAGGTATAAATAATGCAATGAGGAAAATTTAAACTATGCAATGAGGAAAATGTAGACGGATATGATCTACT
This sequence comes from Alisma plantago-aquatica, assembly GCA_963693085.1. Classification (NCBI taxonomy): domain Eukaryota; kingdom Viridiplantae; phylum Streptophyta; class Magnoliopsida; order Alismatales; family Alismataceae; genus Alisma; species Alisma plantago-aquatica. The sequence goes on along the minus strand of OY856414.1, from coordinate 766,107,467 downwards.
TTTGACAACCAAAAGAAGATGCAATGTGCTTGTTTGCACGATATAATGCATGTCCGAATACTGAACGTTGAATGTACTATGTTATTCAAATTCCAGCATCAACCATCGAGATAGGCATTTCGTTTCTTATCTTTGTCTGTCATTGTAAGATACTCATGTTTGTAAATTATTGGTAATAATCTCAGATATTATCTTGATATCATTAATTTTTGAATGTTCTTGCTAATGCTTTGTCCAATCTGCATCCCATATAGAACTCTTCTAATTTTTTCTCTAATGAGGCAGGGTAATCTGCAATGGAAAAAGTGAATCATTAAAACAGAAAACTTAAAAAAAATGTACAATTTATGTTTTGATCGTGCTATTCAACTTCGTAGAGTCATCACTCTTTTTTCTTCACAATACCATTTTTGAGAGTGTCTTTGCATTTTGATGATATCTATATAGGGAAACATTCAATTCCTTTACAGCTACAAAATAGATTATAATACATTTACAAAATGGAGTGAACTTCTCCAAGTATCGTCTACCTTGGTTGGGATTGACATTTAACTGTTAATTGATTAATAATCTGTCTACTTGCATATCATATGATTTTTTTCTTCTAGTAATCGCTAAATGAAGATTACTATGATGGTATTATTTAAACATAATAAAATTATGATCCTTTCAAAGCTCAACAAAAATACAAAACCACACAATAGTATAGGCAAGCATACCACCAATATCCTAAGTTTGAGAATTTGTTAGTGAATATGAAGCAAAAGTACAAAAGTTAAAAGTGAAAACAGAGGACTAGAAAAATGTATACGTATCAATGTGTCTACAAGGACATGACCAATGAATATTTGCTGCAATTATTACCAATGTATAGGGCAGCATAGACTTTCTATTGCATAAGGTGATCAATTGTCTACGATACCTCACTTTGTTTGAAACAACTTGACTTCAAGCTTAGGTGGTGGCAATACATGTGAGTCAGACCCCTGAATCAAGGATCCACCGAGGAGAAAAGGAAGCTTGGGTACAAATAAGAAGACAGGCGTTAGATTAGTAAATAATCTCTTACTCTTTGTCATGTGAGTCAGACCCCTGAATCAAGGATCCACCGAGGAGAAAAGGAAGCTGGAAAACATTTGGGATCACCTGAGTTTGAGCATGCTTGTGTGTGACGAAACCATAGATGCTAACTTGAGCAATCACTCTAGATCAAGAGAGTTGAGTTTCACCATCTTGGTAGGTAAATTCTCAAGAGCAACAATTTTTGAAAGCTTGACTCGCCTACCCTAGTGTTCCATGTTTCTTCTAGCACTTCTTTTTAGTGTAATTTGAGCATTGCAAAAATTGCAACAACGAGAATTATTAGGAACACCTTGTCTAACTCATGAGCACCAAGGACACCATGACTGTGACCTTGTCTGCAACTACGACCGCAAACCATAAATAGGTTCAGTTGTGGAGTGAGGCATAATCCTCGAGAGCCTCCCATAAACATCCACGAAAGTGGGCAAAGGATCAAATGTCGTAATTTGTTGCTAAACAGGTTGATAATTTGCAGGCAATGAGGCTAGATATAGACCGAGTTGGACTTCATCCTCTTAATTTTGGTGTTGCTTTAGATCACTAGTAAGAGTTTAGTAAGCTTGTAATTCCCTCAAAACTCTCCGGAAGGAATCATAATAAGTGGCAAAGTTGGTATTCTCGTCAAGATTGAATTGTCCAAGCATTTATAGAGGTCAAAGATATAGTGGGAATTCCCTTGGCACAATATTCAGTGCAAGATGATCTAAAGGTTGTTTTGCTATCTTGATAAAAATGAGATTGCAAGAGATAGAAGATTCATAGTTGTTAAGAATCCAAGCAAGCACCTATGAATCGCGTTCATAGCACTTTTTCCAAGAAGCCTTTGTGGCATCAAAGGATTTGTTTATTTAACAGGATGCAACTTTGTAGTGTCTCACTTTATCACAAAGATTCAACATGAATCTATAGAGATCATGGCTTGAGAAGATAACTAGTCCTGTTAAGACTCTGCAGTCGCCACACAATTGGGAAAACCTTCCACAGTCTTAGAATTACACACCATCTGAAGTAAATGAGATAAACACCAAGGAATTTGTCGCATATTTGCTGAACAACTTGTGTACATATAAGCATGCTTGAGAGGACATGACATGTGCTCAAGATACATATTGTGTAACTAGGCAATGGGTGCAAATGACATAGTGAGTAGACATGTAACAAGTCATTAGAAACGAGAACAATGGCAAGGACAAACATCATAAACAACAACTAGAAAACAACATGTGAATGAGAAACATGTGGCACGCGAAATAAGAACAATGGCAAGGACAAACGTCATATGATGTAGCTACGTTTGTTCTCGTCTGAGAAATGTGTTGGATCCTAGATGGATGATTAGATGCTCTAGAGGGGGGGTGAATAGAGATGAAAGCACTTAAACAAAACTCATTAAACCTTCAAGATATATGACAAGATAAGGTTGCTATATAGGTGATTTGAGTGCAACTAAAACATACATAGCAAGGGAGAGAGAGATTGAACATGCACCAATTAAACAAGCTATTTAGAGTGGTTCCACACTTCAAACTAGAAGTGTGTCAGTCCACTTGCCTAGAGAGGTCAACCTCTAGGACTTCCAAACTATTGCACTCTTATATTCAATCATAAGACATACAATGCATGACCAAACAAAAGACTTGCCTATCCAAGACAAAGAGTCTTCAACCTTACCAAGGACTTACCCACTTTGCAATAGTCTTCCGCCTTTCTTCCAAGGACTTACCTACTCTTGCCCAAGTCTTCAGCCTTGCAGGAATTACCCACTCTTCTTAGATCTTCAGCTTTTGACTTCACCTTCACTCGGAGAAGCTTCTTTCACTAAGGTCTTACCCACTTGAGCTTGAGTCTTCTGCCTTCTCCAAGGACTTACCCACTCTAGCTCCAAGTCTTCAGCCTTGATCTTCACCAAGGGACTCCTTCCCTTATTCTTCTTCACCTCTCTTGGACAAGAGAGAGAACCTTCATCTTCATGATTGCAAATGAGAGAAGTGGAGGTGGTGGTGGAAGTGAGAGCCTCGCAAGATATACAAGTAGGAATAGCTCTCTTACAGATTTCCTACTCACTCTAATGGATGTAGCAAGTGATTAAGCTTAGAGAGAGAGAGGAGGCTGTAGGAAGCACTCAACTATAGAATAGGAACCTCACAAAGAGTTTGTAATGAATGCTCAACCTTGGAATGAAGCCCAAGGGGTCCTATTTATAGCTGGGGATGCCTCTTAGCCTTTGGGAACACTTATGAACGAAAACTAGCCGTTTTGTGGCTTGCAACGGATCTATTTTCACTTGTTGCAACTCCACAACGGCTAGAAACACTTTTCTACACTTTTCCGTACAGTGCAATCGGTCGAGTTCTGATGGGTGTAACTCGACCGATCAAGTAGGAGGCAAACCGATGTTCAAAGGATCCGTCGAGTTTGTCCTGAGGAAACTCGACCGACCATTTCAACTGGAAATGGCCTGCTACCCAATCGGTCGAGTTCTGTGAGTGCACAACTCGACCGATACAATCTTCAGAAAATCAACCAAGGTGGATCGATCGAGTTTCAGGCTGGGGAAACTCGACCGACCAAGTGCATGTAATTGATTTTCTAAGATGCATCTAAAGTGCTCTAATATTCGATCTAAGTGTTCCTGATATTTTTCTAAGCTTAATTACAAGTCATACAATCATTACAAGTGATTTACAACATGATTCTAATGGATATACATCATATTACAAAAACGTGCACTTGTATGACTTTGACTTGTCTTTTCTCCAATTTGATATGGCAAGTTAGGGCAATTGGAGTGTGTCTATACCTAATCTGACTCAAGCATTTAAGTAGAGACATTAGACACCAATATGTGGAATGGTTAGTCATCATCAAAACATGGGTTTAGTCAATTTAGACGTGAGTCAACATTGACCTAATTGACCTTGAGTCAACATTCTTCCCCTTTTTGAAGATGACAAACCATTCCATAAATGTATTGAAAGCATTTAAGTAAATTCATACCTTTGGAGAAACCTAGGGGTTTCAATAGAATGGAGTTCATATGCTCCCCCTTAATTGATGCGCATGGAGTTTTCATACTCCCCCTCAATTGATGCTATTTCTCCTGCATGGTTAGCTTTCATAACATTTATAGAATACTATGTCTTCTACTCATATATGTCTTCTCCCCTTTACCTTCTCCCTTTACATGAACATACTTCTCTTCTTCATGTAAGACATGCCTTCTTCCTCTTTTAAAAGAAGACATACCTTTCTCCCCCTTTGTCATTTCAAAAAGTGGGGTTATGAAGAAAATAAGAAACATCACTTGTTAAAGAGAAAGGAGATAATACAAATATATATAAGGAGAGTAGAAGAGCACAGATAGGGGCTTGTCCAAGCATAGAAAGAAAAGCAAGTTAAAGCATATACTTGAACAACCCAAAATGCAAGATAAAGTGCTGCAGAAAAATAATAAATCGCAATTTTGACCCTCAAGATGATGGATTTTGACCAAAAACCATCAAAGCTCATGGCAAAGCGATGAGTCTTACTTAGAAGGCCGTTTCTGCATGAAAAACACTAGTCTTGCACCAAAAATTGAAACTGGAGCAAAACCTGCATAAAATAAAAAAAAAACTCCAATTTCTACATACAACGTAGATCTATGTACCCTGCATCACAATGTTATGCAAGCAACTCAAGATAGTAGATATGCAATTCAAGGAACAATCTTGAGCATGTATGAGACAAGATGCAAGCACATCATATATATGAGCAAAGATGTCAATCATGAACAAGGTTAGAACTACATGTATATGAACTACTAGTAGATGATATCATAAGTTAGGACTACTAGTAGGATCTAGATCATAGCAAGAGATACCAAAAGATACACAAGATAAAGCAAGCTATGAGTAGATGTAGAGATATATCCAAACAAAGAGATATGCAATTTTAGACGCATGAAAGGATATAACTCACTAGATATGCATCCTTACCATAAGATGATTACCCCTAAGAACCTCAAGGTTGTATCAAAACAAGATATACACCTAGATAGATGTAGCAAGTTAGAGTACAACGGAAGCAATTTTTAGACACAACCAAGAGATCCAAAGAGATTCATCATCAAAACCTGCAAAACAACTCAAAGCAAGTAATTGCAACATATAGATATACCAATTTAGAGCAATTAGAGAGATAGAGTTGTAAGCAAGATAGGCAATTTAGAACATGACAATATGCATATATAAAGGTACCAAATGAGAGTGCCAAAGAATAAGGCTATTGGTTGAGAAAATCTAGTTGAGAGGAAAATTCTCATTCAATAAGCCAAATGTATATTCTGTGCACAGTGTTATCGGTCGAGTTCTGTGCATTGACAACTCGACCGATGACAGCTGTTGGCAACACCCATTGGTGCCTATCGGTCGAGTTTCAGACAGGGCAAACTCGACCGACAGAGCAGCTGTCAAAAAGCATATATATAACATAAAAACACATTCAAAGGCATGCTAAATATACAAACCATATCCAAACATGTCTAAGAAAGTTAGTAATGCACTATAGAAGCATTAGAAATAGTTTTTGAGCAAGAGTATGAAGAGAATCACAAAATGCCACTTTTGACTCAAAAACCATATGTATAGTGCACACTAACTTGACAAAAACAAGTTAGAAATGGTTGTAAGCAATAAAACCTTTACCTTTGTGCTTACCATTGCTTTTTCCGCTTGTTGTCACCCTCTACACATCTCACCTTTCTTCTTTTATGTGGATTGACAAGTCAATTTGCAATTCAATAGCTCAAGTCAATCCATTTGCAAGTACCTACAAGAAGAAAGATGAAATGGTCCCCAATCATATTTTTGGGTCCGGAGGGGTTAGTTTAGCAACCCAAGTCCTATTGCTCTTGGGTGCTTTCCTAAAAGGACAACAAGTAGAATAATGACCAATTTCATTGCAATAATTACAAGTGCCCGTAGCCTTGGAACAGGAGGATTCTTCATTGAAAATTGAAGATCCTTTGTCTTTGTTGTTCCTTTGGCTACAGTCAAGTCCAATGCCATCTCTACCCATTTGTTTGGTAGTATGGTCTAGGATTTGATTAAGATTCTTTTTTCACCAAAGAATCTTTGCAAAGAAGATCTCAAACTATGATTGTCATGCATAAGAGAAGTAAAGGTAAAACACAATAGATTCATATCATCTCTAGCATGCACAAGATAGATTTCTAAGCAAACATATTTAGTCATATAAGAATCTTTATCACAAGATAGAGCATCAAAAACTTTCTCTCTATAAGAAAAGATAGTATGAGGGTCAAGAGAAATTACACTACTATGCAAGGAAGCAAGTTCATATACAAGACAAGTAATCTTTGAAGGATAAACTTTATCTACACATTCTATTCCTTGCAAAGTAAGCTCTTTACTCTCATAAGCACATTTAAAAGCATAAGAAATAATAGAGAGAGAAACAATAGTAGTAGCAAGCTCTATAAATGAAGTAGTCATAGAAGGTTGAGATTCTAAAAATTTAATCTTATCAAGCAAGCTAGAATTTGCAAATTTAGAAGCATTTAGTTGACTAAGATAATAATTGGTTTGAATCTCAACACTTGGATTTACCTAATTTAAATCTTTAATTGAGCTTGTCAAGAGGGTGCAATGGCATCTTCCATCTTCAAATTCACTAGATCTTCCACTAGTGCTTTCGTTTGTTGATGGAGCCTTTGTGATCCCTTTTTCTCTCTTGTTTCCTTCTATTTTTCTCTTTGAAGGTTGCCCATCTTCATAATCACCCATATTCTCCTACTTGTGGAAGTATGCTTGGAGAAGACCCGCTCTGATACCAATTGTTGGATCCTAAATGGGTGATTAGATGCTCTAGAGGGGGGGTGAATAGAGCTGAAAGCACTTAAACAAAACTCATTAAACCTTCAAGATATATGACAAGATAAGGTTGCTAAATAGGTGATTTGAGTGCAACTAAAACATACATAGCAAGGGAGAGAGAGATTGAACATGCACCAATTAAACAAGCTATTTAGAGTGGTTCCACACTTCAAACTAGAAGTGTGTCAGTCCACTTGCCTAGAGAGGTCAACCTTTAGGACTTCCAAACTATTGCACTCTTATATTCAATCATAAGACATACAATGCATGACCAAACAAAAGACTTACCTATCCAAGACAAAGAGTCTTCAACCTTACCAAGGACTTACCCACTTTGCAAGAGTCTTCCGCCTTTCTTCCAAGGACTTACCTACTCTTGCCCAAGTCTTTAGCTTTGCAGGAATTACCCACTCTTCTTGGATCTTCAGCTTTTGACTTCACCTTCACTCAGAGAAGCTTCTTTCACCAAGGTCTTACACACTTGAGCTTGAGTCTTCTGCCTTCTCCAAGGGCTTACCCACTCTAGCTCCATGTCTTCAGCCTTGATCTTCACCAAGGGACTCTTTCCCTTGTTCTTCTTCACCTGTCTTGGACAAGAGAGAGAACCTTCATCTTCATGATTGCAAATGAGAGAAGTAGAGGTGGTGGAAGTGAGAGCCTCACAAGATATACAAGTAGGAATTGCTCTCTTACAGATTTCCTACTCACTCTAATGGATGTAGCAAGTGATTAAGCTTAGAGAGAGAGAGGAGGCTGTAGGAAGCACTCAACTATAGAATAGGAACCTCACAAAGAGTTTGCAATGAATGCTCAACCTTGGAATGAAGCCCAAGGGGTCCTATTTATAGCTGGGGATGCCTCTTAGCCTTTGGGAACACTTATGAACGAAAACTAGCCGTTTTGTGGCTTGCAACGGATCTATTTTCACTTGTTGCAACTCCACAACGGCTAGAAACACTTTTCTGCACTTTTCCGTACAGTGCAATCGGTCGAGTTCTGATGGGTGTAACTCGACCGATCAAGTAGGAGGCAAACCGATGTTCAAAGGATCCGTCGAGTTTGTCCTGAGGAAACTCGACCGACCATTTCAACTGGAAATGACCTACTACCCAATCGGTCGAGTTCTGTGAGTGCACAACTCGACCGATGCAATCTTCAGAAAATCGACCAAGGTGGATCGGTCGAGTTTCAGGCTGGGGAAACTCGACCGACCAAGTGCTTGTAATTGATTTTCTAAGATGCATCTAAAGTGTTCTAATATTCGATCTAAGTGTTCCTGATATTTTTCTAAGCTTAATTACAAGTCATACAATCATTATAAGTGATTTACAACATGATTCTAATGGATATACATCATATTACAAAAACGTGCACTTGTATGACTTTGACATGTCTTTTCTCCAATTTGATATGCGCAAGTTAGGGCAATTGGAGTGTGTCTATACCTAATCTTAAATCACTCAAGTAGAGACATTAGACACCAATATGTGGAATGGTTAGTCATCATCAAAACACGGGTTTAGTCAATTTAGACGTGAGTCAACATTGACCTAATTGACCTTGAGTCAACAAAATGAAGTGACAACAACTAGAAAACAATGTCTGAGTGAGAAACACGCCATGTGATTATTGGACAGTAGTTTGTTTGAAGAAAACTGTGTTAAATGCAGATCCATGGCAATGAAGAATAACCAACTTGCGATCCTAAGGGTTAGAAACAAGACGAGACTAGTATTGACCCCACTCAATGGAAACAATCATATAGAAGGTTCTTTAAAGATAGATGGACATAATAGCCACAAGAAGAGGTGCGTGTTCCCAAATCACAACCTTTAGGACATACACCGTCGGGAAGAAGGCGACAACATGAATTGATGGAGAAGGCGGCAACAATGATTGAGGAGTGATGTGGAGGCATAGTTGAGAAGAGGGCGATGCCTAGGAATCTGACTCTAATATCATGTCAATTTGCAGGGAAAATACACACTTTATTACTATTAACCTTGTTTATTTATAGGGACCGGGGTAAACAGGTAAAACCTTGGTTGTCAGATCGAACCAATATGTCCTGTTGAACCGGATGAACTGGGAACCGGTGGCTGAGACGGTTGAGTTCTCTCACAAACCCAAAAATGACTTCAAATCGCCCCAAATCGTTCAACTAACCAGTTGAACCAATGAAAGGGTCACAGTTTCTCCAAACCGGCCTGTTCTTGCCCATATGTATGCAACTATGCATTGACCCCTTAACCCCAAATATGTCTTATTCCCACTTGCTTCTTTCATGTTCACATCCCCTTTTTCTCTTTAACTATTATCTGGCATAGGAATTGTAGACTTATTGTCATTTCTATGATATTTTTTGACATTCTCCTTGATATGTTTACTTTTCCTTGGTTTTTCATATATATCAGATTATAAAATTAATTTATGATGTCATGTTAATGTCACCGGTTGAATTAATCCAACCACTGGTTCAACTAGTGAACTGAGAACTGGAAGTGTTGCCGGTTCAATTCTGACAACCTTGGGTAAAACCCTGTAAAACAAGGTGGGACTGAACAAAGATATAAAGGAAAGGAATAAAAATGAGTGAAATTAATACAACTAGGTACATATAGAAGTATATATCTTAATAACTAATTTACCTATTTCATGCCCAGGAAAATGTCACAATTGGTTTTAGCTACCATACCTTATATATCATGTATATTCTTAGCACAAGTTCACGTCTTTATGGATTACTAAACACCTAATTAGTTGTGTGACTACTTGTCTTGAAAACAAAGCTTTTTAATCGAGATTTAAATTTCATCCATATAACAAATTCTTGTAAACCTGATCACAACGTTGGGAAACTAAGATTTTAAATCTTCCAATCATGCAAATTATTTGATAGGTTTGGATAGTGTGCAATAATCTGGATATAGAATACCCAAAAGTTAAATTTGATGCTTGATTTTCTCCATATGTATGCATGAAATATTTTGTGCTCAGCTCTAACTCGTTTCTAGATAACAGAAATAGCGTCTTCGTCGACGATCTAGCACTTTGTTGCATAAGTAAGGAAATCAAGGAGTGGACCATGATTGATGGTGCAAACTCATATAAGACATCACACGATCCATACATATGTGAAATTTGGGATTATATATACCAACATACACCAAGAAAGGCTTAACACTCAGAGCTTGATAGATAAATATCTTTAGGTATCTTAATCTCTTTTTTTTGCATATAATCTATATCCAAGCTAGATATAATTACTTTCTAACATTTACTTGATTTGAGGATATTCTTCCTTCCATAAAAAATAAAACGAGGATGTCTATCAACATCAGCTGCTGCATGAGAAGCTACATTCTTTCTGCCCTTAGATTCTGCAACAAACCTTGTACCTAAATGAAATTGTTCTTTCCCTTTAACCTTGCCAGAATATAATTATGGATTCAATGGACCCTAGCCTCTCTCCCTGTGTGCACACACACTAGCACAATGATATAGTGAGAGGGTAAGTGATGATTAGAGCATAGGAGGCATTTAAGTATATCTCTGAAATCCAACAGTGTGAATATAAGGGGCACTGATTTGTTTGCATTATACAAAAAAATCAGTAAAACCGAGCATTATTTACTATCCATCTAAAAAATTTACATATTTGAAAATCAGTATGGGGCGTCGAAAAGTCTTGGGACTGCTGCACATGACATCATTTTTTATGATAATTAATTTTTATATATTGGTAAATGCAATGAATTTTTTTAATTCATTTGGTTGGATCTTGTGGAGATATTCACCCAATTGAGCTATCTAAATAGCTCTTACAATGTCATCAAGATCTGCCTCTCAGTAGATCCTTGCTATATGTATGCATGTACATATGCATAGCAGCGGTATATAAGCCTATACTCAGTCTCGGGCTCGTTTTGTTAATCAAAATGATACATTTCAAGCCATGGGTCTTTATTGTTGTCATACAGTTCACCACATTGTGATTTTAATCTACTTAATTTTTCATTTTCCCTTAGAACATGCAATCACAGATTTAAGCGGTTAGGACTATTTAAGAAAGCATAATGTTTGGATTAAAGGACAAGAAATGTTCATCTGAGCTGAAAATTGAGAGCGAAGCATCTATGTGATGGAGATTAATATGCATCAGTAGGAATTTGAAAATAAAGTGTGTAATATAGACGCCTGTCTAGGCTGTGTGTTCGAGTGTATGCCTACCTTTTCACATATGCCTTTGCATTATCCAAGAAAAATTGATGTCAAATCGGATTTGGCATTCCCTACATATATGTATGTATGGAAGCCCAAATGGGGAAAAACTTCCCTCTAAGATCCATAACCTTGTGGAGACCCGTCTCGAATGGGGTGAGCAAATCAAAGGCTAGCTCAATGCACAGTGGCTTAAACCAGAATAATCATTAAAAAAAATCTACAATAATTCAACCCCTGTAGAAATTGAACGTGAGACATATTAGCCCATTGAGCTTATACCGAAGGGTATAATGGGATTCCTTATACTGGTTCTAGTTTGACATCAGTTATGAGATAGCCTGCACATCTTATCATGTGAACTTGAATAATATGGTTTTCGTTATGGTTTAAATTTTATAAAGTTTCATAAAAATACAATCTAATGATGGATGAAACATTTAGCTTCACCATTGATTTGCATGCACATAAAACATCAATCATGTTATGGAATTCTGGTTTGAATAAATCATAACCTATCTAGATGGCAGTCTTCACCGATAAGGTTGGATTGTGAAAATTACTTTTAAAATAATTAAAAATGAGGGTTGACTATAGGAAATTACATTTACTGATCAAGGAAGTTTTAAAGTTACTTATGTTTCCGTTATCTATCTATCTTGTATCAGCATGTGAATAGAATACTCTTAAATAGTAGAAACTCTTAATTATTCTATTCTGCATCCCCTGTCAAGGGGAATTTGAATAGCCCAAATAGTTGTTATGCATATTGTCTGGCCTTACCAAGGGGATCTTGCATTTGCAATAAGGATATGATCCTCATGTTTGATGTACTTGGTTCAGCCCTGTCTTATCCCTTCGGGACAACCTGGTTGTGAGGCTCCATGATGCAGAGAAAGTAGTGATATCCCAAGCAGGTGCATTCACACAAGCTCAAGTTTTGAAAACTTTATACTGATATACATTAATTATCTGTTGTTTTGAATTTAGTTGTTAAAACCATGCAATTGGTGGAGAAAGGACTCTGGGATGCCTGGTTTGAATTGGAAGGTGGCGGGCGCGTTCACATGAAACTTCATTTTTTGCTGAATGACAATGAAAGAAAACGCATACGATACATGGTAAAACTAGCAAGTCAATTGTTAGTTAGATGCAAATATTGTTGTTTTCTTTTTTCTCTGTGCTTCTTATCTGGCTATTGAGTTCAGACACTTGTAATCGTGCTAGAGGGAGTCTGCGCGGAAAAGGAAAATTACATCTCAGCCATATTCTAGTGGGGTCGATTCTTATTCTGGTAATATTTTCTTGTCTTTGTGGATCTTCCTGTTAATATGAACCCTGGATGGTATGGAGAATGCTATAGCACTTTATATTGCAGGTGATTCAGTCTTCCTTTCAAATTCGAAAGACGCCACTGAACTTTTGAATAAAGCGGATATTCTCAGCCACAGGCAGAAGATAGCCCCAGTTAAGTATTCCTTCACATGCCAAGCAGCTGTTTTGTTCAGCTGTTGTAGAATGTTCAGTGGCATATGTTTGTTTTCCTATCGATTTACTTCATGGCAACTGTCTCCTTTCTTCTTATGCTAAGTTGGTGTTAAAGAGAAAACAATTGCTGATAAAAAAATTCAAATGTCACAGAAGCCGATAATGACCAATTAATTGGCCTATCAGATCAAGATCTTAAAGATAGCACTACTCAACAATCTGACAGTGTCACGTCTGTGACATTACTACCCATCTCGGATCATCATAATACTCAAGCATCTCTTAACGAAGATAGTAAAAGCACTAGTAAGCATTCTGAAGATAGTAAAAGCACTAATCAGCATTCTGACAGTGTCACTTCTGCGTCATCAATACCCATCTCTGGTCCTCATGATATTCAGGCATCTATTAATCAAGATGATGATCCTCAATTGAGTGACACAACGCCTTTGGTTTCTGAAAACTGCGAGTTGGCTTCTTCTTCTGGTACTGGAGGGCTCTTAAAAGACAATGCAGACGCAATATTGTGCGACTCAAGGTCCAGTGTCTCTGAGAATGACAAGTTACCTCCTCCTTCTCCATCCAACTTAGATAATTATGATATGAACAGTACTAAAAGGAAGAGTTACACAAAGAGGAGCCAATTAAGTAGTGTTAAGAACATGGTGAGTGCTTTTGAGACTAGGCTATCCCAGGTACTAATTTCAGCTTTTCCTAATTTCATATCTATTTTTTTAAGTATAAATCTATGAGATATTGTATGTATCTTACAGGAAAAGGGGTTGAATTCCACCATTCAGACAGTGAAGAGATATCAGTTAAGGAAGGCAGAAAGCACTGGCTCTCTTAAAGGAATTTCATCAGAAAAGTCTCAGTCAGGCTCTGTTGTTTCGAATCATGCCAATAATCCAATTTCTTCTTGTGAAACAATTGTCAAATCATTTTCAGAGGGGAAGCTTTCCTTGATGGGTTCAGAACAATCTTTGGAGAGATCAAAGTTGATTCCGCAAGTGGCAGAAGACGGAAAAAACAACTTTAGTCCTGACAACAAGGATGAAATTTTGCCAAAGATTGTGGACAATTTAGGTACCAAAAAGGATATTGAAAATATGGATAGAGAATATCTAGAGTCAACTAATAATGATATACCTCTAGACTCTGCTCGTATCAGTACTTGTCATGAAACAACTGATGTCTGCAATCCACTTCAGCGTCTGCAGACGGCTAGTTCGGTAGGAATACAAGAAATAACCACCACATTACGTAGCTCACCTGCGTTTTCAGAAGAATCCGCTCCTGACGCTGTTAGGAAAGAGCTTGTAGATAAATGCAATAGAGATGCTTTTAGACAAGCATCTTCAACGGAATCTAACAATCGTAGTTCCATCACAGATTCCATTTCCCAATCTTTCTTAGAGGGATCCATTGGTGAACAACAGTTTGGCCTTACTGTGGTTAGTATGTTGGATGCACCTAGCTTTAGAGAAGAATCCAATGAATCTTCCAGTACAACATCTACTGAATTACATTCCTCACGAGAACACCGACAATTATGCATTCTTGGATACCCAAACATCTGGATGAAAAGGCGGCCTTGCATTACGACTGCTCCAAAACAATTGATGGACATCATCGGGGATGATGACTTCTGTGCTGAAGCAAACTTTTCAGAAGATTCATTCATCAATCTTGACCGAATAAAAGAGGTATTTATATTAATATGCGTCCATGCTTCCTAGTTTCATGTTAATATGTCAAAAATGCATAAGTTGTCCCTAGTGACCCAAGAGGAGTAGAATATTCATGCATTAGAGTGAATATAACACACGAATCACTGAGTACTATCCATGGCCCATGAACACAAAACTGAAGGGACTCTCAGATCTTCTCAAAGGTAAAAAATACACATTTCTTTGTAATATGAATAGCAGTTTACTCATAATTTATGAGAATTAGCTTGAATATCCTCTGCAAAATGGATGCTATTATTTGAGTCTTTCACAGTGCCATCCTTGCCATCATCTCCTTTTTTTAGATATATAAATTTCCTCACCTTTAACCAAGAGGTCATTAAATGTTCTCATATCTATTACAAGCTAGGCTCCACTTTCCTTCAGGACATTGTCAAGAAGTAACTGATGCCTCCATGATATTTTAAATCTTATGAAACGTAGGTCTTCATGAATATAACCTTAATCATTTGGTGGAAAGCTTTGATAATGAGAAGCACCTCTTATCTAGACTTCATATAATACACCCATGTCGTATGAAAACAATTTCCAACAAACAAAATCATCATCATCAACTTTCAAGCCTTATTCCCAACCATGTTGGGTTCCTTTTCCTTAAGCTCTATAATTGTTCATACTTTCATTAAAATGTAAAGATTCTGATTTTTTTCTTATAAGCTCTCCCCAGGTTATATTAGGTATGCCTCTACCCGTATTAACTATGCCAGACTCAATAGCATTACTTTGAATTGGTACATTTATTATTCTGCGTTGCATAATAGCCATACCTAATGAGGCAGCTGTCTTGTAGCTTGTTCCCAATATCCCCCCCCCCCCCCCCCCCCACACACACACACACACAAAACCACTTTATTCCTTATATAGTTATGTCTCAATTGATCTTTGCTTATTTTTCCACACACCCTTAACATTCCCATTTTTTTCGTATTCATTTTGTTGACACCTTATTTCTTCACTGTTCAACCTTCAATCCCCTAAGACATGATTGGCTCTATGCTATTCTGTAAAATTTACCTTTAAATCTGAGAGGGATCTTTTGGTTTCACTTTCCATTTCATCCATGTTTCTATTATACTATGACATGCGTCAGGTTGAACATTATTATCCATATGGATAATTGATTCAAAATACTAAAAGTTATCACATTTTGATTTTGGATATAGAGATTGACAAATTTTGCAATACATATGTTTCATCCTTTTTTGTTGATCTTAATTTCATTAGATTCCTATGCGCTTCTTCAAAGGTTAATTTTGTAATTTGCTTTGTCTTTAGTTTCACCTACTAACACAATATCACCGGCAAATAACATACAAAAGGGGTATCATCTCGAACATACATCAACAAACTAAAAAACAACTAATTCTTGCATCTAGGCATACAAACGGGGCCCTAACATCACCATGGATTAACTTAGCATAAATAAAGATTGTGTTTCAACACAAGATTGAAACAAAAGATGGAGATGCCTGTCATGATGGCAAGAATTGTATATGTGGATAAACATAGTTCAAGGTTCTTCTGTTCTTAATTTTAAATAGAGTAAAGTGGCCATATCACGATGTTCTTGAAGAATTGAACACTTAAAAAAGCATTAGCCGCCTATGTTAGAAATGAAGTAATATAGGTCCCTGATTTGATACCCCATCAAACTATCCCTGAGCTTTGGGAATCCTACAGACAAGGCTCAGGGGATTCAAAAGTAACAAAAAATGGAAGGAGTCAATGAATTCCGATAATGTAAAAATTTACAGATAATTAGGTACATAGTGGAAAAAATGTAGTTGAACAAAAGATGGAAGAGTGATTGTCTCATGAGATTACTTGTTTTAGCAGAGCTGTCTGTTGGAGTAATGGATGAGTAATATCAGAAAAGTGAAAAAAAATCTACTATCAGTCATGAGTTGTGTAGCACCTTAACATTTAGTTTGTATGTGAGGCAACCATAGAGGTTATTAAGTTACCTAGATTGAAAGCTAAATGTGCTGATGAGCTGTTCGTAACAGGATGGATGACAATTGGTTCTGCATATGAGATATGAGATCCTAACCAACTCAATCATATTCTTCCATATAGAAAAATTCTGAGCGTATTTTCCAAAGCTTGATTGATATTGGTGGTGCTTTAATTATTGTCCAACTGAGACTGGCTTTGAAAAAAAAAGTGCCCTATCCTGCTACAAAAAGTGCTTGTAGGATGCGGTCCTTTTCCTTGATCCCAACCTCTCTCGACAACTAATGAAACCTAAGCCCCATAATGGCTTGTGAGGACACATCTAGATTCAAATGTAGTATATAGGATATGAGTATATGTTTTTTCTAGAAGGAATTTGATCTGTAGCAAGAATAAAATCCTTATAGGAGCAATTTGTAGGGCAGAGAGAAATTTTTCAGTGATGATACTTTCTCTTTCCTTATTTGTGCCTCAAAAGTCAGTGGTTGATAAGGAATTAAGTTGTCAGCAATAGTTTGAACGATATTGAAGCAGTCACCAGAGGTTGTGGTCCGCTTGATTTTCACAGAACAACATACCCCATACCTTGTTGATCAAAGAGCATTTTTCTCATGCATGGAGCGACATGTTTCCATATTCCACATCTCTTTGGTATTGAAATAAAATATTAATTTGGTAGCAAAGTTGAAATGCGAGCCTCCATGTTGTTCCATGTTTTTTTGACTAATGCTCTTATACCATGTTGCTAACTAGGGTTCAATCTCATCGATCTCAAGTGGGGTACATGGTCCTCTTAATATTGGTAGAGGGTTGAAGGAGTATGAGTCCAGGGATACAATGTATAATAGGTACAATTAAAAAAGTGAGATAAACATAAGGTCACAGTCGAATAAACTTTAGCAAAGTGATGAAAAGTTGTCAATCCTTTGAGTATGGAATATATGTACCATAGAATCTTATTAATGTAAAACAATTGTCATCGGTTACGTGGATGTGAATCACCTTACCTTGGCAGATGTTCAATATAGTGTATTACCTACGTCATGTCTTGCACATGAAACATTCATCACCATGTCTTATTCATGAACAAAATGTTCAAAACTATGAAAGAACTTTTTTCTTGTAGTAACATATATTGAGTTGTATATGATGTTAGTAAGTTATCTTCTATCTATTAAATTTAACATGGCATCATTCATGGTTTTCCTCAAACTTCTTGATATTGAAGATGCATAACTTGTCTTTATATTTGGTTAATGTAAATAAAGCAATGTTTATTTGATCTGTCTAAAACAATTACAAGGCACTCTCTTTTATAGGATAAGAAAGTAAGTGAAAAGTAGAAACTATAGATATGGGATAAAAGGAAAAATGAAAGACAAAGATAAACCTAAGGAATAAATAGCATAAAACATATATCTTCCCCCTCAAGCTGGAGCACAGATGTCGTGCAAGACTAGCTTGTCTACCAGAGTAGAAAATCTAGATTTTAGAAGCAGCTTTGTGAAGACATCAACTATCTGATCTTTTGTTCGGATATAAGGAGTGGAAATGCGACCTGACATCACAAATTTCCGGACAAAGTGACAATCAACCTCTATGTGTTTAGTGTGTTCATGAAAGGTCGGATTGCTAGCAACAAAGATGGAGGCTTTGTTGTCGCAAAACATAAGAATAGGTTTTGGATCACATATGTCAAACTCTTTGAGAAGTCCTTGGACCCACATCAGTTCACATGTATTATGAACCATGGCTCTATACTCAGCTTTAGCACTAGAGAGAGCAACAACAACCTGCTTCTTACTGCGCCATATGAACAAATTTCCTCCAACAAAAGTTCAGTAGCTAGAGTCTTTCTATCACTTCTACTATCAGCTTAGTCTGAATCAGAGTAACTATTGTTTCTATAGTGTCCATGTCGTCGATATTGTAATCCTTTCCCTGGATAATTCTTCAGATATTTAAGAATGTGACATGCAACATACCAGTGATATTGTCGAGGTTTGTCTAGATACCTATTGACAAGTCCTACTACAGAAGTGATGTCAGCTCTAGTGACCGTGAGATAAAACAACTTACCAATCAATCATTTGTATTGGTGGTTATCAGGATAAGGTGGAGATGACTCATTATCGCAAATTGTATTGGGATCCAAAGGGGTACTTGTGAGCTTAGCTCCAAGCATGCCCCTTTCTTTTAAGAGGTCAAGTACATCCTTGCATTGTGAGAGACAAATCGCTAGAAGAGAAGTGGTAAACCTCGATTCCCATAAAATATCTGACTTTCCCTAGATCCTTAGTAACAAAATGTTGTTCAATATATTCTTTAGTTGCTTGAATACCCTCATTGTCGCCTCTAGATAGAATAATGTCATTTACATACACATTTAGGATAACAAGCCCTGAAGTAATCTTCCAAACACATAATGATCAGAGTGAGAGTGTTTGAAACCAAATTTAAGAAGAATCTAGCTAAATTTGTCAAACCATAGATAGATTTGTGAAGCATGATGACTTTAGGACACTCCCCCTGAGCAACAAAATCAAGAGGTTGCTCCATATATACTTCTTTTTTTTTGTCGGTAAAAACTCGTGTTGCTTTTTATGTATTTTCTATTAAAGTGTCTGTACAATGCATCCTACCTTCAAAGGAAGATAGAAAAAAGAAAAAGAACTATACATGCTACATACAAAAGAAAGGGGAAGGAGAAGACTGGGAAGCATGATGACTTTAGGACACTCCCCCTGAGCAACAAAACCAAGAGGTTGCTCCATATATACTTCTTCATGCAGCTCTGCATATAAAAAGGTGATTTTGACAATGATAGAGAGGCCAATCATGATTGATGATGACAGAGATAATTACCCTAACAAAATTCAGCTGAGAAATAGGAGAGAAGGTTTCAAATATAATCCACTCCATAAGTCTGAGTAACGTCCCTTTGTAGCTAGACGAGCTTTCAACGGTTCAATCGTACCCAGGGGCGGATCTAGAAAAGTACACGGGCGGGGGGGGGGGGGGGGGGGCTGAAATCAATGTATATGTACATGTGGCTTTGTTTTACAACATGTAAGACTGAGAAATTTTTTTGTTCTCATTGAGATTCGAACCCGCACCACTAGCTGTAGAAAACAACCCATCTACCAACCCAGCCAACTAATTTCTTTGTAAATAGTTAAGCCATCATTGTATCTATATATATCAGGATTTTTTTTATTACAAAAAGCTAGGTAATTAAGATAATTTTGGGGGGAGAGGGGGGGCTTCAACCTCGATAGCCCCTGGCTACGCCCTTGATCGTACCATCTGGATGATACTTCATAGTAAATATCCAACGAAAACCCACAGTAGAGAAATGTGGAGGACAATCAACAAGATCCCAAGTATGTCGATCAGGAAGAGTATCCATTTCAGCATCCATTGCTTGACGCAGGGCAGGATGTTGCAATGCTTGAGCAGCATTCTTAGGAACAAAAATAGCAAAGATGGAAGACGGAAAGCATGGAAAACTAGCACTAAGGTTAGTTGTACAACATATTTTTATTAATATGGTGCTTAGTACATGAACGAACACCTTTCCGTAGACTAATCAGAAGGTCCAAATCAAAAGTTTCCTGGGAGATGCTGTGATCTAACCACAAAGGATGATATGGTTGTTGTGGCGCCATAGAGGGAATTGTAACCTTGAGTCTATGTTTATAGAATTTAAGACGTGGAGTGAGAACAATAGTGTCTCCATGTGAAACATCTTCCACAATCTGGGGGAGCGGAGTAGGATCCAAAAGATCGGGAGATAAAGAAGATCTCAACTCAAAGTAGTACACCATATGTTCAAAGAAGATCACATCAACACTTGCAAACCACTTCCAGGTAGATGGATCATAACAACGATATCCTTTTTGAGTTCTAGAGTACCTCAAAAAATGCACTAGGTAGATTTGAGATTGGGCTTTATTAATGCTGGACAAATATTTTTAACAAAGCATGTACTGCCAAATATGTGGGGAGGTACATAGAAAAGTGGGGCATTTGGATAGAAAAGTGTGTAGGGGACTTGAGTTTACAAACAGATGAAGGCATCCGGTCACTGGTGGGGGGCAGAAAGGAGGGGAGGGGCTGTTTCGGAGGGAGGGGGCGGCCGTAAGCAGGAGAGAGGGAAGAAAGGGGGAAGGGTGGCGGCTATGGAGGGAAGTGTAGAGTTAGGGTGGCAGGGGAAAGGGTGGCGAGGCTAGGGTGGATCTAAACGTCTGATACCATGCAAATAAAGCAATGTTTATTTGATGTGTCTAAAACAATTACAAGACACTCTCTTTTATAGGGTAAGAGAGTAGGTGAAAAACAGTAACAATAGATATGGGATAAAAGGAAAAGTAAAAGACAGATAAGTTTAAGGCATAAATAGCATAAAGCATATATATCAATAGTTAAGCTACTCTGAAATCATGAGCTATAATTGCAGATATTGGCCTAACTCTTTTGAGGTTCAATAAGCTTTAAAGATGTTAACTCAGATTTAGAGGCATGCAAAAGAATGCTTAGTTTTTCAAGCTAGGGACTCAAATTTCAGATGATAAAACATAATACTGAGATTCTGTATTCTAAGAATTAAGACTTCCGTTAAAATATATCTAACTTAAAGTATGACAAATTCCTTATAAAAATACAGTATTACTGGCTGTTACTATATTCATAAATTTACAAAATGCAGGACATTGAAGATTTTGCACAGGTCATACCTAAGCACAAGATGTTTTCCTGCAAACCAAGCATGATGCAAAAACAGAACAGATGGTTGCTTGAGCAGGTTTACTGATATAACCTTTCTGATTTACGAGTTACCCAATATCCTCTTGTTTGTAATAATTCTGATAAAAAGTAGTTCTATCCATAACCCTAGATGAGTAAAAATATGGACACATGGTAAATTGATTTTATTTAGAACTCTATCATGAATTTGTGATTTCTAAAAAGTCAATAGAATCATAATGTGTGCATATTATGTTTACTTTCTTTAATGCAACTCTCCATTGTTCCTGTATTACTTATAATCTTATTCACTGTAATTATAAAATCTGGAATGTTTTTGTGCATATATACTATTGGAATGTAATCTCTACGATTTAGCTAGACTATGGACTAATACGTAGCTCATTTCAAGCTAGTTTGTCTATTTGTGCATGTTTGAGTGATAAAAAAAATTTGGCACGACATTTTGTAATTAAAACACTGCATAATGCCTCAAACATGATATACTAACATATAACCTCTCTGAATGATGGATATCACCTTCTATAGTTTATTTAAACTCCGAATGTAATACTCTTGAGAATAATAATAATGGGTTATTTAATAATGCAAGTAATAGAATTATTAAATAAAGCAAATAAATTATAAGATAATAATTTATTTGCTTTATTTAATAATGCTATTACTTGCATTCCCTTTTTTCTCTACTTCTACATCATATGTTTGAATTTTACACAATTCCCCATACCAACAAAAATATGTGTGCTCTTTTCCAATAGACAACATTTTCTCTACATGAAATCAGACCTCAATTCAGAGGCTAGGTTTCCTCTCTCTCTCTCTCTCTCTCTCTCTCTCTCTCTCTCCTACTTAGGACTCTGCCAGGTCACCATCTACCTTCTTCCCCTTTTCTCCTCTCTTCTCCTTTCCCTTCTTCCCTAGCCTTCACCTAGGCGGCCCCTCTTATCTAGTGTCTCTACCCCCTAGTTACTGCAAATAATGTTGCAGCTTGCTCCTGCATCTTCTAGTACCTACATATGTTGCCCTGCTTAAGGCTGTCAATGAGGGTATGGGTAGGATAGAGGTTTACCCTTACCCTAGTACAGTGTAGCACGCAATGTTAAGGGTAATTCCCTTGTTGGACCTATGGGCTCAAGAATGTGGGGGTGAATTGAGTTGAAATCACTTAAACAGATTCATTAGACCTTCAAATTATATCTCAAGATAAATATACAAGTATTAAAAGCAAGACACAGAGGTTTGAACAATCGACACGTGAAAGCTATATTTATAGTGGTTCCATCTCAGAGGATGTAGCTCCACTATCTAAAGAGGTCAACCTCTAGGATTTTCAACATTAAGTCACTCCTTATATTTCATTACAAGAGTTACACCAATGGTAACCTTTTTCAAGATCAAAAGCTAAACTAGCCTCCCTTTTGTCGCATGAGAGCCAACAACCTTATAGGGAACTTATCTATCCTTAGCCAAGGATCTTCCGTCCTTACCAAAGGACTTACCGACTCTTAGCCAAGAGACTTCCTCCTTTGACTTCACCTTCTCCAAGGAGAAGCTTTGTCCACCAAAGGATGCATTCCCTCACTAGAAGCCACCGCCCTCCAACTCCTCTTTGCCAAGAGATTATTGCTTCACCAAGGGGTGTTTTCCTTTCCCAAGGGTCGGTTCCCTCTCCACCTCAGCAAAATATTTGCATTTCTTTGAATAAAGGTGTCATATCATATACACAAAAATAGACAACATCCCATTTCTAACTTTATTTCTTATAGCCACCTCTGACCTTCACATTTTTTCCTTTATGTCATCTATGTCCTATGTATATATACCTTGGGTTATTTTAGTTGCATTTGCTCACCCAAGTTGGGTCCATGCTATGTAAGAGGAGATGTCATCTCTTGACCAAAACAAAATATGATATCTTATTTGACGTCCAAATGGCAAGTGTGTAGTTGGATACCATTGGGTTTACACTATCAAAGTGGGTGCAAAATGGGTGTGTTGATCGACTTAAGGCATGTTTGGTAGCCAAGGGATGGATACCTTACATTTATGGTGGTTTAGTTTAGAGACTTCCTCTCCTATGGCAAAGACGGCCTATGCTTGGATCTTCTTGTCTCTTATTGTTGGTTGCCCTTAGCCTCTACACCAATTTGACATCAAAAATGCATTCTTGGATGGTGATATGGATGAGGATGTTTATATGGAGCAACCATTTAGTTTTGTTTCTGAGGGAGAGTTAGATCTAGTATGTCGTCTTCACAAGTCTCTATGGACTAAAAAAATCACCTCGTGCCTAGTTTGGTAGATTCATGAATTCTCTTTCTTAGTGTGATAGACTTGGAGAGCAATCTTATTATTGGTAAGAAGGAGTACAATGAGTCCTATATATAGATATGATTCATGGTACAAGATGCATCATCATCATCATCTAAGCTCAATCCAAACCATGTTGCAGTCGGCTACATGGATCCTTCTTTCCAATCAGCTCTGTTATGGGTTATATTCTGATCTAGATGTAGAGATTCAAAATCTCTCTTTATAAGCCCTTCCTAGTTTAAATTAGGTCTGCCTCTTCTTCTTTTAATTGTGTTTGACTCAATAGCATTGCTCAGTATAGGTACGTTAGTCAATCTACGTTGCACATGTCCATACCATCTCAGACGACCCTCACACAACTTGTCCTCAAAACTCACCACCCTACTTTGTTCCTGATATAGTCATTTCTCAAGCAATCTTTTCTAGTCTTCCCACACATCCATCTCATCATACACATGTTGGCCACATTCATCTTGTTGAAACCTTGTAGCCGAGATGCATGAGGAACATAATATGATAAATTAGACTGATGCTAATGGGCTTAACTAGGAGAAACTTGTTAGTCCTAATGAAGTAAATAAGATGATATTACTTATTACACTAACTCTCCTCCTCAAATTGGAGAGTATGCATCATGTATTCCCAGCTTGCTACACATGTAGTTGAAGGAGGTTGGTGGTAGAAGCTTAATGAAGATGTTGGCAGTTTGTTCTCCAGTCTTTACATATGGAATGACAATCTTTTTGACACGAATTAGATTGCGAACAAAGTGGTAGTCAACCTCCATGTGTTTGGTAAGCTCATGAAACACATGGTTGTTTGCTATATGAATTCCAACTTCATTGCCATATATTAGGACTGCTAAAGATGATATAGGAATGTCAAGTTCATGAACAATTGATGTCACCCATTGGATCTCACAGCAAGCATGGGCCATAGCCCTATACTCTTCTTTAGTGCTAGAACAGACAACGACTAGTTACTTCTTACTTGGCCTATTAATGGGATGATTTACCAGGAGAACACAATAACCAGATGTGGATATCCTGTCATTGATGTCCCTGGCCCAATCAAAATCAGCATAGCAAGTTAGGAAAAGATCGGGAGGAAGCCTTTTGTAGAGAAGACCCCTTCGCGGAGCACTTTTCAGATATTGTTGAATACTCTGTACTAGGCTCCTGTGACCGATGAGATGTTTAGCCATGTATTGATTAACCATATTGACTGCAAAGACAATGTATAGATGGGTGATGGTTAGGTAAATTAACTTCCCAACCATTCGTTGGTACTGCTTAGGATCATGAAAAGATTCCCCCTCAATTGTGACTTGGTGTGGTACTTCATTAGAGAAGAGACAAGCTTGGATTCAAGCATTTCGGAATCAACAAGAAGTCTAGGACATATCTCCGTTGAGAGAGGTAGATGCCACTCTTAGAACGTCAAATTCAATACCCAAAAATAACAAAGATGGCCAAGGTCCCTTGTGTGGAAATGTGATTTGAGAGATTCTCTCAAAGTTGAAATGCCTAGTGTCAATGCTAGTAATGATGATATCATCCACGAAGACAGCTAAAATGTTGAGTCGTGATGGTGTTTTGGAGAAAAAGAGACTATGGTCACTAGAAGATCTGGAGAACCCAAGGAGGAAAGGACACCGTTGAGCTTGTTAAACCATGCTCGAGACGACTACTTGAGGCCGTTGATGGATTGCTTGAGACAACAGATCTGAGAAGAATCCCTCTAGATGGTGAATCGTGCTGATTGTTGCATATAAACCTCCTCCTCCAGCTAACCATGGAGGAAGGCATTTTTGATGTGTCAAACTGATAGAGTGGCAAATCTTGTTGAGTTGCTAAGGACAAGTCGAACATAGGCAATATGAATGATTGGCGAGAATGCCTCCAAGAGGTCCATGCCATATGTCTGGGTGAAGACTTTTGTAACCATACAAGCTTTGAGAAGTTCAATCATTAGAATTGAATTTGATGGAGAAGATCCATTGGCATGCCACAATGTTCTTGCCTAGGGGCGGAGGAACAAAATCTCAAGTTTCCATCCTCATGCAAAGTTGTCATTTCTTCAAGAATAAGAATGACAAAAGTTTAATTGCAGTGAAAAAGAAGGCAGACAGGCAACAAGTTGTGCCACCAACCCCTTTTCAAGAATTGCAAATTTTCAACCAGGGTATCAGAGAGCCTCATGGTAGTGTTTTAGAATTGGGTTGTAGTCTAAATGTTGGGCATTGGTTTTGATTTTGAGAACATTTTTTAAGACAACATGTACGAGAAATGGGGTGATGAGTACAAGAATGTTTACCTTTTTGGAGCACTACAGGGTGTGTTGAATCCTTAAAATTGGACAATTGAGGCGGGACTTGGAGTTGGGGATTCTACTTTGGGCATAAGAGATAGACATTGACGAACTCACAAATCAAATTTGATCCAAGAGGAACATTAGGCTCCACTAGATAGTGGGATGATCAGTGGGAGGAGACTCCACTAATATAAACTCCACTGGATCAGACAAATATAACTCAACAAATTCATTTGGAGTTGACAACGATGTAGATAGAATGGCTAAGAAAATATTAGTCATGGAAGGTAAAGACATACAGGCAACAATGACTTGAACTGTAACACTTATATCCTTTTTGTAAGGTGGAATATCCAAGAAAACTATTTTGACAAAGCGAGGATCAAGTTTATCTAGCTTCAGATCAAAGCTATGAACAAAGACAGTACAATCAAAAACATATAAAGGGAGATAAAAATGTTTTCTTCTAGGAAAAAGGAAAAATGGAATCTCGTTTTGGAGAACATAAGAAGGTTTCAGGTTGATAAGGTAGCAGACAGTAAGAACAACTTCAGACCGGTAAGGTTTGGGTAACTGAGCTTGGAAGAGAAGAGCTTGTGTAATATCTAGCAAATGTCGATTCTTGCGCTCAACAACCCATTTTGTTGTGGAGTGTGATCGAAAGAATTTTGGTGGACAACCCCATTCTCTTAGAAAAAAGTCATCATAGAGCCAGAGTTATTCTAAAGCATTGTTTGTTCTTAACATTCTAACGAATTTACCAAAATGTGTTGAAATTATATTATAAAATGTTTTAAAAATACCAAACATATCATTACAGGATTTCAACAAATATATCTAGCCATCCTTCAGAAATCATTGAGAAATGTAACAAAATAGCAAAATCCATTAAAGCTCGTGGTTTGAAACGGACCGAACCAGATAAAAGACAACTTTTGTGCATAAAAATATTTTGTGGGGAAGAGAAACCCTATGATGCTTCCCTATTTGACAAAAGTCACATGGAAGGCTTTTTAAGCTAGATAAAGATAGCTACAAATGTTTGAGCTTGTCTGGGAATGGGTGATTGTAGCGTTGATGAAGTTGAAGGGATTTGAGAGAGCCATAATATTTGAGAGAGCCATTTAGCTTGATGATGGAGGTCGTCATTGTAGACAATCGTCTGAGGTGTATCTTTGCCTTCAAACATGTTCTTGAGAGAAGATCACACTAGTAGAATCTCGGTGGATGGAGACACATTGTTG
The DNA here is from genome assembly GCA_963693085.1 of Alisma plantago-aquatica. Taxonomy (NCBI): domain Eukaryota; kingdom Viridiplantae; phylum Streptophyta; class Magnoliopsida; order Alismatales; family Alismataceae; genus Alisma; species Alisma plantago-aquatica. Next base: position 766,080,458 of record OY856414.1, on the reverse strand, counting down.
AAACACAATGGATTTGAGAAAGCCGCAAAGATGGTGTGTATCACAGGAAATAAGTGTTGTAATAGGAAGAGAGAGGGTGATTCCCTATTTAGAAGCACTCACCCATGTACATAGGGAAGGTACATGGGGAGGAAGAGGATGTGAGAGAGAGAACATGGTATTCTGAGAAGATTTCTTGAAAGTTATCATGCATGTGCCTCAATCAACGTGTCACTGTTATATTTTGGTTGGTGACGAAGGAGAGATGACAATACCAACCACACTCCTTTAGAGGTTTCTATGTTGATTTATACCCATTAAGGGGCAATGGTTGCAACTCCAATGGGGACGACAACTTGTTACTCTCCCCCGGGTGGACTGCAACCGTCTCTGTTGTTGCCCTAGAGTGGGCGTCGACTGTAGTGGCTAGTAGCTGTCTACTATCAGCAGCAGCCTGGCGCCCCCAGCCGGTGAGAGGGGTGCATGTTGCTCGACACTGTTGCCCACTATAGTCGACAACAGGAGATAGGGGAGAGGAGAGAGGGTTGTGGTAGGGGAGAAGAGAGGAGAGGAGAGACAGGGCGACAAGCGGTGGCCTCAAGGTGTGATGTTGTCTGACTGCTCTCTAAATCCTCATGGTTTTTAGAAGTGTTATGATACCACGTGCGGCGCCCCGATGCGCCACAAACGAGATTACTCAAAACCTAACTGTGGAAATAAAATTAAACATCCAAGTTACTATAAAACACATGTAATTAAAACCGATTTCATATAACCATAAGAATTGCAAAATATTGCACATGAGTCCACAAAAGCCACATGTATTGTATATCACCTGCCCAAAACATTATACAAGATACTATTCACAGCTCTCAAGCCACGTCCTGTTATGCATGATAACATGTTCATATACATATATGTCGTCTCTATACAACAACGGACATAAAGACAAAACCTCGTATCGATACATACAACAAAAACCTCCCCAAGGACCTGCGTGTACAGGGACGACACATAGAACTCTACTTATATACACAAGCAGCATGTCCAACCTTTCAGCGACTACTGGTCCTCTTGCTGCTCAACACCAACAACACGATCTCTACTTCCTCGTGCTCGACCACCTAAAAGATGTGAAAAACCACAGGGTGATACCAAACGTCCCAGTGAGAGATATAACTCTCTGTCAACATCTATTAAAATCACAGATAAGCTAAGCTGCAAATAACATACTAAGCAGGTTGAGCAAATTCAGTTAAATGATATGTATCTAACAGATAAAGCAGATTAAGCAGACTTAAGCAGTAGAATAATTAATATTCCAAGAAGGAATATGAAGAACATGTATAACAGTTAACTTCTTTTACCGTCTTATAATTTAAGAAATCAGTAAAAGGATAAGACAAAGGGCTTCAACCAATGTTGTTCGTATTTGACTCTAAACGGGATACACTACAAGGCAGTGTTACATCTTTTATTATTGCCCCAAGGAATTGAGTCGTACCACCCAAATCCAACCGACCACTGCTAAGTCGAAATCGGTGCCATACAAGGTCAAATGGAAGAGCCGGAATCCATGACCTCTCCACACCTCTTGGTCAACACGAGAAAACACCGCAGAGACATATCAATCAACTGCAAAAAGGTGACATATAGTCAACAAAAGGATCAGATCACGCATGGTCGTCTATATATAAACACCTAGCCCATCTTGGTACTGGTAATGACGCTAGAAGAACTGTCTCATGCATGGTTGTTCTTAAAAGAAGGATTGGCTCACGCATGACCATCCATATCACAAGGAGATCGGCTCACGCATGGCCGTCTCACACAACCTGTAATTTTGGACGCAAGGAGATACCTCGACTTGCACCCCCACATATTAAAAAATATGCGCTCCAAGTTATAGTCATTTCACGAATCCAACAATTAAAGCTGACACTCGAAAGGATCTATTGCAGAAGGCACCTACATGATTAGGGTTCCACTTGATTAGTTAGCCAACTGGGTGACTTTTAGCATCAATCAAGTTACAACGTATAAAGCCATAACAAACTCTACAATAATAAGGGCATGACACAACTTCAGAAGATATAAAACGTATAAGGTGTGAACTTGTCACACTACCATCACATGCTTCCTGTAGCATTTCCATACACAAGACAACCACCAAATGTCACATCACTGGGGAACATCAACCCCTCCATCATATCACTAGAGGTTATCACCTCACAATAGGCATCATGCCATCACCAAGTCATTGGACCCGAACACATAAACCATGCATGTACATCACCACATTATGCCTCAACAATATGCATAATCATCATTCTGTGTCACATGATCATCACCATATCATACACAAGCCACGACATACTTATCACCTACAAGGTTAGGGGTTTATATACAGGAGAAAGAAAACCACATAATATAATGGCCACTCCATGGAAGATAAGTAAACATGTCACATTGTCCATATTTAGGGTTAGGGTTCCCATTCATAGCCGATTAGGGTTTTAAAATTGTATCCAACCACCAAATCCTAGGTACATAACTTCCCACTTTCTTGGAGTATATTAGAGTTAGGGAACATGATTAGGGTTGATAAAGAAACCACTCAAACGACACTATATATGGGTCATATACATATGTTGATCATGTATCCAAGTAAATGACTCAACCACCCATCATACATGTGCCTCGACTATCCATCATCCATGTGTCGCGACCATCCACCATACAGGAGTCGTGACCACCCACTCCTCAAGGTGTCTCGACTGCGATGAACACACATGGTGTCGCGACCTCAAGAACAAAGACATGTTGCGACTCAAAGAAGGGCAGTCTCGATGCAAAACCAAACCAAGCACAAAGTGTCGCAACCTCCCCTAAAACATGGTGTAGCAACCACATAGGTCAAGCTACCACCCAAGCAAGAGAACAACACCCAAACAGAGATGAACCATGATCAAAATAGGAGAGTTCCACGGCCAAAATAGAAGGTGAAACCAAGGGAAACCATCAAGGACATGGAGAAGAAACCTCACACCAAACGGTCACCAAGAACCCTAGAGTATATATCATGAAACCACTATGAAAAGCACCTCATGCAAGAGGGATGAAACCGCGTTTAACACTTCCAAAACAGAACCTATACTCCATAGGACATCAAGGTATACGAGTACCATGCATGCAACCAAAACAAAGGCCAAAGGATAGGAGAAAACCACTATTACACCAAAACACTAAAAATCGGGTTCCATCAATTAGGGTTTCAGATTCTTAAGTAAACCAAGAATGCTAACTACCATCAAACAAGTTCTAGAGCATGGCATTATCTCTTAGCACATTAGGATTACATTTTAGAGAGAGAAAATAGTAACATGCATGTATGAAATGTGCAAGTAATAGAGAGGGCAAAGTGTTATATAACCCTCATGTTTTAGAGAGAGAGCAAGCTCTAAGCTCAAGCTCCAAAGGAGGGAAGGAAGCTCCAACCAGATCACCACTTCGACCACAAGACCACCTCCAAGAAGAAGAACACCTTGGTCAAAGGATAACGCAAGAAAAGAGGACAAGAAGCTCTAGGTCAAACCAAGAGAAGAAAGGAGAAGGAGAGAAGGAAACTTCCTCACACTTGGGTCTACCTTGTCAAAACATTATCTGTGGCCCTTGTGATAAGGGGTTCACTTCTCAAGGACGACCACCATGAAGGATCCATAGTTTAGGGCCGAGAAAAGAGAAGAAAATGGGGTAGGAGATCAAAAGAAACGCCATCAAGGAAAGGTAAGCACTTACCAAGGTTGAAGATGACCAATGATCACCACATGCAAAGGATCCGATCACCAAAGCTCCAAGGATCAACCCTTCTAGCTCCTCAAGGCTCCAAGGACGACCAAGCAAGGGAGGAGAAAGAAGATGGCTGAAAAGAGTTGCTTTCATGGAGAGAAGATGGTTTATAAAGAAAAGGAGGAGAGAGGTAGGGTGAAAGATGAGGTGTCAACAAGATAGGGCTCCAAAGGGACACTTGTCCACCCAAGAAACATACATGCAACCACTTAACACACATGCATGAGATGGTGATAAAAACTATGTTGGGTCTCGACCACTTAGGTCACCCAACACATAGTTCATGGTCGCGACCACCACATGGTCGAGACAAACACCAAAACACAACATGGTCGCGACATGAGGGGTCACCAACAAGCTAGGTCGAGACATCCTACAAGGACACAACTATCTCGACCCAAGACACCCAAAACCACCTTGGACGAGACAAAACCATGTATGGGGAGGTGTCTCAACCACGACACCTCCTCAAGACATACTCTCAAGGTCGAGACAAGGGTCACCACCTTCAACAAGGTACACATGGCTAAGGCACACCAAAATCCTAGAAACCCTAATCACCACTAGGGGTTCTCTCACTCAACCAAGGCCCTACCTAGGCACCCCAAAACACCACACTCTCTCTCAAGAAGCCAAGAGAGAGAAGGAACACTCTAGATGTGACAAATTGCAAGATAACCCTCACAAATTGGTAAATTGCAATTTAGACCAAAACAAGCCCAAAAGCACTAATATCATCCAAACAAGCTCAAACTGGATACTTAAGCTCTTCACAAGCTCTAAGATCATCTCAAAGGATTAGAGCATGGTTCTTAAGCAAAACAAATAGGGTTAACCCAAAACACAGGTCAGGGGTCTTACACCACGTGATAGACTTGGAGAGTAGTCTAATAATTGATAAAGGGAGTACAATGAGTTCTATACATAGATCTGACTCATGATAGGATATACATGAGAATATAATATGATAAACTAGATTGACGCTAATGGGCTTAAGTAGGAGAGGCCCATTAGTCCCAATTAAGTAAATAAGATATAATTACTTATTATACTAACATTGAGTTTGGACTCCAACGATGTACTATAGAGGATTATTCAATCCTCTACATGTGATAGAGTTCTAGAAGCATCTTCCCAATGGTACATGTTGATGATATTGTGGTTACTAGCGATGATAGGCATGTCATTCCACAATTGGAGATTACTCTCCAGAGTTAGTTTCAAACAAAGGACTTGGGTAGTCTTAAACACTGTGTTGGGATTGAGGTTGCTTAGTCTAAGTCTGGGATAGTAATCTCACAAAGGAAGTATGTGTAAGATCTTCACATTGGGACATGGATGTTCGGGACAAGACCTATTGATACTCGAATGAATCCTAAAGTCAAATTGTCTACTAAGCAGGGAGGTTACTGGATGATCCGTGGAGATATAGACGGCTTGTTGGAAAGTTGATTCATCTGAGTGCCACTCAACCCGACATTACTTTCGCTACTATTGTTGTTAGTCAATCATGGATAAGCCATGCACATGTCATATAGAGGTTCTGATGCACATTCTAAGGTTTCTTAGGAAGTATCCGGTAAGAGACTTCTATATCTGAATCATGGACATGCAAGTGCAGGGTTTCTCAGATCCTGATTGCGCTAGATCTAGTATTGACAGGAGGTCTAAATCTGGATATTCTGAATTGTTTCTTTGTGGGAGGAAATCTTATGTCCTAGAAGAGCAAGAAACAAACTGCAGTAGCACGATCTAGTGCAAAATCAGTATCAGAAACATGGACATATGCAAGTGTAGGGTTTCTCAGGTACTGATTGATTTGGATCTGGTATTGACAGGAGGTCTATATCTGTATATGGTGTATTTGTGGGAGGAAATCTTATGTCCTGGAAGAGCAAGAAACATAACTGCAGCAGTAGTGTAGAACCAGAGTACAAAGCTATGGCCTAACAACATGTGAGTTGCTATGGATTCACCAATTGTTAGATATACACTAATCTAGTGGTTGGGAGAGTATATCTATATAAATCATAGAAGTATTAGGTGCTAGATACCAATAACATGTATAGGTTTAAAAGACGGATTGGGTTAAGAGGTGGAGTAGGGGATCTGAAATGCAGTAGATCTACACCAAACCTTGTAAATAAGTAATAGATGAAGTAGATAAGGTAGGTTTACTAGATTTACCTTAAAAAAGAACATACGTCAAGTTCCGAAGTCATCTCCCCCCAAGTTTCTCTATGCAACAGGCCTTTACAACAGCAACAGCAACAACAACAAAGTTAACCAGTATCTGCAACTTGTCACCGTACTGGCGATTTCTGTAAATGTTTATATTGGATAGGGCTGAAATCGGCGACATTTGGTTCGATACTACTGATTTGGGATGACATTTTGGCGATGTTTTTGAATTTGGAAATTGGCACAAATTCAACTTTGCCCATTGACCATTGTCAAACTCAACATAACTGGAGACATTTTTCCCAAGTCTGAGTTTTAGTACCATGAATATGCGACAATGATACGATATGGGCTATATCGAAGCACGGATTGTTTGTTTTCTGGTTTCAGTTATATATAAGAAGAGTTCTCTTCGGTATAGAATGTGTTTGAAATTGTTTAGATGCCGTATTCAATTTTTTCTTTCAAAAAGAAGGGAAGTTACCACCCATACCAAGTTACCAACTAAAACAACCTCTGTAAGAAGGGGATGCTTATCCACTAACACAACACCTTAGTCGAATTTAGCTAGGGGAAGCACTTGCAATTAAAAAAAAAAATACTGAACGAGGTCAAAGGATATGCATTAGTAGGATAATATATCTGGCTATGGCATCTTTTTGCGCATCTTTGGTAGAATAAATCAAACTATACTAAAGATATGATAGCTGGTTCTTTTATAAGTTTTTCTTATCCTGTCAGAATGCTCTAGGTAAGGGTTTACAGGAAACTTTCAAGAAAAACTACAATGAAGCTTCTTTTACAATCACCGAGAAACCACAACTAATGCTTCTGTACAACTCATCTGTTACATATGTGGCAGTCGAAATACAGAAATCAGCTACTGAATGCTAATCTGGATCATTATTTACCTATCGAATACCAGGATTCAGAAAGTCTAACCCAAACGGCCCCTAATTAAGGACCTGTTCTGTTAAATGGTCGATCAAAAATTGGACTTCACTGAACACGATGGTAAAGCTTGATTGCACTCCCTTTATCTGTTTGTGTTCGATAAAATGTTAGCTCTCTTTGTATGCTTCAAAGCCTTGTTAAGATGTATATGTGAAAATACATAACAAATAAAAGTGTTAGTTCGCTGATACATGTAGCATATGATATTATTGTAACTTTATTTTCTCTTGCAGGCAGTACGTGTAGTAATTGTCATAGTTGCTTGTGGGACACTGGTTTTAAATAGTGGGACAATGTAGGGGAATTTTTCAGTATTATGCGATCTCTTATGTGAATGATATGAAAAGAAGCAAATTCTTCTCGAAGCCAGTTTGAAGCAGAAGCAAAAAAGGCCAAATTTTCAGTGTCTTCTAACCTGCTTTGTCAAATGTTATAACGGCCCAGATACAGCTAATAAGATGAGTCAATTTCATGAAAATCCAATTTCGACTGACCTTTCCATATTCCCAGAAAATTCAAGAGCTCATCCAGGTTGAGTGCCTGCATTCCAATAGGTGGCGTCCAATCAGCGGTATTTCCATATCACATCAGTTGATCTTCTTCGAGACAATTTTGCCATATATGTCATACCAACCATATGCACCTGGCAGTAGGAACATCAAGAGAAGCTTGATTGCGAGAAAGAACTGGTGTTGCATTAGTAGGTCAACCGCCGGTCTCTTTTTCATATAACTTACTTTTGTCGTTATTTATATATGCCGTGAGGCGATTATGAAGAAATGGCTTAGGGCTTGTTTGATTTGACAGAAAATGAATATATGCAGTTGCCAACTGTATGAGTTTTGCAACCATGTGTGTGGTTCTTCCTTGTACTTTCAACTCATACCATGAAAATCAACTACAGACTTTATTCAGATTTAAAGAAATCTGGCGAAAACGAACTACGCTTCCATTGGGCACAACCAGCTGGGACCAGACCAGTTCCTATCTATGAAGAAATAAAGAATCAGCAATTAACCAGAGTGTAAACCGAAAATAACACAGAGGGAAAGACCACGAGTTGCTGTTTGAATTTGCATCACCAAACAAAGACAAAACGTATCATTTAGTTTGATTTACATGAAATCAAACAATTTTTCTTTTAGTTGATGTAATTGACTAGTTTACATTTGACCAAACAGAGAGAGAACAAACAACAAATCATTAAAAATCGAAATTGATCATAATAATCCTATTATATAAGATTCACCCTAATGTATGCAATTAATAGGTTAAAAAAGGTTGTCTAGGTTTTCTGTAGATTGAAGATCTTTCTTTATGTACATATCACCCTCTCATGGTACAAAATTGTGCCTCAAGAGTTTTGGTAACTTACACTCAGTGTGTTGATCGTCTCGGTTGGTCCTTTGCATTTTTTACCAACACTTAATAGACCTATCCTACTCTTGGTATGAATATCTACTTTTCAAACTATTACTACCCTTTAACACACTTTTTCTCTTGGTCATGTGTGTGAAGTCCATGTGCCAAAGTGCTAGTGTTAAGAAGTCAATAGTGGATGAGTTATGTGATACATGTCTGAATCATATATTATAACCAAATATTTGAAAATCAGTTATCCATGTGAATAAAAAGATTGAAGTAACCCCATCCTAAAATTGAGGTCGCAGTCATGATCAATATATACAAATGCATATATCAGAAATAACAAGAATAGTAAGAAATATATGGGAAGATGTCTCACATGAGGATCTTCTTGGTGATTGTCATGCATTGGTGTCAATATTCTACATTTTACTTCAAACGATTCTCCTTTATTCATATATAGTTCTTGCAAGGTGAGAAAGGACACAAAAGAGGCCTTGTATACTCCCACATGGTTAGCTAGCTTTTATCATAGGTTTCAGGTGCAGTAGGATGTAATCTCTAAATAAGCTTTTGTCACATAATATGAGTGAAAGTTCATGGCTCTAAATTTTATTAGGCATATTGTTTTGTTGCAAAATACTTTGTGAGCCATAAAAGTATCCATGGTATCATACAGGATGTCAGCACTACGGATATCAACCACCACTATCAATCTATCTTCAATTGTAAGATAAAAGATCTTCCTTTCACCTACCTTGCACTTCATGTTTTGCAATACCCCTTACCGAAATCTATGTGGAACCTTATCATAACTAAACTCAACCATCACTTGTTCTCTTGAAAAACCAACTTTCTAAATTAGCTGGTAGACTTTCTCTCCTTAATAGCTCACTCACATCTACCTCAGTTTTATCCTACTCCAGCACACATCCACATAGCCATTGACACATCATAAGAGACTTTCTATGGAAACATATATGGAATTTATTTTACTTGGTCAATTGGGATATTATTTGTGCACCAAAATCATATGGAGGACGGGGCATCATCAATATCAAAACACACGCACTCTTCTAATCCCTAAAATCATTACTATCTTCTGATCAGTTATAAACATCATTTAGAAAGCACAAGTCCTCAATAAATACTACCAAAATAAAAGTTCTTGTTAGAAAATTAAAAGTCAAGGAGCATCACCACTTTGAAAACATATCAGTTGCCACATTTACTTGATATAAATGTGCATCAATACCCCACCATACATTGCCAACAACATTTAGTTTGGTACAGTCAAAACACATGCACTCTTCTAATCCCTAAAATCATTACGATCTTCTGATCAGATATAAACATCATTTAGAAAGCACATGTCCTCAATAAATACTACCAAAATAAAAGTTCTTGTTAGAAAATTAAAAGTCGAGGAGCATCACCACTTTGAAAACATATCAGTCGCCACATTTACTTGATATAAATGTGCATCAATACCCCACCATACATTGCCAACAACATTTAGTTTGGTACAGATGATTGGTTCCACGAGCATACTACTAAACATCAACCCAATCATATGAACATTCCTCATTCTTTGTGGTACATTTCTACTAGTAAAGCACTAAAAATTCTCGACGGTCATTGAAATAACCTGCTTAAAAGAACCCTCACGATCCAACTCCCATATGAAATCTCATTTGACATTACTAGCATCTAGAATCTAACATCTGGAAAAACACACCTTGGAAATGGGGACCTCACATACTCTTTGAGAAGAACATATCTCTTATACACACATCGTGGCCACCTATGCCCAATAAATTCATTTAGAGCATCATGGGTCTTTGTAACTCCTTATATGGCTCATGTAGTACTACAACATTCTTGTTGATCACAATATGAGAAAAAATAGGTCTTCAGGGTCCCTCTATTTTCATTTTGTGCTCCCAACACGAGGAAACAGCCAAACACCTCTTCATCAATCGCCCCACAACCACACTCATTAGAAATCACTTATTCGTATCACAAAACACACATTCATCAATATTCAACATATGCTCTTGATTTTTAAGCTGCAACATCTGATTTCATACATAAAAAAAACACTTATGACCTCCTTGACCTGGATCACCTGGATTGAAAGACACGATAAAAAGTTTAACAAAAATAATAGTAACACCATCAGACTCATCAGAAATGTGTATGACTCATATCACCTCTTTTTACATTATACATCTGTCGGACACCACATATCAAACTAAGGAAAATCAGAACCTTCCTTTACATTTTGGAGAGACAAATTCAACACAAAGAACATACAACATTGAGGAAATTCTAGTTGAGACTAATGGATTTTGATTTTCATTATAGAACTTTTGAGGCCTATTGTCGAGTGTCTCCCCTTTATATGCTAGAACTTTTAGTTTGATTACTTTTACTCTATTGTTTAAGTTCTAGGATTCTCGACTTAATTGGCACCCCTGGGGCTATTGATGTTGCGACTTGGATTTTATTTGACACCTTTTGTATGTCGCAGATTACTATGCAGCTCTATGATAATCTTTCATCTATGGTATCAAAAAAAGCGTCCATGGGAATGGACTTGGTATTCTAGCTCGCATTGAATTACATTAGCCATAAGAATAATAAACTAGTGGTTGTACATATGCAATTTGACACAGGTGTTAACTGTATCCTCAAGTTTGAATCAAAGTCACGTGATCATTGGGGTGGGGGTCCTTGTGGAAAACTTGCTTTGTTTTGATGTCGAAGAATTCATTCCAATAAATGTTTACATAAGCAAACTCTATGGATCATAGCCAATATTGTGATATTTTGTTTGCTACCACAAAGGTTTATAAAGACCTCAAATATATAATATTTGAGAAATCTAGTGTATATTGTGTCGTGAACATAAAGAATATGCAACTTGGTCATGAGTTGTGCCCTGATTTATTGATAATTGTAGATATAGAAACATGGGTGTGGATGGGAATTTGTAATTCTAAAGACTTTGCCTGAATACATTGTAACATGTTCACCTTTGCATTCCAACAATGAATATGATGTTCATGCCAAAAAAGTAGTTTTTATAACTCTTTGATATTCCAATAAATCTAGACGTTCATCTATTTCATTCCTTCATATTTGTCTTAGCTCCTTGCTTGAAATTGATACTTATTCTTACTAAAACATTATGAGAAAATTTCATGCAACAATAACAAAAATATCTAATAGGTGTTGACAAAAGTTAATGAATGATGTCATATTATGTAACCATAGATGTTCAAACAATATATATGCTTACACATAACATGTAACACATATTTAAATCCTTCTTATATAAGGTGTTTAATCTAGCTAAATTTGATAGCCATAAATTTTAGGCTAGATTTATCTGAGTCAATTTGAGCTTGAACTTAACAAAGATGACCTTTGCTTTCCTATGGTTAGAAAGGCATTTTAAATACTTTTTTTTCGTTTATATAGTGTACTCATCCAGATATGCTAGATCATAATACCTCCAAAGGAGTTGGAGTTCACGCATACGATTCTCAATCATGTAGGGTTAGTTTAGTACCTATTTTGTTGGATTTTAAGGAATCTCTAGGGGTTAGTATAGCTTAGGAAATACTTAAAAATCCACAAACTAGTGAGATGTCAGAAATGAGGACAAGAAAAAGCAAATAAGTTAATAGTTTACAATCAAAACATATAAGCAATAATAGTTGGCTCAGTACTAAAATGCTCTACAGTTCAACTATCTAACAAATTTCACTTATTATTATATAACCTATCAACTTTATCAAATCGTAAAACAATCTAAGACCTCTATGTTGACCAACACAAGAAAGTCGTAAGACGACCTTCCTAAGATCGAGTTCTATATTCTTTTCACAATTGAAGAATTTTTTTTTCCTAAGACCAAGCTTAGTCATTCCATGCCTTCACAAACTTGTCACCTTAGATCCTATTTATGGATCATACATGTGGTAACACACCAAGCCTTCATATAGTAAGAACTTAACAAAACTTGGTGGAAGCAATCCATAAAAACCCAAAAGAATAAAGAGAAGTAGTATGTTAATCATGAGATCAAGGTAAATTTCATGTCATCAAAGCATTTAATTAATGACCGATCAAGCCAGTCTTATTGGCTTGTATTAGTTCTAGCACATGCTCCATGAAAAGATTGATTGAATATTTGCATGTGAAGCTAGTTGATGCACTAGTATGAAAATTTGTTTTTTGGGGGAACACTTGCACAACAAAAACTATGAATTGCACTAGGAGTTTGAAGTAAACTTACCAAACCAAACAAATTGTCTCATAATAGTTATCCTTCTTATCGTTCTTTATTGTGGGTTAGAAGTGTAAACACGATTGTCCAGTAAAAGTTATCAGACTTTAAATTTATACCTGGCTTCAAGAGACGTTTGTAACTCAATACAAAGTCTATTATAGTAATGCAGGATTGAACACAGGGATAAAGAGAACACCAGAATAATAAGGGGAGATCTTGGCTTAGTTTAGTCAAATCAAAGAAATGAAACTGATGTTCTAGTCAAGGAACGAATTGATCTAATTAAGTAGTAAATCTAATTTTATAAAAGAACAAAAAGAAATAATGATAACTGTGAAAACAATAAAAGGGGAACTTGGATTAGGTTTCATCAATCAAACTAGCCTCAACCATATAAAACCCTCCCTTCCAATTTCTATATATTCTCAACATGTTTTAAAAATAGTCATATAAGATATTCACTCCTTCCTTCTCTCGAGATAGAGGTAGATTTCCACCCAAAGGTATCTCTCTCTCAAGACAATAACCAAAAGATCAAGAATAACTGTGTTACTTTTGTCATAGTAACTCCTCACTCTCGTGTCTCATTACTAATTTATACTCTAGATCCAAATGAAATCATTATCTCAACTAAACCCATATCAAACATCATAAGAAGGTAACTAATCAACATGCAACACATTAAAACGAGTGTATAGGAACAAAACGGTAAGAACATATGTATTAAATAGAAGGAAGAAAGATTGCATGATTGAAAGGACCTAACGGCTACTCCCAACTCAAGTTATGAGTCTAGACACTCATTACATAGATAAGAAAAAGATTACAACTTGAGTAAGTCATGATAAAGAAAAGAGAGGGAAGATATAGATATAAGGGATGATTGAATGATCAATCTATCCACCTTTCAGTTGAATCTCACGAGGAGGTCAACCACCAGTGGTCGACAGATAGTGGTCAATAGCCTCATGTGCTCTGTACGATCAAGACTAAAGCAAGTGGATTTGTCGATCTAGAACAACCTCTGTATAGAATGTGTTTAGATGTTGTATTCAATTTTTTCTTTCAAAAAGAAGGGAAGTTACCACCCATACCAAGTTACCAACAAAAACAACCTCTGTAAGAAGGGGATGCTTGTCCACTAACACAACACCTTAGGCAAATTTAGCTAGGAGAAGCACTTGCAAAAAAAAATATTGAACGAGGTCAAAGGATATGCAACCTGAAAGATAATATATCTGGCTATGCCATCTATTTGCGTATCTATGGTAGAATAAATCAAACTAAACTGAAGATATGATAGTTGGTTCTTTTATAAGTTTTTCTTATCATGTCACAATGCTCTAGGTAAGGGTTTACATGAAACTTTCAAGAAAAACTACAACGAAGCTTCTTTTACGATCACATAGAAACCACAACTAATGCTTTTGTACGACTCATCTGTTACATATGTGGCAGTTGAAATACAGAAATCAACTACTGAACGTAATTTGGATCATTATTTACCTATCGAATACCAAGATTCAGAAAGTCTAACCCAAACGACCCCTAATTAAGGACATGTTCTGTTAAATGGTCGATCAAAAATTGGACTTCACTGAACACGATGGTAAAGCTTGATTGCACTCCCTTAATCTGTTTGTGTTCGATAAAATGTTAGCTCTCTTTGTTTGCTTCAAAGCCTTGTTAAGATGTATATGTGAAAATACATAACAAATAAAAGTATTAATTCACTGATACATGTAGCATATGATATTATTGTAACTTTATTTTCTCTTGCAGGAAGTACGTGTAGTAAATTTCATAGTTGCTTGTGGGACACTGGTTTTAAATAGTGGGGCAATGTAGGTGAATTTTTCAGTATTATGCGATCTCTTATGTGAATGATATGAAAAGAAGCAAATTCCTCTCGAAGCCAGTTTGAAGCAGAAGTAAAAAAGGCCAAATTTTCAGTGTCTTCTAACCTGCTTTGTCAAATGTTATAACGGCCCAGATACAACTAATAAGATGAGTCAATTTCATGAAAATCCAATTTCGACTGACCTTTCCATATTCCCAGAAAATTCAAGAGCTCATCCAGGTTGAGTGCCTGCATTCCAATAGGTGGCGTCCAATGAGCGTTATTTCCATATCACATCAGTTGATCTTCTTCGAGACAATTTTGCCATATATGTCATACCAACCATATGCACCTGGCAGTAGGAACATCAAGAGAAGCTTGATTGTGAGAAAGAACTACTGGTGTTGCATTAGTAGGTCAACCGTCGGTCTCTTTTTCATATAACTTACTTTTGTCATTATTTATATATGTCGTGAGGTGATTATGAAGAAATGGCTTAGTGCTTGTTTGGTTTGACAGAAAATGAATACATGCAGTTCCCAGCTGTATGAGTTTTGCAACCATGTGTGTGGTTCTTCCATGTATTTTCGACTCATACCATGAAAATCAACTACAATCTTTATTCAGAAATAAAGAAATCTGGCAAAAACAAACTATGCTTCCATTGGGCACAACCAGCTGGGACCAAACCAGTTCCTATCTATGAAGAAATAAAGAATCAACAATTAACCAGAGTGTAAACCGAAAATAACACGTCCAGAGAGGGAAAGACCATGAGTTGATGTTTGAATTTGCATCTCCAAACAAAGACAAAACATATCATTTAGTTTGATTTACATGAAATCAGACAATTTTTCTTTTAGTTGATGTAATTGACTAGTTTACATTTGACTAAACAGAGAGAGAATAAACAACAAATCATTAGAAATCGAAATTGATCATAATAATCCTATTATATAAGATTCACCCTAATGTATGCAATTAATAGGTTAAAAAAGGTTGTCTAGGTTTTCTGTAGATTGAAGATCTTTCTTTATGTACATATCACCCTCTCATGGTACAAAATCGTGCCTCAAGAGTTTTGGTGACTTACACTCATTGTGTTGATCGTCTCAGTTGGTCCTTTGCATTTTTTACCAACACTTAATAGATCTATCCTACTCTTGGTATGAATACCTACTTTTCAAACTATTACTACCCTTTAACACACTTTTTCTCTTGGTCATGTGTGTGAAGTCCATGTGCCAAAGTGCTAGTGTTAAGAAGTCAATAGTGGATGAGTTATGTGATACATGTTTGAATCATATACTATATCATATGAACCAAATATTTGAAAATCAATTATCCATGTGAGTAAAAACATTGAAGTAACCCCATCCTAAAATTGAGGTCGCAGTCATGATCAATATATACAAATGCATATATCAGAAATAACAAGAATAGTAAGAAATATATGGGAAGATGTCTCTCACTTGAGGATATTCTTGGTGATTGTCATGCATTGGTATCAATATTCTACATTTTACTTCAAATGATTCTCCTTTATTCATATATAGTTCTTGCAAGGTGAGAAAGGACACAAAAGTGGCCTTGTATACTCCAACATGGTTAGCTAGCATTTATCATAGGTTTCAAGTGCAGTAGGATGTAATCTCTAAATAAGCTTTTGTCACATAATATGAGTGAATGTTCAAGGCTCTAAATTTTATTAGGCATATTGTTTTGTTGCAAAATACTTTGTGAGCCATAAAAGTATCCATGGGATCATGCAGGATGTCAGCACTACGGATATCAACCGCTATCAATCTATCTCCAATTTTAAGATAAAAGATCTTCCTTTCACCTACCTTGCACTTCATGTTTCGCATCACCCCTTACCGAAATCTATGTGGAACCTTATCATAACTAAACTCAACCATCACTTGTTCTCTTGAAAAACCAACTTTCTAAATTAGCTGATAGACTTTCTCTCCTTAATAGCTAACTCACATCTAACTCAATTTTATCCTACTCCAGCACACATCCGCATAGCCATTGACCACATCATAAGAGACTTTCTCTAGAAACATATATGGAAATAATTTTACTTGGTCAATTGGGATATTATTTGTGCACCAAAATCATA
The DNA here is from genome assembly GCA_963693085.1 of Alisma plantago-aquatica. Classification (NCBI taxonomy): domain Eukaryota; kingdom Viridiplantae; phylum Streptophyta; class Magnoliopsida; order Alismatales; family Alismataceae; genus Alisma; species Alisma plantago-aquatica. Next base: position 766,063,865 of record OY856414.1, on the reverse strand, counting down.
TGGAGGACGGGGCATCATCAATATCAAAACGCATGCACTCTTCTAATCCCTAAAATCATTACTATCTTATGATCAGATATAAATATCATTTAGAAAGCACATGTCCTCAATAAATAATACCAAAATAAAAGTTCTTGTTAATAAATTAAAATTCAAGGTGCATCACCACTTTGAAAACATATCATTCACCACATTTACTTAATATAAATGTGCATCAATACCCCACCATACATTGCCAACAACATTTAGTTTTGTACAAACGATTGGTTCCACGAGCATACTACTAAACATCAACCCAATCATATGAACATCCCTCATTCTTTGTCGTACATTTCTACTGGTAAAGCACTAAAAATTCTCAACAATCATTGAAATAACCTGCTTAAAAGAACCCTCACGATCCAACTCACATATGAAATCTCATTTGACATTACTAGCATCTAGAATCTAACATCTAGAACAACACCCCTTGGAAATGGGGACCTCACATAATCTTTGAGAAGAACATATCTCTTATACACACATCGTGGCCACCTATGCCCTTATAAATTCATTTAGAACATCATGGGTCTTCATAACTCCTTATATGGCTCATGTAGTACTACAACATTCTTGCTTATCACAATATGAGAAAAAATAGGTCTTCAGGGTCCCTCTATTTTCATTTTGTGCTCCCAACATGAGGAAATAGCCAAACACCTCTTCATCAACCGCCCCACAAACACACTCATTATAAATCACTTATTCCTATCACAAAACACACATTCATCAATATTCAACATATGCTCTTGATTTTTAAGCTGAAACATCTCGTTTCATACATAAAAAAAACACTTATGACCTCCTTGACCTGGATCACCTAGATTGAAAGAAACGATAAAAAGTTTAACAACAATAATAGTAACACCATCAGACTCATCAGAAATGTGTATGACTCATATCACCTATTTTTACATTATAAATCTGTCAGACACCACGGATCAAACTAAAGAAAATCAAAACCTTCCTTTAAATTTTGGAGAGACAAATTCAACACAAAGAACATACAACATTGAGGAAATTCTAGTTGAGACTAATGGATTTTGATTTTCATTATAGAACTTTTGAGGCCTATTGTTGGGTGCTTCCCCTTTATATGCTAGAACTTTTGGTTTGATTACTTTTACTCTATTGTCTAAGCTCTAGGATTCTCGGATTAATTGGCACCCCTGGGGCTATTGATGTTGCGACTTGGATTTTATTTGACACTTTTTGTATGTCACAGATTACTATGCGACTCTATGGTAATCGTTTATCTATGATATCAAGAAAGGCATCCATGGGAATGGACTTGGTATTCTAGCTCTCATTGAATTACATTAGCGCTAAGAATAATAAACTAGTGGTTGTACATATGCAATTTGACACAGGTGTTATTTGTATCCTCAAGTTTGAATCAAAGTCGCGTGATCATTGGGGTGGGAGGTCCTTGTGGCAGACTTGCTTTGTTTTGGTGTTGAAGAATTCATTCCAATAAATGTTCACATAAGCAAACTCTATGGATCATAGACAATATTGTGATATTTTGTTTGCTACCACAAAGGTTTATAAAGACCTCAAATATCTAATATTTGAGAAATCTAGTGTATATTGTGTCATGAACATAAAGAATATGCAACATGGTCATGAGTTGTGCCCTGATTTATTGATAATTGTAGATATAGAAACATGGGTGTGGATGGGAATTTGTTATTCTAAAGACTTTTCCTAAATACATTGTAACATGTTCACCTTTGCACTCCAATAATGAATATGATGTTCATGCCAAAAAATTATTTTCTATAACTCCTTGATATTCCAATAAATCCATACGTTTGTCTATTTGATTCCTTCATATTTGTCTTAGCTCCTTGCTTGATATTGATACTTATTCTTACTAAAACATTATGAGAAAATTTCATGCAACAATAACAAAAATATCTAATAGGTGTTGACAAAAGTTAATGAATGATGTCATATTATGTAACAATAGATGTTCAAGCAATATTTATGCTTACACATAACATGTAACACATATTTATAAGGTGTTTAATCTAGATAAATTTGATAGCCATAATTTTAGGCTAGATTTTTTAAGTCAATTTGAGCTTGAACTTAACAAAGATGACATTTTCTTTCCTATGGTTAGAAAGGCATTTTAAATACTTTTTTTCGTTGATGTATTGTACTCATCTGGATATGCTAGATCATAATACCTCCAAAGGAGTTGGAGTTCACGCTTACGATTCTCGATCATGTAGGGTTAGTTTAGTATCTATTTTGTTGGATTTTAGGGAAGCTCTAGGAGTTAGTATAGCTTAGGAAATACTTAAAAATCCACACATTAGTGAGATGTCAGAAATGAGGACAAGAAAAAGAAAATAAGTTATTAGTTTGCAATCAAAACATTTAAGCAATAATAGTTGGCTTAGTACTAAAATGCCCTACAGTTCAACTATCTGACAAATTTCACTTATTATTATATAACCTATCAACTTTATCAAATCATAAAACTGTCTAAAACCTCTATGTTGACCAATACAAGAAAGTCGTAAGACGACCTTCCTAAGATCGAGTTCTATATTCTTTTCACAATTGAAGAAGAAATTTTTCCTAAGACCAAGCTTAGTCATTCCATGCCTTCACAAACTTGTCACCTCATATCCTATTTATGGATCATACATGTGGTAACACACCAAGCCTTCATATAGTAAGAACTTAACAAAACTTGGTGGAAGCAATCCATAAAAACCCAAAAGAATAAAGAGAAGTAGTACGTTAATCTTGAGATCAAGGTAAATTTGATGTCATCAAAGCATTTAATTAATGACCGATCAAGCAAGTCTTATTGGCTTGTATTAGTTCTAGAACATGCTCCATGAAAAGATTAATTGAATATTTGCATGTGAAGCTAGTTGATGCACTAGTATGAAAATTTGTTTTTTCGGGGAACACTTGCACAACAGAAACTATGAATTGCACTAGGAGTTTGAAGTAAACTTACCAAACCAAACAAATTATCTCATAATAGTTATCCTTCTTATCGTTCTTTATTGTAAGTTAAAAGTGTAAACATGATTGTACAGTAAAAGTTATCGGACTTTAAATTTATACCCGACTTCAAGAGACGTTCACAACTCAATACGAAGTCTTTTGTAGTAATGCAAAATCAAACAAAGGGATAATGAGAACACCAGAATAATAACGGGAGATCTTGGCTTAGTTTAGTCAAATAAAAGAAATGAAACTGATGTTCTGGTCAAGGAATGAATTGATCTAATTAATCAGTAAATATAATTTTATAAAAGAACAAAAAGAAATAATGAAAACTGTGAAAATAATAAAAGGGGAACTTGGATTAGGTTTCAATAATCAAACTAGGCTCAACCATATAAAACCCTCCCTTCCAATTTCTATATATTCTCAACATGTTTTGCAAATAGTCATATAAGATATTCACTCCTTCCTTCTCTCGAGATCCAGGTAGGTTTCCACCCAAAGATATCTCTCTTTCAAGACAATAACCAAAAGATCAAGAATAACTGTATTACTTTTGTCATAGTAACTCCTCACTCTCGTGTCTCATTACTAATTTATACTCCAGATCCAAATGAAATCATTATCTCAACTAAACCCATATCAAATATCACAAGAAGGTAACTAATCAACATGCAACACATTAAAATAAGAGTATAGGAACAAAACGATAAGAACATATGTATTAAATAGAAGGAAGAAAGATTGCATGATTGAAAGGACCCGATGGCTACTCCCAACTCAAGTTATGAGTCTAGACACTCATTACATAGATAAGAAAAAGATTACAACTTGAGTAAGTCATGATAAAGAAAAGAGAGGGAAGATAATGATACAAGGGTAGATTGAATGATCAATCTATCCACCTTTTAGTTTAATCTCATGAGGAGGTCAATGACCAGTGGTCGACAGATAGTGGTCAATGGCCTCATGTGCTCCGTACGATCAAGACTAAAGCAAGTGGATTTGTCGATCTAGAACAACCTCTATATAGAATGTGTTTAGATGTCGTATTCAATTTTTTCTTTCAAAAAGAAGGGAAGTTACCACCCATACCAAGTTACCAACTAAAACAACCTCTGTAAGAAGGGGATGCTTATCCACTAACACAACACCTTAGGCAAATTTAGCTAGGGGAAGCACTTGCAATTTAAAAAAAAATACTGAATGAGGTCAAAGGATATGCAACCTGAAATATAATATATCTGGCTATGCCATGTTTTTGCACATCTATGGTAGAATAAATCAAACTATACTGAAGATATGATATCTGGTTCTTTTATAAGTTTTTCTTATCATGTCATAATGATCTCGGTAAGGGTTTACAAGAAACTTTCAAGAAAAACCACAACGAAGCTTCTTTTACAATCACAGAGAAACCACAACTAATGCTTCTGTACAACTCATCTATTACATATGTGGTAGTCGAAATACAGAAATCAACTACTGAATGCTAATCTGGATCATTATTTACCTATCGAATATCAAGATTCAGAAAGTCTAACCCAAACGACCCCAAATTAAGGACATGTATAGTTAAATGGTCGATAAAAAATTGAACTTCATTGAACACGATGGTAAAGCTTGATTGCACTCCCTTTATCTGTTTGTGTTCGATAAAATGTTAGCTCACTTTGTCTGCTTCAAATCCTTGTTAAGATGTATATGTGAAAATACATAACAAATAAAAGTGTTAGATCACGGATACATGTAGCATATAATATTATTGTAACTTTATTTTCTCTTGCAGGAAGTACGTGTAGTAATTGTCATAGTTTCTTGTGGGACATTGGTTTTAAATAGTGGGGCAATGTAGGTGAATTTTTCAATATTATGCAATCTCTTATGTGAATGATATGAAAAGAAGCAAATTCCTCTTGAAGCCAGTTTGAAGTAGAAGCAAAAAAAGCCAAATTTTCAGTGTCTTCTAACCTGCTTTGTCAAATGTTATAACGGCCCAGATACAGCTAATAAGATGAGTCAATTTCATGAAAATCCAATTTCGACTGACCTTTCCATATTCCAGGAAATTCAAGAGCTCATCCAGGTTGAGTGCTTGCATTCCAATAGGTGGCGTCCAATGAGCGGTATTTCCATATCACATCAGTTGATCTTCTTTGAGACAATTTTGCCATATATGTCATACCAACCATATGCACCTGGCAGCAGGAAATTGCGAGAAAGAACTAATGGTGTTGCATTAGTAGGTCAACCATCGGTCTCTTTTTCATATAACTTACTTTTGTCATTATTTATTTATGCCGTGAGGCGATTATGAAGAAATGGCTTAGGGCTTGTTTGGTTTGACGGAAAATGAATATATGCAGTTCCTGGCTGTATGAGTTTCGCAACCATGTGTGTGATTCTTCCTTGTATTTTCAACTCATACCATGAAAATCAACTACATTCTTTATTCAGATTTAAAAAAATATGACAAAAATGAACTACGCTTCCATTGGGCACAGCCAGGTGGGACCAGACACGTTCATATCTATGAAGAAATAAAGAATCAGCAATTAACCAAAGTGTAAACCAAAAATAACACATCCAGAGAGGGAAAGACCATGAGTTGCTGTTTGAATTTACATCACCAAACAAAGACAAAACGTATCATTTAGTTTGATTTACATGAAATTAGACAATTTTTCTTTTAGTTGGTTTAATTGACTAGTTTACATTTGACCAAACAGAGAGAGAACAAACAACAAATCATTAGAAATTGAAATTGATCATAACAATCCTATTATATAAGATTCACCCTAATGTATGCAATTAATAGGTTAAAAAAGGTTGCCTAGGTTTTCTGTAGATTGAAGATGTTACTTTATGTACATATCACCCTCTCATGGTACAAAATCGTGCCTCAAGAGTTTTGGTGACTTACACTCAGTGTGTTGATCGTCTCAGTTGGTCCTTTGCATTTTTTACCAACACTTAATAGATCTATCCTACTCTTGGTATGAATATCTACTTTTCAAACTATTACTACCCTTTAACACACTTTTTGTATTGGTCATGTGTGTGAAGTCCATGTGCCAAAGTGCTAGTGTTAAGAAGTCAATATTGGATGAGTTATGTGATACATGTCTGAATCATATATTATATCATATGAACCAAATATTTGAAAATCAATTATCCATGTGAATAAAAAGATTGAAGTAACCCCATCCTAAAATTGTGGTTGTTGTCATGATCAATATATACAAATGCATATATCAAAAATAACAAGAATAGTAAGAAATATATGGGAAGATGCCTCTCACATGAGGATCTTCTTGGTGATTGTCATGCATTGGTGTCAATATTCTACATTTTACTTCAAACGATTCTCCTTTATTCATATATAGTTCTTCCAAGGTGAGAAAGGACACCAAAGAGGCCTTGTATACTCCCACATGGTTAGCTAGCTTTTATCATAGGTTTTAGGTGCAGTAGGATGTAATCTCTAAATAAGCTTTTGTCACATAATATGAGTGAAAGTTCATGGCTCTAAATTTTATTAGGCGTATTGTTTTGTTGCAAAATACTTTGTTAGCCATAAAAGTATCCATGGGATCATGCAGGATATCAACACTATGGATATCAACCGCTATCAATCTATCTTCAATTGTAAGATAAAAGATCTTCCTTTCACCTACCATACACTTCATGTTTTGCATCACCCCTTACCGAAATCTATGTGGAACCTTATCATAACTAAACTCAACCATCACTTGTTCTCTTGAAAAACCAACTTTCTAAATTAGCTGGTAGACTTTCTCTCCTTAATAGCTCACTCACATCTACCTCAATTTTATCCTACTCTAGCACACATCCACATAGCCATTGACCACATCATAAGAGACTTTCTCTAGAAACATATATGGAATTAATTTTACTTGGTCAATTGGGATTTTGTTTGTGCACCAAAATCATATTGAGGATGGGGCATCATCAATATCAAAACGCATGCACTCTTCTAATCCCTAAAATCATTACTATCTTCTGATCAGATATAAACATCATTTAGAAATCACATGTCCTCATTAAATACTACCAAAATAAAAGTTCTTGTTAGAAAATTAAAAGTCAAGGAGCATCAGACGCCACATTTACTTGATATAAATGTGCATCAATACCCCACCATACATTGCCAACAACATTTAGTTTTGTACATACGATTGGTTCCACGAGCATACAACTAAACATCAAACCAATCATATGAACATCCCTCATTCTTTGTCATACATTTCTACTGGTAAAGCACTAAAACATCTCAACAGTCATCAAAATAACATGCTTAAAAGAACCCTCACAATCCAACTCCCATATGAAATCTCATTCAAAATTACTAGCATCTAGAATCTAACATCTGGAACAACACCCCTTGGAAATGGGGACCTCACATACTCTTTGAGAAGAACATATCTCTTATACACACATCGTGGCCACCTATGCCCTAATAAATTCATTTAGAACATCATGGATCTTCATAACTCCTTATATGGCTCATGTAGTACTACAACATTCTTGTTGATCACAATATGAGAAAAAATAGGTCTTTAGGGTCCCTCTATTTTCATTTTGTGCTCCCAACATGAGGAAACAGCCAAACACCACTTCATCAACCGCCCCACAGCCACACTCATTAGAAATCACTTATTCCTATCACAAAACACCCATTCATCAATATTCAACGTATGCTCTTGATTTTTAAGCTAAAACATCTGGTTTCATACATAAAAAACACTTATGACCTCCTTGACCTGGATCACCTAGATTGAAAGAAACAATAAAAAGTTTAACAACAATAATAGTAACACCATCAGACTCATCAGAAATTTGTATGACTCATATCACCTCTTTTTACATTATAAATATGTCGGACACCACAGATCAAACTAAGGAAAATCAGAACCTTCCTTTACATTTTGGAGAGACAAATTCAATACAAAGAACATACAACATTGAGGAAATTCTAGTTGAGACTAATGGATTTTGATTTTCATTATAGAACTTTTGAGGCCTATTGTCGGGTGCCTCCCCTTTATATGCTAGAACTTTTGGTTTGATTACTTTTACTCTATTGTTTAAGTTCTAGGATTCTCGGCTTAATTGGCACCCCTGGGGCTATTGATGTTGTGACTTGGGTTTTATTTGACACTTTTTGTATGTTGCAGATTACTATGCGGCTCTATGGTAATCTTTTATCTATGCTATCAAAAAAAAGTTTCCATGGGAATGGACTTGGTATTCTAGCTCACATTGAATTACATTAGCGATAAGAATAATAAACTAGTAGTTGTACATATGCAATTTTACATAGGTGTTATCTGTATCCTCAAGTTTGAATCAAAGTCACATGATCATTGGGGTGGGGGGTCCTGGTGGCAAACTTGCTTTGTTTTGGTGTCAAAGAATTCATTCCAATAAATGTTCACATAAGCAAACTCTATGGATCATAGCCAATATTGTGATATTTTTTTTGCAACCACAAAGGTTTATAAAGACCTCCAATATATAATATTTGAGAAATCTAGTGTATATTGTCTCGTGAACATAAATAATATGCAACATGGTCATGGGTTGTGCCCTGATTTATTGATAATTGTAGATGTAGAAACATGGGTTTGGATGGGAATTTGTAATTCTAAAGAATTTGCCTGAATACATTGTAACTTGTTCACTTTTGCACTCCAATAATGAATATGATGTTCATGCCAAAAAAGTATTTTCTATAACTCTTTGATATTCCAATAAATCCAGACGTTCGTCTATTTGATTCCTTCATATTTGTCTTAGCTCCTTGTTTGAAATTGATACTTATTCTTACTAAAAAATTATAAGAAAATTTCAGGCAGCAATAACAAAAATATCTAATAGGTGTTGATAAAAGTTAATGAATGATGTCATATTTTGTAACAATAGATGTTCAAAAAATATTTATACGTACACATAACATGTAACACATATTTAAATCCTTCTTGTATAAGGTGTTTAATCTAGTTAAATTTGATAGCCATAAATTTTAGGCTAGATTTTTCTGAGTCAATTTGAGCTCGAACTTAACAAAGATGGCATTTGCTTTCCTATGGTTAGAAAGGCATTTTAAATACTTTTTTTCGTTTATGTACTGTACTCATCCAGATATTCTAGATCATAATACCTCCAAAGGAGTTGGAGTTCACGCATACGATTCTCAATCATGTAGGGTTAGTTTAGTACCTATTCTGTTGGATTTTAGGGAAGCTCTAGGGGTTAGTATAGCTTAGGAAATACTTAAAAATCCACACATTAGTGAGATGTCAGAAATGAGGACAAGAAAAAGCAAATAAGTTATTAGTTTGAAATCAATACATTTAAGCAATAATAGTTGGCTCAGTACTAAAATGCCCTACAGTTCAACTATCTAACAAATTTCACTTATTATTAGATAACCTATCAACTTTATGAAATCATAAAACAATCTAAAACTTGTATGTTGACCAACACAAGAAAGTAATAAGACGACCTTCCTAAGATCGAGTTCTATATTCTTATCACAATTGAAGAAGAAAATTTTCCTAAGACCAAGCTTAGTCATTCCATGCCTTCACTAACTTGTCACCTCATATCCTATTTATGGATCATACATGTGGTAACACACCAAGCCTTCATATAGTAAGAACTTAACAAAACTTGGTGGAAGCAATCCATAAAACCCAAAAGAATAAAGAGAAGTAGTATGTTAATCCTGAGATCAAGGTAAATTTGATGTCATCAAAGTATTTAATTAATGACCGATCAAGCAAGTCTTATTGGCTTGTATTAGTTCTAGTGCATGCTCCATGAAAAGATTGATTGAATATTTGCATGTGAAGCTAGTTGATGCACTAGTATGAAAATTTGTTTTTTGGGGGAACACTTGCACAATAGAAACTATGAATTGTACTAGTAGTTTGAAATAAACTTATGAAACCAAACAAATTATATCATAATAGTTATCCTTCTTATCATTCTTTATTGTGGGTTAAAAGTTTAAACATGATTGTCCAGTAAAAGTTATCAGACTTTAAATTTATACCCGACTTCAAGAGATGTCCGTAACTCAATACAGAGTCTGTTGTAGTAATGCAGGATCGAGCACAGGGATAAGGAGAACACCAGAATAATAACGAGAGATCTTGGCTTAGTTTAGTCAAATCAAAGAAATGAAACTGATGTTCTGGTCAAGGAATGAATTGATCTAATTAAGCAGTAAATCTAATTTTATAAAAGAACAAAAAGAAATAATGATAACTGTGAAAACAATAAAAGGGGAACTTGGATTAGGTTTCATCAATTAAACTAGCCTCAACCATATAAAACCCTCCCTTCCAATTTCAATATATTCTCAACATGTTTTGCAAATAGTCATATAAAATATTCACTCCTTCCTTCTCTCGAGATCCAAGTAGGTTTCCACCCAAAGGTATCTCTCTCTCGAGACAATAACCAAAAGATCATGAATAACTATATATAACTTTTTTCATAGTAACTCCTTACTCTCGTGTCTCATTGCTAATTTATACTCCAGATCCAAATGAAATCATTATCTCAACTAAACCCATATCAAACATCACAACAAGGTAACTAATCAACATGCAACAAAAAGAAATAATGATAACTGTGAAAACAATAAAAGGGGAACTTGGATTAGGTTTCATCAATTAAACTAGCCTCAACCATATAAAACCCTCCCTTCCAATTTCAATATATTCTCAACATGTTTTGCAAATAGTCATATAAAATATTCACTCCTTCCTTCTCTCGAGATCCAAGTAGGTTTCCACCCAAAGGTATCTCTCTCTCGAGACAATAACCAAAAGATCATGAATAACTATATTACTTTTTTCATAGTAACTCCTTACTCTCGTGTCTCATTGCTAATTTATACTCCAGATCCAAATGAAATCATTATCTCAACTAAACCCATATCAAACATCACAACAAGGTAACTAATCAACATGTAACACATTATGTAACAACCGGGCCCACTGCCCTAGGATCTATAGTAGAGTTTCAGGAATGACGACTGGCCCCACAGACCACCACTAGCCTTAACTGCGCGCTTTATCCACACTCATGCGCAAGTCGGGGTCAACTTCCCGACTGGTCACCCATCCTAGTACTACTCCAAGCCGAGCACACTTAACTATGGAGTTCTTTAGTGATGGGCTCCCGGAAAAGGAGGTGCACCTTGGTGATATGGGTAGTCTAATCATTCCTTTTAAGATCATGTTATCTAAGGCTTCAAATCCTAGGATGTTACAATCTCCCCCATTTAGACTCTTGACGTCCTCGTCAAGGCTCAACTATAAGGCCTCATAATATCTTCCCCATTTCAGTGCAGACCCACAATGACCCATGGAAACCCAGCTCCCGATCACGGAATACTAGTGCAAGGGTGGCTACGTCAACCATGGACAACCCTTTCCTACATGCCTGGACCGCACAACTCAAGACTGGCATGCCATGCCCATGTGGGCCCCACCTACTGGAGGGGAATTGACTCTGATACCATTTGTAACAATCGGGCCCACTGCCCTAGGCTCTATAGTAGAGTTTCAGGAATGACGACTGGCCCCACAGACCACCACTAACCTTAACTGTGCACTTTATCCACACTCATGCGTAAGTCGGGGTCAACTTCCTGACTGGTCACCCATCCTAGTACTACTCCAAGCCGAGCACGCTTAACTATGGAGTTCTTTAGTGATGGGCTCTCGGAAAAAGAGGTGCACCTTGGTGATATGGGTAGTCTAATCATTCCTTTTAATATCATGTTATCCGAGGCCTCAAATCCTGGGATGTTACACATTAAAACAAGAGTATAGGAACAAAACGGTAAGAACATATGTACTAAATAGAAGGAAGAAAGATTACATGATTGGAAGGACCTAACGACTACTCCCAACTCAAGTTATGAGTCTAGACACTCATTACATAGATAAGAAAAAGATTACAACTTGAGTAAGTCATGATAAAGAAAAGAGAGGGAAGATATTGATACAAGGGTAGATTGAATGATCAATCTATCCACCTTTCAGTTGAATCTCATGAGGAGGTCAATGACCAGTGGTCAACAGATAGTGGTCAATGGCCTCATGTGCTCCGTACGATCAAGACTAAAGTAAGTGGATTTGTCGATCTGTCAATGGAAGTAGTTGAATGCCAAGTCTACAGGTCGATCATGCTAGAGGTCGATGTGACTGGACTTGGCGGAAGCCTTTTCTTGTTGACCCTAAAATCCAAGATGCTTTGAAGTAATTCTTTTGGAGGCCTATTTATAGGATTTGACTTGTGCTTTTTCGATCTTAGATTGGTCCATGTGGTGTGTACTCTTCATCTTCCTACTATCAACCTTGATGGTTGATGACGCTTTCTTGATCGATGGTTTTTTGTCAGTCTTGGATAGTCGTCGATCTCTGGGTAGATCGACAAGGCGATCTATCAATATGAAGGTTGACAAGTTGAGTTCGATGGGTTCAAGCTCGATGAGACTTTGTCAATCTTCGGTTTCTCTTTTGTCGACTTGATATCCATCGTTCTTCCTGACCGATGGATGGGAGTTATATGTGTGAATCCATCATTCTTCCTCATCGATGAATGGGAGCTCGACGGGTGAATCCATCGATCTTTGAGAGGAAGTTGAAATTTTGACCTAATAGGTCGATGGTAGTGGGAATCTTCCAAGTGTCAAAGCTCGATGAATGATTATTCTTAGAGGTTGATGGTTATGCCATCGATCTTAAGAATTTCGAGTTAAATTCCTACAACTTTTCAACGAAACTTGTTAAAACTAAGTTATTGGTAATTTTCAGACAAATGGAAAAAATTGCTATCTAAACATTGAATAGAATGATTTATTTATGAAAAAGATCATGAAATGTGCATGAAAATTGATGTTATCAACTCCCCAAACTTATAATTTAGTTTGTCCTCAAGAAAATAGAATCATTGTGTAAATCTAGGGGAGTAGGGTGATTCAATTATTGTATGGAGGAAATTTTTTTTATCAACCTCTTATCAAAATTGTTTATTTATCCATCAAGTGATCTAACTCTGCAAAAATACCATCTTTCAAAAAGATCCTTCTTTGGTTATTTATCAATTATTTTCAGAACATAAATGTATTTCTGACATAAATCTCACTTTTCAAAGTAGCTTTCACTCTCATCATATTGTTGGTGGTAGATGGAATGGGTGGGAGAAAAGGCTTGTGGGTATCCTTTTCTTCTTCTTGAGTCATTCAAGTATAGGTTCGTTAGGTGGGCAAGTGGTCCCTATGTTCCAAACTTGTTGGTTTGAGAGTAGTGATTTCACATCCTAAGTACTATTGCTTCGATTAGCCATACCTTTAACGAACACCCTTGGATTTGGGGTGTGTACTCTTGATCTTAGAGTTTAGTGAAAGTGACGCATATGTGTTCATGAGCACAACAATACACCATTTTGATAGCTCTTTTGACTAGAATAATGGCATTACTCTCTGACTTTTTCACTCTCTACCCTTTTAATCTTTAGTCCTTGTGGGATTTTGAAGGATTTGGAAAGGAACGAGTGGAAAATGAGGTAGCTCTTTCTTCTTTTGTGAGAATACACCTTTAATATAATATGATATTTTTGGCAACATTCTTCTGATGATGTTTTGAGGTTAAAATCAGAATAGAGGAAGAAATAACATTTTGCTAAGAGAAGAACATAAAAACAACATCAGTCGAGAAAGGTATCGTCCTGACTATTGTTATCTTGTGATTGATTTGAAAAGATATAGCTTGAAAAACAAACCAAGTTATTTGGGGAGGGATGTTTGGATCATCTTGCTCTTCATTGATTTGTACATGAAACATTGTCAAAAAGTTGATGAAAGTAAGAAAATTATGAAAAATGATGAAAGGGAAGAAAATGAGGTTTGTTTTGATACTGTGAATACATATATCATGAAATCCCCAAAACTTACAACACACTCTTCCTTACAGTGTGAAAATAAGGAAGAAAAATGTAAACATGTGAGATTATCATCAAAGATCTACTATTGCCCATTCATTGGTTGAGAAGTATCATGGCATAATTGCCACAAAGACATGGATAATTATCATCTTGACTTTCTTCGAGAGCATCATGAAGGACTCAGATGGTGTACATATGGTGCAGGATATAAAAGCCATAGTCATTAGAGAGACTACATTGTTGCGGACTGTGATGATAGAATTTCCATTTTCTTGGATGTTGAGAAGCATATATGTGGCCATGCTAACACATCAGAGGAATGAGTGCCTTTAAACAAGTATCAACAAGGTGTTCATGCTTGCTTTGAACCAGACTAGAATATCAGAGGACTTAAATGATACAAGAAGCATTTGAAGTATTATAGAATACGACATGTCTTTCATGGGTGAAAATGATGAGTAAGGCCCGGTGATTGTCATGGAGAAGAGGTAAGAAAATATAATATTCAATTGATTTTGTAGGTGCCAAATGAGCAACCCTTTTTCTCCATAATCAACTTGTTGAAAAATATTTGCTTGAAGGTAGTCCAACCATGTAGACATCATCAATAGTTTGGCTGAGAAGGAATTGATAAGAAATCATAAGGTTGTGTGACAGGTAACCCCCAGGTCGGAGATTTTCAAGAAGATCATCCCTCGTGGCAAGTAGATTGTTTTGTAAGAAAATAACACAGTTTTCGCCACTGTTCTAGAAATGTTTTATGAGAAGTAGAAGTTGAGTGTAAGAAAGTTTGCAATAAGAAATTCTATCAAAGTTATCAAAACTTGGCTCAATGGACACCACAGGCCCATAGATATGAAATTGTTCAGGTTCGTCCAAAACATTTAAGATATTAGTGGCCTCACGGGCATGGGTAGAAACATGGACGGTTGCTGGTGGATGAGAACCCATTGGAGAAGGTGTTATTTGACCTTCTTCTGCTAATTCTCATCGTAAGACTTAGCATAAAGGTTCCTTGGTGGGACAAGGAATCAACAGATAAAGATCTTGTAGGTTGTTAGGAATCTTATAGCCTTAAAAGATTTGGCAATATTGGATGACTTCCATGGCATAGAGTCCACAAAGAGGGGAGAAATGTTCACGATCTAGATTTGTAGCAGATATTTGACAATCGAGTGCCTCTATGACTCAAAGGACGATAAATGCATTATCACCTTTTTCTTGACTTTGTTGTTGAATTAGGGGCTCAATGATCTAACTAGTCCAATTAGGATGATAATAATGAACTTGACAGATGACTTGTTGTAAGCGGATAGGGATGCAAGGGAGATTTTCTATTGTAGGATCCCAGAAATGCTTGTTAGTATTTTGTAGATCTGCGACACAAGTATTGAATAAATAATTTGGCATTTAATCAGATCAGCAACATAGAGGATCCATTATCCTATGAAGTGAAAAGGCAGGAGAATCACTAGTGTTCTCTACAATGTGAGTTTGGCAAAAAGCACCCTTATAGCAGATGCATCCAGATAATTCTTAAAAAGACAGTTGGCGAGGGAGGGTGTTGCATTGTAGTAAGGCCACTCCTTGTCACTAGGCATCACATCTTCCAGAATAGTAGATGCCAAAATTGTGAACATCTTTTTGATTATTGTGGTTGGGCTGCAAAAAATGTCCCTAAACTCATTTCGATAAAGAGAGACAAACCCTTTGTTGTGAATGATCTGATCTCCATCGCAACAATCATCCAAAATATCTTGTAAGAAGAAAGTATCACAAATAGGCATTTTGTGCAAACATTTCAGGATCAAACCCGTGAATCTTGCAGGGAATCTTAGGTTGAAGAGGTAGTGGTGGATTTGGAAAGATGGGATTTTGAGACCTTGGAGCATCTGCTGAAAGAATAGTGGACAAGTCGCCATTATCTTTGCTGGAAGAAGCGTTCTCATCATCGGATGGACTATTTGCATCTTCTTGTAGTTCAAGATAAGTGGTATATAATACCATAGAAATATCTTCATCAGATGTATGGCATCTATGAAGTGATCGAATGGGACTAATCATTTCCAAGTAAAATCTCGTTCAACTTCTTCATTGGGCTATCATTAAAATAATCGGGAGGTGTTCTCTAAATGAGGGGAATGCCATTTTTATAAGGATGAGCATGGATGTCCTCGGATAGACTAGTGTAGGGATCTTTAAAGGAAAGGGAAATTGCCCAGAGAGAGAAAGGTGTTGGTTGTTGTTGATTGATAGAGGTAGGGATGGTTGTTGACAAAGGATTATTCAAGCCATTCTTTGTAAATGTTGTCTCATATTCATACGAGATAGATTCTTTAATTGACCCAATGAAATGATTAGGAGAATGATGGCATACATCTTCTCTTATCATGTTTAGAACATAAGAATTTCCGTGTGATTAACGATATGGTGGAGAAGAATCTACAGTTGGAGATCGAGCATGGAACTCATGAAGGTGTTGTCGCCTAAGTGCACACCGTTCAAGTTTTCTTTGATGTTCATCTTCCTTGTCTTTTCAATGATTCAAAATTTGGTGTTGTAAAGCCAATATTTCCTACATCAGCTGGGGAAGATGATCCAGAGTGTCAACCTTTTTCTCAAGTGCAGTCACTTGCTGGGGAAGATGTTGTAAATCCACCAGTTGTTGTTGGAAGGTGTTGACCTATTTTGACATATCATGCACATCTTTTGTTAGTTTGGGAATAGCAGACATGTTCAATAATTACCTTACAAATAGAGTCAATTTCACTATCGAAAACTACACCCAGTGTATCAGGATATTCCATATCCTGGAAATGATGCAAGGAAGGTGTAGAGGGGCTCTTAGACTAAGTTGGAGAACGAGAAGTAGATGGTGAGGTAGCATGGCGGTGGCATTGGGGCAGATTGTCAGAGATATCATGGACTTCTTGATGAGGTGGAGAGGGTGGTATGCTTGTTGTGGCAGAAGTTGTGGGAATAGTTGGGATAGAGGTGGGGACTTTTGGGTTAGATAGAGGGGAATCTATGGATATAGTTTTGTGTGGTGATTTCATTACAGACTCCTAATGTTATTCTAGAATTATTAGAACAATGGAGAACTTGTCTTGCCATGGAGGTGAGTGTAAAACTTCAAAATCATCATCATGTATCTCATGCTTCTTTTCCTCAAGAATGATAGGTAGGGGCTTTTTGGAAGTGTTGGCCACAGAAGGTATCAGGTAAACTCTAGATGAGGATGTGGCACGTTCATGTGAAAAACCGGCAGTGGAAGCACAAAATTTAGTGATGAGTTACATTAATTCTTCTTCTATGAAAAGAAACATCTCTACATCATAGTCATCTAGCTCAGATAGCTAGGGGAATGTAGATGTTTGTACCCAAGAAGCAATAAAGGATTTTGTCATCACAATAGACAATAATGCTCGAGGAGGTCAAATATTTAGAATTGATGAGATTGTCACTTGATATCTCTTTGAAGCCCTTGGGAGAAGGAGGGAATATGTAGGCTCTATAGATGAGACTGATCAAACCGCCCATGCAATACTCACATTGTGAAGATGATGAGATACATGACCATCAATTGATTAGTAGACAACCAATGTTGACACGCTTACCTTGCATTATAAGAGATAGAATGGAAAGTTCTTCATGATATATAGGGATGGCAAAAAGTGGAAAACTGCTTCCATGGTACCAACCCAACTTGCTCCATCAATTCAAAAAATCAAATGGTAATATGGTCCATTTGGTTTGGGTGGATGATAGTTTGTCTTTGGGTGCATGTGGTGTTCACCATTTATGCTGCTTGAACCATGCACGATGTTGAGTAGACTTCCAATTTACGTCTTTGGCAGTTGAAGCCTTCTAGGTCCACCTTAAGTGGTCGTCCACCAACCAAGATCCAATTTTTTGCCTACATCCCATCTACTAGATGCATTCCGCCTCCAACACATAAATGCCTGCCACCTCCACCACATAGTCGGCGCTTCCATGCGCACACCACTTCCACTGCCTACTTGTCTATTAGATGCCTACCCCCTCAAACGCACTATTGTCACCCTCCCACCTCCACCTCTGTCCTCATATTCTAAATGCCATGCTCCCACTGTCTCGACAACCATGTGTGTCTCTTTCCCCGCCATCCACCATCCTCATCCCTATCTACTGGTTACTAGTTGGACTGCACACATCACTACTGCCGCTAGGAAGGTAGTGTGGCGCCGCCATGAGACCTGTCCCACAACTGCCTATCTGGCAACCTGTAACCTCATCTCTGACATTGTCTTCTCTGGCAGACAAATGCCACATAAACAACTTCGCTAGAAACTGAGGTTCACCGTCTCTAGTATTCCTGGCGGGGAATTAGGTTCCAGTGATAGGGTAACAACACTTCTGACCTGAACTGGCCATGACGATCCTCATCCCAAGGGTGTTGTCTTGGTGATCTCGGTGGTGTACCTCTATGTTCTCGCATGACGCATGTGGGTGGGGTGTAGGATATGACAGTGTACCAAAAACTCACGTGTCTTTGGAGGGAGTTTTGTGAGATGATAAAACTAAAATGATCAATTGTATGTGGTTTGGATCTTCCACATCACCCGCACCACTCCATGGTTTATAAATATCATCCAAACTAAGTGCTACTGGAAGAAATGGATGTACCAAAAAATGGGGTGAGTGGGAATGGTCCAGGTCATGGGTTGGGTATTCTAATTATATTTTCGTGCCTAATGATAGATGATGCCTATTTCTAATTTTGTGAATAGGACATTGGCAAAGATCCTGTGAAGAATTCTCAATAGACCAAAATGCA
This sequence comes from Alisma plantago-aquatica, assembly GCA_963693085.1. Lineage (NCBI taxonomy): Eukaryota > Viridiplantae > Streptophyta > Magnoliopsida > Alismatales > Alismataceae > Alisma > Alisma plantago-aquatica. The sequence goes on along the minus strand of OY856414.1, from coordinate 766,045,045 downwards.
CATCTGAAGCTTTGGAGGTTCCAAATTTGTAGTGTCACTTGCATGTGAGTTTATAACAATAGGTACTAGCAATGAAAAAAGAGTCATCTTTGTCTATAAAACCGGTGCTAGACCTTGTGCCCTCATTGTCCAAAGAACAAAATTATTTAGTACCATCTCAATAAGCACTTGGTCAATATTGTTGATATAGACTTTGATCTATCTTTGTCCACTTGTAGGATCATCATCTTGTCTGATAGATATTTCCTTGATGGAAGAGCTAAGCTCCATTGTCTCTTCCACATACAATTAGGGATTGGTGAAGCATAATTGAGCTAGGTTCAAGCTTGTAAGAAGGACAGACAGCCACTACTAGATCCCAATTTCTTAAAGAGTGGATTTGTAAGTGAAGCGAGTGGGCCTGTAGGTGAGGTTCTTCATTACTTTGTATGCTTCCAAATGCTCATTTTTGTGAGGTTGGGAAGTCCTAGAGTAAGGAACTTCAAATTGTGGGCCCTGAGGTGCGTCCATGTCATATTTAGCGGTACACCTTTTTTTCATGCTCCGTGGTTGATGATTTAAGATGTGTGAGTTTCTCTCCCCTCTTGAGTGTCACATCAATTGTACTTGTTTCACCTTTGATGTGGGCCATTGCTAGATCATAAGATCATTGAAAAATGAGTTCATCAAAATGAAAATTGAGGATTGAAGAAATTATCAAGCACTTTGGTAGGGTCATCAACCTCCATGATTAAGGTCGACCGTCATCAAAGTCAATAGATTGACGGTGAAACATTGACAGTGAAGTATAACATCTCATCAAGGTGTTAGGTTGATGTTTTGTTGATGACCTTTAATGATAAAAAATCATTCAACATGGTAATGGATTGACAGGGTAAAGATACATGTCGACAGAGGTTCAATTGTTCAAGTTGTCAATTTGTTCGTGGGGTGGTCGAGGTGGAACATCAATGGGAGTTGTTAGAAAAGGAGTTCTACGGGTGAGAGTAAAAAGAGACATGGCTTTGTTGTAATCTTATAGGCGATAAAAAATTTTATAATGGGGCCTTCTATTCATAGGAAAGGGGAAAGTGTCGGTGAAATAATTGGGTAAAGGGGTACATAATATGAGATCGGTCCAGCTAGTTCATCAATGGAAAGGTCGACAATTGTCAAGGCAAGAGGTGGATAGGTGAAGGTCAATACCCATGTCGTCAGCTCATGTATGAAGAAAACTATCGATGCCTTCAAAAAGGTCGATATGAGCAGATCAGACTTTAGGTCGATGGATCCCTACAAAGGTATCATCCACCAATCATCCTTAAAAAAGATGTCCATCGGGTTGACGAAGCATTTTCATAAGAGAAGTTTATTTACAACAATAAAACAAAAGAAGCGATAAGAACAAAAGATAGACTTTTGGGTTGCCTCCCAAGTAGCTCCCAAGTAGAACTTTTAGAGTCGTTTAGCTCGACTATTGAGATGTCATTATTCTATGGTCAGTGCCTCTAATAGATCCATGTTCACCTACTTGGTGATGACCATCTACGCTTCAAACAATGTTTGTTGATTGAAAAAGTTCCAAAATTCTTGATGTGAATATCCATCATTCTGGAGGGATAAATGGTGATAATGGTAAAAGGTCTGGACCATCAACAGCGTAGCTTTCTGGGGAAGAGTTGGAGTGTTGAGTTGAATAAAAGAACTTTGTCTCCTTCTAAAATATCATTTCGCTTGATGTGGGAATAATGTGAGATTTTAGTGTGTTCCTTGTTGATATTATAGTTTTCATAGGCATGTAATCAGAGTTCTTCCAATTCATGTAATTGTAGAAAGTGTTTATCCTTGGCAAGATCAACGTCCATATTGAGGGTTTTAATAGATCAAAAGTCTTTATGTTCCCATTCTATAGGAAGATTGCAAGATTTTCCATAGATGAGGCGATGAAGGGTGGTATCAATGGGAGTTTTATAAGTGGTCCGATATGCCCAAAGTGCATCATTGAGTTTGGAAGACCAGACATCAATAGATTTTCCCACTATTTTATCATGGATCGGTCTAATTTTTTTGTTTGAGATTTCTACTTGACCGGTGGTCTGAGGATGATACATAGTAGAGATCTTATGTTTTATGTCATATCCTTTCAAAAGCACATCAAATTGTTTTTTGATAAAATGTGATCCCCTATCACTTATTACCGTCCTAGGGACTCCAAATCTTGGTAAGATAATTTTTGTGAAAAGATGCATAACTGTCTCGAAATCACAATTTGGTGAGGGCACAACCTCCACCCACTTTGAAACATAATTGACTGTGCCAAGTGTGTATTTTCTCCTGAAAGAAGGGGAAAATGTCACACAAAATCTATTCCCCATACATCAAACCTTGTGTCTTCAATCCAATTGACTAGGGGCATTTCATTCCTCTTACTAATGTTCTTAGTTCTTTGACATGCATCATATTACCTAACATAGGTGTGGGTATCTTTGAAAATAGTTGGTCAATAGAAACATGAACTAAGTATTTTTGTAGCAATCTTTTCAACCCCCAAATGTCCTCCATAAGGGGCAGTGTGACATTTCTTCAAAATAGAGTGAGCTTCTTCATTGGAGACGCATTGGCTATAGACTTTGTCTGTGCATTTTCTGAACATGAGCGGATCACCTCAACAGTAGTTTTTCAAGTTAAAAAAGAACTTGTTTTTCTAGTTATATGTCATCTCGAGTGGCAACTGTTGGTAGGTGAGATAGTTGCAAAAATATGCACACCATGGTCTTGTTGGTTGCATGGTGTGAATAGCTAGAATTGACTGATCTTGATAGGATTCTTTAATGGAGTGGGTATTTTCTTTTTCAACACGTATACAGGAAAGGTGATTTGCAACTATATTCTCAGATCCCTTCTTGTCGATAATTCATAATGAAATTCTTATAGCAAGAGAACCCATCTTAGAAGATGAGGTTTAGTATCTTTCTTTTACATTATATATTTAATGCTCCATGATTGATGTAGACTATCACTTTCCCACCTTAAAAATATGACCAAAACTTGTTGGAGGCATACTGATCATGAGCATTTCCTTTTCTATGGTAGTATAGTTTATTTATGCCTCATAAAGAGTTTTGTTGGTGTAATAGATACATGATGTTCTTATCTTTCTTTTTTCTTAAGCATGCTCCAATGTCATAGTCACTAGCATCACACATGATCTCAAATGGTAGGTTCCCCTCTGGGACTTACATAATTGGTGTGGAGGTTACGACATCTTTTAGAGTATAGAAGGCCTTAAGACATTCTTCATTGAAGATAAATGTGTGTCCTTTAGTAGGAATCTACACATGGGTTTTGAAATTTTAGAAAATTCTTTTATAAAGCGGAGATAATACCAGGCATTTCCTAGAAAACTTTGGACAGAGGAAATAGAAGACGGTGGAGGAATCTTGCAAATAGCTTCAATTTTACTTTTGTCAACTTCAATACCAGCTTCAGACACCTTGTATCCAAGAACAATCCCTTCACGGACCATGAAATGACATTTCTCCTAATTGAGGACTAGTTGTTTTTCTTCACATCATTTTATAACAAGAGATAAGTCCTTGAGATAGTCATTGAATGATGATCCATATATAGAGAAGCCATCCATAAAAACTTCCATGATCTCCTTGATGAAATCAATAAATATGACATACATACACCTTTGAAAGGTGGCTAGAGCATTGCAGAGGCTGAATGGCATTCGAAGGAACACATATGTTCCATAATGGCAAGTGAAAGTGGTTTTATCTTGATCATTGAGGTGAATTAACACTTGGTAGAACCTGGAGTATCCATCCAGATAGTAGAAACAGGAGTGATGTGCAAGTATCTCCAGGAATAGGTTGATAAAAGGAAGGGGAAAATGATCTTTTCTTGTTGCGATGTTTAGTAATCTGTAATCTATGCACATGCTCCATCCATTCACAGTGCTAGTAGATAGATCCTAGCAATCACTGTAGGGAAATATGAGCACATAATAAATGTAATGCCCCTGACTTGGGTTATGACTTAACCCTAGATGTTTTGTTTAAGTAAGTTACTTACAACTGATTCGAATCTTTTGAAAAGTAATTAAGGCTTCTTGTGAAGTTTATTGTTAAGTTTGAGCTTATTTGCAAACTATTTGATAGTTTGAGTAAAATGTGCAATTTACCCAAGATGAGGGGTTACATTGCAAATATGTCACATATTGAATGTGTTCTAAATGTTTTAGTATCATAAGAGGGAGTGTGATGCTAATTGGTGGCTTGAGGAAAGCCTAAATCCCAAGTTATAACATGTTTGAACAATGTTAGTACTTTGTGCACCAATTTTGGTACAATTTATAATTTACCTAACAAGATGGGGTTGAAATGAAAATTTACCACCTCTAGAGTATCCCTACTCCCTTTATGTATCTTTTATAGGAAATAGAAAGAAGGAGACACTATGTTTGAATCACCTTTGAGTGATGATACTCTTGGTGATGAAAAGGCCAAGGAAAGAGTTGAAGGAGAAGCCTTATATGTGATGTATTGAGTTGTAGTCTTGACATAGGAGTCCTATCAGACAAGGAGCCATGATAGAGGCTTCCTATCAGTTTATTGAGCCTTGTCAAATGCCATTACAGATAGAGTACCTCAAGGAGGTGGTCCATGACGGGTTGCAAAGCCCCTTGCATAAAGTGTATCGGGTTGCCTTGTTGATGAGATAAAGATGAGGAAACTTATCTAAGAAGATGAAGGATGGCTGAGATATTGTCTCTAGCTTATCCTCAAGACTCTTGATTGGCAAGATATAGATGTGTGCATGCATGGACACATGTCAACCATGCATGGCCACGTGTCATTTAGTCGCTTGAGGTGAAGACACCTCTTATGTACTTTATCTCATGAAACCAAGTACATATACTTCACCTTTCACCAACTTATGAAAGTTTATGATCCTCACAACCATATCCCTTTGAGATATCATGCAAAGCCCCTCAGGTATCATGAAAAGTAGCTCAATGAGCAAGGAGAGCTCGAGCACCAAGCTTTAGGTAAGGCTTTGGTCATCTTCAACCTCGGTGGAAGTAGGATATCGGGTTATGAATATTCCTTTCTTTCCTTCTTCACCAAGTGCTTAACTATGGTGGTTTCTTTTCTATAGAGGAGTTGTGAATGAGCCCTGGACCTTGTATAAGTTCATCTCCAACCTTAGGAAATGAATCTTTGGATCTTGGAGCTTTGAATTGTTCATAAGGTGGGTTATATAACTTGAACCCAATCATGTTATTATTTACCACTTAACTTGTTACACTAGATGATTACTTTCAATTCTGAGTTTTTATTGAGTACTTGATGATTCCATGAGTTCTAATAATTTCCTAAACCTGTTATTCATAAACTAGAACAGATAGAATGAAGTTCTAGAGCTTGAAGAAGATGGTATCACTTTATAAAGCGATATCGGGTTCAAGCATACAAACAAGTAGCTCATACCCGATATGGTGATATACATGTATCACTTACACGATATGCTTGTGAGATTATATCTCCTTTCATGATATAGAGATGAAGTTCATACCTTGGAACATGATATGGTGTTAACCATAATACCTATTACACGATATAGACTCCATGCACGATATAGGAATAAGGGCATACTTGTAAGTCAATATGAAACCCTAGTTTGGGCAACCCGATATGAATGAGAATAGCAAGTGCTCCTTGCACGATATGATCATGTAATACACATCTTGAACACGATATCATGAAGTACACATCTGGTGGATGATATGGTTGATGAAGTATACACTTATGCATAATATAAGACAGAATCAAATACATGGTATTACCCGATATGGTTGAAATATCTTAACACGATATGAAACTTGAGATGGGGGTTAACTCGATATGGGGATAGAGGATAGCTCATACATGATATGAGCCATGCCCTTGCATGATAAGGGAGATACCCACTTACCCCTTATACATGATACAAGTCTAAGACTACACCTCTTGCACGATAGAGAGATAGTGAACACTCTAAATAATATAGAGTTGGATAACCCTAGGTGATGGGTAAGCCGATACAAGTGGTGAGGGATACCATATGGACGATATGAATGATTTCCCTTGAATGATAGGAATAGAACCTACTCCTATCTTGTGAATGATATGAGGTTCAATTCATAATTCATGCACGATATGACATAATCTACCCAATTTGGTGAAAAACCCTAGATGATGGATTGAAACCTGATATACCCTACCCTTTGTATAATGGGTTGTGGTATGAGAATTCAATAAGACACCTAGCTTTTCAAGTAACTATATGATAAGGTTGATCTTTGAAGGAATGAAGGGGTTATGAGTCTAAGGGTCTACCTAACATGGAACCCGATACGTTACCTAGAAAAGACAAAGGACCTAATGTTCCACCAGTTAGAACTCTTGTTTTGGCCACTACATCGGTTATAAGTCCGACAAGGCCAGGGGATGCTTATAATATGTGTTATAAGTGTAAACAGTTTGGGCATATTAGATCCTTTTGTCCAAAAAGGAAGGAGGAAATAACCCAACCGCCCAGGCAGAGTCAACAAGACTCTCAAAGGCAATGGTCTAGCTGTGGCATATGAGGACGTAGACAGACAACCTGAGCAGGTCCATCAACACCGAGAAATAGAGCACGACGTTGGGATAAGGCAACGACAAGATTCTATGAAAAGAATCTTCCTGAGGTAGTAAACAATCCACGAATTGAGACAAGTCAGATGAAATAGTGTCATTCTGATATGTCATTTCATGATTCTATTTGTTAAATATGAGAAAGTAGTTGTTATTGAGCTTCCTTTGACTAGTCCTATGAGGATACAAGGAATATGATGACTTACATTTTGCTCAGTAATCTTTTAAATTCTTTACAATTTCTTTTATTTGTGTGAAAGAGGATAAGGTATATAAGTGATGCCTAGAGAAAATCTAGGGATGTAAAGTCCTATGTTCTTGATGATATGAAAAGTAAGCAATATGATAGTAAACAAAGTGCATATTATCTAATCTCAGTACTTGTATACCCTAGCTAGGTATTCAACTATTGAAGATAAGGTGAGTATGGAACTCTTAGATTGTTATCTTTCTGATTAATCTGATCAAGTAGTCATTCTGAGACAATCTAGTGAGCATAACGAAACTAGAAATATGGCATGGATAATTTTATCACATCCCAAGTGCAATAAATTAGAATCTGAGATGATCTCAAATCAATCTATGTGTATGAGGAAGTAAAGAGTATAATCCTCATGATAAGAGAAAGAGAACAAGGGAGATGATCCCTATTTGATAAAGTCTTTGTGAATGATAAAGACCTTTTCCCATAATGTGGAAATGGGAAATATGATAAACCATGAAACGTTCATGAACATGTTAGGCAATAGCAAAGAAAGGGGTGATGATATGTAATCCTCCATATAATTTATATGCAGATGGCAAGGAACCTAAGATGAAACAAGTGTAAATGACTCATGAACAGTGAAAGTTCATGTAATAATCTTAGGAGATGATGATGTCTCCTCTTTGATGAACAACCCTGGGTAATGATGGGGTGATAAAAGGAATATGTTCCTTTGTGTTCTTTCCTTTCTGGGACATGGCAATCAAATGAGTTTGAGGACACTTGATGTGCATGAGTTAGAAGTGATTTGTTTATGGATACTTAGAAAAGTATTAGTTCATCTTGGACTTTGGTTCCAAGATAAAGATACGTGTAATATATAATGTCCCATGATAAAAGGAAGATCCTTTTGTATGTTTGACTTTGGTATTAACAATAGAGATATGGAAATAATGAGGATGTGATGTGTTTTCAACACATGTGAAGGATACCAAGGTAAGTGACTCTGGTATCCAAGATGTGTCAGGTGGTATGTGAAAGTGAGAATAAGACTCCTGATAAGAGGAATAATGTTTGGGTCAACCTGGAGATAACTCTAGTATGGAGATCATATGTTAGGTGTTTATGCTTTGCATAAACATAACATTGATAAGGATGTATTAAATAAAATGAACAATTATAGAATCGTTTTGAGAGGAAGCTTATTAAAGCTAAAAATAATTCATTAATGTATCTCTATCTAGATCTGTTGAGGCAGTTCTATTCATAACATCTAGAGATATCTCTGAGATAAGTTCTTCTTTAGTAAGTGACCTTTCCTTATGACAAGAGAATGTACAACTAGGAAGATAGTTGGTACGAGTCATAAGAAAGTTTTATGTTGTGTCAACAGATAGAGTGGCACTAAAGATGTATGATAAGACATGTAGTCCCAAGTGGGTGATAAAACGTAACCCTGATCTCTTCTTGAAAGTGAAATGCTAAACTAAGTGAGGAGTATGGAAGACTCCCTAGAATCTTGTCACATAAAATATGTGAGGCAATAAGGATTGACACCTGAATTATTCAAAGTATGAATAGTACTTCTCTGACTTAGAAAGTGTTACTTGGCACAGGGTTGACTCCACAGTCAGTGATGGATAGGACAGTTGAGTATGTGTCATGTGTGACAGATCTTATGATGATCTTTTATGGAAGGACTTTGTGCTGGTCAAAGTCCTATGCATCTCCATAACATCAAGATGTTATGTGGAGACTTGATGATAAAATGCATGAATGACAATTGTCTTCCTTCATCTGGGATTTCGGAGATGAAATCCTTGTTAGGGGTTTATAATTGTAATAATCCTGACCTGGGTTATGACTTAGACCTAGATGTTTTGTTTAAGTAAGTTACTTACAACTGATTCTAATCTTTTGAAAAGTAATTAAGGTTTCTTGTGAAGTTTATTGTTAAGTTTGAGCTTATTTGCAAACTATTTGATAGTTTAAGTGAAATGTGCAATTTACCAGAGAATAGGGGTCACATTGCAAATATGTCACATATTAAATGTGTTCTAAATGTTTTAGTATCATAAGAGAGAGTATGATGCTAAGTGGTGGCTTGAGGAAAGCCTAAATCCTAAGTTATAACATGTTTGAACAATTTTAGTACTTTGTGCACCAATTTTGGTACAATTTGTAATTTACCTAACAAGATGGGGTTGAAATGCAAAATTACCACCTCTAGAGTGTCCCTACTCCCTTTATGTATATTTTAGAGGAAAGAGAAAGAAGGATACACTATGTTTGAATCACCTTTGAGTGATGATACTCTTGATGATGGAAAGGCCAAGGAAAGAGTTGAAGGAGAAGCCTTATATGTGATGTATCAGGTTGTAGGCTTGACATAGGAGTCCTATCAGACAAGGAGCCATGATAGAGGCCTCCTATCAGTTTGTTGAGCCTTGGAAAAGGCCATGACGAACATATCACCTCAAGGAGGTGGTCCATGACGCCCTTGCATAAAGTGTATCGGGTTGCCTTGTTGATGAGATAAAGATGAGGAAACTTATCCAAGAAGATAAAGGATGGCCGAGATATTATCTCTAGCTTATCCTCAAGACTCTTGCATGGAAAGATATATATGTGTGCATGCATGGCCACGTGTCAACCATGCATGGCCACGTGTCATATAGTAGCTTGAAGTGAAGACACCTCTTATGTACTTTATCTCATGAAACCAAGTATATATACTTCACCTTTCACCAACTTATGAAAGTTTATGATCCTCACAACCATATCCCTTGGAGATATCATGCAACTCCCCTCAGGTATCATGCAAAGTAGCTCAAGGATCAAGGAGATCTCAAGCACCAATATTTAGGTAAGGCTTTGGACATCTTCAACCTTGGTGGAAGTAGGATATCGGGTTATGAATATTCCTTTCTTTCCTTCTTCACCAAGTGCTTAAATATGGTGGTTTCTTGTCTATAGAGGAGTTGTGAATGAGCCCTGGACCTTGGAGAAGTTCATATCCAACCTTAGGATGTGAAGCTTTGAAATGTTCATAAGGCGTGTTATATAACTTGAACCCACTCATGTTATTATTTACCGCTTAACTTGTTATACTAGTTGATTACTTTCAATTCCGAGTTTTTATTGAGTACTTGATGATTCCATGAGTTATAAGAATTTCCTAGACCTATTATTCATAAACTAGAATAGATAGAATGAAGGTCTAGAGCTTTTAGAAGATGGTATCATTTTATAAAGTGATATCGGGTTCAGGCATACAAACAAGTAGCTCATACCCGATATGGTGATATACATGTATCACTTGCACGATATGCATGTGAGATTATATCTCCTTGCATGATATGGAGATCAATTTCATACCTTGGAACACGATATGGTGTTAACCATAATATCTATTGCATGATATAGACTCCATGCATGACATAGGAACAAGGGCATACTTGTAAGTCGATATGAAACCCTAGTTTGGGTAACCCGATATGAATGAGAATAGCAAGTGCTCCTTGCACGATATGATCATGTAATACACCTCTTGAACATGATATCATGAAGCACACATCTGGTGCATGATATGGTTGATGAAGTATACACTTATGCATAATATAAGACATAGAATCAAATACATGGTATAACTTGATATGGTTGAAATATTTTAACCCAATATGAAACTCGAGATGGGGGTTAACCCGATATGGGGATAGAGGATAGCTCATACACGATATGAGCCATGCCTTTGCACGATATGGAAGATACCCACTTACCCATTATACATGATACAAGTCTAAGACTACACCTCTTGCACGATAGAGAGATAGTGAACACTCTAAATAATATAGAGTTGGATAACCCTAGGTGATGGGTAATCCGATACAAGTGGTGAGGGATACCATATGGACGATATGAATGATATCCCTTCAATGATAGGAATAGAACCTACTCCTATCTTATGAACGATATGAGGTTAAATTCATACTTCATGCATGATATGACATAATCTACCCAATTTGGTGAAAAACCCTAGATGATGGATTGAAACCCAATATACCCTACCCTTTATATAATGGGTTGTGGTATGAGAATTCAATAAGACACCTAGCTTGTCAAGTAACTATATGATAAGGTTGATCCTTGAAGGAATGAAGGGGTTATGATTCTAAGGGTCTACCTAACATGGTAATCTGATATGTTACCCGATATGGAAACCCGATATGATAATTTTGGATGAGAAACGGATATGGTATCTTGTATATATACCACTTAAATGATACACGATGAGGCATACACTCCATGCCTGATATGGTGCACACCTTGTGCATGATATGGTATCAAGCACATAACTTATACCCTATATGGGGTCAAGCACCTAGCTCATAACCGATATGAAGTTATCTTGAAATGATAAGAACTAAGTGCTAGTCAATTTGATATGGGTACATGATATGATGATTAGGGTGTACATTTTGAAACATGACATGGTGATGTGAATATCTCACATGCTCGATTTGGATACACAACATGAAGTAAATAATGTAGCTTTAAGCATGATATGATAATGTACACACATCTTGATACCCAAAAGGGTAGAGACACTTCAATCATATGTAATTGATTGAGTAACATATGTTGCATGTTGAATTAATTGCAATATAAAAGATGATGTGAATTGTTAATGATGAACTAATATTCCCCAAAGAGGAGGATTGAACCAAAAGCATGATATAATCAATATCCTAGTAAGGATGAGACAGAAACTCATACTTTGAGTTGATAATCATTTAATGATAAATGATGTGAATAGATAAGTATGATTGCATACTTATGAAATCAATATATACTCCTAGATGTATGGAGCAATACATTTGGGTTTGAATTGGTAATATGAACTTGAAACCCTATTCGGCTATAAAGAGAAACCCTAAACCTAAGAATAGGAAGGTTGTACTTCTCTTATTGAATAAGCCTTGTGAAGCATGCTAAATACTTATATAATAAGTATAATGTTTATGAGGTCTGATGACCTAAAAGATAGTTGTTGCCTAGTGAGAGGTGATAAGATGTTTAATGGCCTTGTGAGCCATATGAATAGTTGTTGCCTAGTAAGAGGTGACAGGATGTTTAATGGCCTTGTGAGCCATGTGAATAATTGTTGCCTAGTGAGAGGTGACAAGATGCTTAATCAAACCATGTGAGCTATATGAAATACTCATACAACAAGTGAAATGAATACCTTGGTTTGAGGACCTAAAGGTAATAGTTACCTACTAGAGAGGTAGCAATGTTATGTGGTGATCTAAGGGTTTGAATACCCAGATCCAATAATCATGATAATGATGATGTGAAGGGATGAGAATTCCTAGTAATGTGATAAGGGACTGAGATCCCGAGTATCATGGGTCTTAAAGATTTGAAAAGTACTCAATAGATGTATTACACCTTTCTTTGTAGCATTTGTTATGGTTAATGATTATAATTTGTTTGATGCTAAAAGAATGATGTAATGCACATAATATATCACTAGAAACCATAAAATGTTGCCTTGACCATAGATCCATCAACATCAGGATTTGCTGAATGGTGAAAGGGGTTCCCCGCGGCATAACCCAGAGTGCATATTTTTTGAATATGTGTGGGCATAAGTATAAACAAACGACCATGTGTGAGCCGATCCCCTTATGAACTCTTTATAAATGTCTCATTTGAGCACAGTGAATTGGCCCATGGCTCAGAGTATGTCTATAGGCCATGACTCAGTAATTTCATAACTGGGGATGGTTGTTAGCAGATGTTCCCCTAAGAGAGTGCAGTTGACGTTGTAGCTCTGAACATAGATGCCTAGTACCCTGGCATGCTCTTTTTGTAGATTGACGTAAGATGTCACTGCCAGTGGTCTCGTACTGATCATGACAGCTGAGGTCATGGCAACCGGCTCTCCCATTGACCTTATATGGTACCGACTTGTGAGAAGTTTGTGGTCGGTTGGAGATGAATGAGGTATACTTCATCTCCTTAGGGCATAAGTGTGATTGTAAAATATGTTCATCTGTATAGCATATCTGCTTAAGGATCATATACGGAAACATTGTTCGATGCGCAATTCAGTTATACATCTTATCTTGATAGATGTTATTTATGTTCCTTTACGATCCTTGTAAAGTAAATAGATGGTTTATTATTCTACCATGGGTAGATGCACATTTTTCTTATCCTATTCACACAATGAATAATCATGCTTGTTAATATAAAAGAACCCCTGCTCAGTTTTATTATATTTATCTGCAACAATAATATGGTCGGCGGAGAGTTATATCTCTCGCTGGGACAATTGTCTCACCCCGTGGGATCCACAATTTTTAGGTGGAAGAGCACGAAGCGGTGGAGACCTTTATGCAGAGGAGGAACAACAGTTGGGGCAATAGTAACAACTCAGGTTGAGTGTACTGTCTGTCGTGTCTTGTAGATAGAAGTCCTATGTGTTGTCTATGTACTCTCAGGTCCTTGAATTTAGTTCGTAATGGTTTCGTGAGTGATCTAAGATTTTGGCTTGTATGCCTCGAGGTTTATGTTGCTTATGTACATGTGTTGATAGAGAAATTGTTATATGTTGTCCTCGAGATGAGATGAAATAGTGTTGTACAATGTAAATCATGATATGTATGAGTTTTGGATCTTTCAGTAAGAATTTTCTGGAAAAGGATCCATTTGCAAAATGGTTTTAAATTTTAGTGATTTTTGTTAATCCGTTGTTTATGGTAATTCTGCATAATTAGTAATGATTTGGTTGTCAGTTTGATGACGGTCGTTACAATAAGGCAGTGGAAACAAAAAAAATTATTTATCTGCATTCTCATAACAACAAGATCGCATCAACTACTATGAAATAGGAAGGATGGTTTAACGAGTTTATACCAAGTCCTAGATAAAGACCAGCAACTACAACTCATTGCAGTTGCAACTATCTTCTAGTTGCTCTTAGACAGTGGTTGTGCAACTCCTGGTCTTTACCACGGACAGCAGACATGACAACTTCTACAGTGGCTCTTGTGGCATCACCATAGACTATAGGCCGACATTGTCCTCCTAGTAGCAGCAAAAGGACTCTTCCTCTAGAGTAGTCCACATGGACCAACTAGAATTCCTATCATCCTGCTAGAGTGGATAGGAAGGAGTTGTCCCTCCCGTTGGTGTACTAGTCACCAACCTGATCTCCCACAACAATGATTCTCAGTTGTTCTCTCCCATCACTATCCCTCCCTAGTCGGGTAGGACTTTCTTGGGCTCTCTTGGTTACTACTACCAGAGAGGATAATAATTTGTTAGAGCAACTAATTCTCAATTGTCTCTATTACTATTATGCTCTGAGAAGCCTCTAGTACCCCTCTATTTATAGGTGGGGTTAGGGCCAGGGTTCCCAGTCAGTTCGGAATCTGTGCAGGAGTGGAAGGGACCATAAGATCTTGAATTTTTGTAACCTACAAGACACAAAGCAGACATCTAGCATTTTAGATGGTCGTATGGCACTGCCATATGGTCATCTCATTCTGCGAAATGGTCGTCTGACAGTTTCCTAATTGCATCTGAATTTGACAAAATCATTTCTAATTAATGCGAGCTTTAATTCCTTATTCCAATCGAAGTGAGTAAACTTTCTCATTAATTTAGAAAAGTTTCTAGAACCTTTCACCAACCCAACTGAGCCAGTCATTTCACCAAGTGAACTGGTTGTCTCGCTCAGCCAATCCAATCAGTTCACCTACTGAGCCTATCAATTGGGTCTAATTCGTGTAGAATTCCAGCCTATGCAGTTCCAATCAATCCGACTCCCCAAATCGGCCATCTCAACATTTGAGCCAATTTTTTGGCACTCCAAACGACTGTCTCACCCTATGAAATGATCGGATGGCAGTGTAGTTAGTTGATATGTTGCATGAATTGAGTACCTAAACACTTTAGTGACCAATCCAATCATCATTCAAGATTATAATCCTCTTCTAGATCAGTTCCTATGTGTGTGACTCTATAGGTCCCATATTACATTGGTAGTGAATGTCCATAACTAATTTAAGACATCACAAGTAGAGAGTGGTGCCTAGTCACACATCAGTGCTACACAAGTGAATAGAAAGTTAGAGAATAACTTCAACCTATAATCTGTATAAGGTGTTGCAGTGATTGTATAATTTCTTTGTCTCTGATATCTAAAGTGAACTTGAGGCATGGAATCGTCATCCTCTCAACATTTAGCCCATGTTCCTTGAACCAAGAGTAGACTGTCTGAGATAATGTGACTTCAATATCATATATTGGTTCACATGTTCATGTGCATGCGCTTCTCAGTCTCGCTTATCAAGTGGCCAGGATCAATCTCCAGTAGGAGGGAAAAATCCCATATATATCACTCACAATCAATCCCCATGTGTCAAAGTCACCCATTCATCACCGTTATAACAACTCATGTTTCAGTATTGTGTTTGATAATGTCAAATCATACCCAATGACATGTGATGAGTGTAGTGATTTTAAGTCCAAGAACCACAATCATCACATTCACTATGAGAAATGACTATGATCACCAATGATGGTTTCCATGTGTCACTCTCACGGTCGTTCTATCTGATACATTGTTCCTTAACATGTATCTATGTGTTTGGTTTGATAATGCCATATCATGACAAATGAAATTCAATCATCAACCAACCCACACTCTAGTCTTTTGCATTACTGGTGTCTATCTACCTTCCACAGTAACAACTAACTAGGGACATAAATAAGAATATACATACTCTTAGAATTCGTATGATTTCATTCTCCAAGTCACGTACTTGAAGACATACATACTGAGTATTGTCATCCTTTAGATATTCATAATGTTTCCTCATTATCTCAGAACTGAATGAAATAGAATGAATTGGAAGCTTACCTTTATGAGTATTAATCAAATCCTTTGTGGTATATACCATGCCAATCATCATATGGGTGGCTCTCTGGGCATACCTTACCAACACACTCCCACTTGAACTTTGATTCAATCACCCATGAATCTTATTCTTAGTGATCTAAACATGTCCGCCATGTTTCTGTTGCACTAGTGCCAATCTAGAAGGTTAGCAATACTTTGCTTATAGTCGGTATATTGCATGTTTCCTTATCTCTTCATTGTATGATTTCTCATATGAGATGAAACTTCCATAATATGGTATTTGATATTCCTTGCCTAATAATTAGCTTCATTGTTGTCACAGTATCACTACTGAGTTATCAATGGTTGGAACATCTAAAAGTTCATCATATGAATTGTCATATTCATATAGTATCACTCTGTGCATGCAACGCAAGTATATGCAACTTCTATTATATGATAGAATTAATGGCCATTAGTTTAGAACCCTTCCAATTAACAACATTTCTCCTTTTTAAATCAAAAATACTTTAATTTGTGATCACTTTTGTCATTATGGAAGCTCGCATCGATGTAACCCTTTACATCCAACTCTTCCTTTATTACTATCTTTAATTACTAGCAATCTATCCTTAGATACTTATCAAGTACTAATGGATATCTTTAATGACTTTCCAATAACCGTTATTGGATTTCATGTCATCTTGTCATGTCCAATACATACAAATTATATGGGATAAGTACATTTATAACATTCATGATAGATCCATTGCTATAGCCTATGGTATCTTAATCATGTTATTTCCATTCTTTACAAGAATTGAAACATATGTTCCATTACAGACTAATCCTTCAACATCTTGCTATTGTATGTGCTCAAACTTTATACTATGAAACATTCAAGAACTATCTCATAGGTCTTAATCCTTATCACATAAGATGTTTCACTTAATCCTTCACTGTTAAAGGGGTTTTCATGCCAGTTCTCGATATTCATAATATTGAGATGTTATTCCTCATCATATGTGGAATATTCATATATGCTCCCCCTAAATCTTTTGAAATCACAGATTTCATCTTTTATCTTGATTCAAGTCAAACTCTTTGACTATCTTGTCAAATTAAAGGATCCCTTCTCTAAGATGCTTGTTTCAATCCCAAATTGAACTTTGCAGTTTATAAACTTTATTTGCATTCTTGAAGTTATGAAACCTTTTAGGTTGTGTCACTTAAACATCCTCTAATGTATTACTTTTAAGGAATTTGATTTCTATCTTCATATGCTAAATCTATTAGTCTATTTTATCTACAACAACAAGCCTGACAATTTGTAAAGTTGCACGATTATTGTTTCCCCCACATACCTGCTTTATACTGACCGACGTTTTGTTTGTCGGCATTTTAGGTACAAAGCCAAAAGGACAAATAGTAAATCATCATATTGTGAAATACATGAATTAAAATACGAGGATTAGTTAGAGTAGAATTCATATGTGGATAGAAGTTTAGAGATCCAAGTTTTCAAAAAGGTATGCAAAAGTTTATTTTCTTACAACTTTCCAGTTTAGTATGTTAAAATTTAATAATTGTTCTTGGTTAATTGCCAAACCTTTGATCTGGAAATTATTTGTGCGGCTTAGACCGATCCCACCTTCTGGTAACCCCCAATTAAGGGAGACCGAGAGGTCGAAGCCGCACCCATAATTTCTGGATCAAAGGTTCGACAATTAACCAAGAACAATTATTAAATTTTAACGGACTAAACTTAAAAGCTATAAGAAAATAAACTTTTGCATACCTTTTGAATCTTGGATTTCTAAACTTCTATCCATGTATGAATTTCTACTCTAACTAATCCTCCTTGTATTTCAATTCATAAATTCACAATATACCAATTTACTGTTTGTCCTTTTGGCTTTGTACCTAAAACGCCGACAAATAAAATGTCAGTCAGCCGAAGCTGGTATGTGGGGGAAACAATAATCGTGTATTATTTATAACAATGTATTGCAATCAATTACAGTTCAACAAACAATTTTACAATTTAAATATAACTACGCGATCCATTCATTCCCTATCCTCTGCATTGTCCCTACAGTGGACCTGGATGCTACTTTTCTTATAGTAGATCCCCATTAAGCCCCTCATGGTCTCACCTATAGGTGAACCAGTTTCTAGGGTTGAGTCACATGGCACTACTCGTAAGTAGCCCACTCCTTAACTCATGGCATGCTAAAGGGTCTCATGGCACTACACTTGGTATCCCAATTTCTAACCCACGATAACCTAGACCTTACTCTAGGTTACCCCTTTTTAGCCTTTACAAGCCACAAAGGTGGATTCGGATCTAAGCCAGTTATATATATATTCATGGTGATAATCATAGTCACTTTATAGTTGCATGAAATAAAAGGCATCCAACAATTATTTTCTAGAAACCGATAAAAACATTCGGAAATCGTCGTGAAACTAAAACGATTATTCATAAGCGTAACCACATACCTGATCCAGAGCAACTTGATGTCCAAGCATTAATATTTAATACAATCAAACAAGCAATCAACAACATCCTGAAAATAAAGCATAACATCCAAGTGTCATTATTTTACTCAAAACATTCTCAGGATCGACTTCGATTCCACCTTATGATTTCTAGGCCGACCTTAGGGTTTCATTAGGGTTTTAGTCTTCATTATGCATTTACCATTTTTAACACTTTGTTAATCCACAAACCCTACTTTCACCATCATAGGCGCAATTGAAAGTCAATTAAGTCTAATATATCACTTTTATACTAGAACTACCCTCTTTGACCTTTTAAGTCATGTCAAGATCATTAAGGCCAATTATCATGTTCAGGTTTCTTTGAATTGACAAGTCAACAAAGAATTATAGTTCGATTCTCAAAAGATCCCTAATTACTACAATTATTGTCATTTTATGTTAGCAAACCCTAACTTATCATTAAATACACTAGAAAATCCAAATTATCCACATTAATGATCTTTTATACTCAAATTGGATTTAGAACAACATAACTCTGTCCTATTCATGGATTTGCACAATTAAAACCATTAAAAGACATATTCTCCCAAATTAGGGTTTCTAAGACCATTAATGCAAACTCTGGTATATGAAACCCTAAATTAAGACAATTATGTACAAAGATCATTCTTTTAGATCTAAATCATCCTTTTTACCACTAGGTTAATATTCACTCAAAACAATCAGAGAACATCATTATATTCAACTATCATCAATTCTAAGGGTTTTTCATCAATTAAACCATTAAAGATGATAACTTCATATACTTTTTGAATTTAAAGCATATTTAGTCCTTAAATATAATTTTTTTGTGTTCCTCTCGTTCTGAGGATAAATTTTCATGTAGGACTTGTCTCAATCCGAGTTTCCTAGAATTAGTTATGATTTTTCAAAATAAAATCTTACCTGAGCCAATTGCATGCTGACACGTCAGCATACCCATGCAATGCGCCACTTTGGGAAACATAACCGAATGACCCTTTTGCCCTTCACTAGAGTTTTTGGTTCTTTAGTACGCAGAAGGGTATACTCGTCTGATGTATCTTGGTCATCTTCCACCTTACAGAACCCTACGCTGTCGTTGCAACAGTGATCGAGTGCGGCCCAACCGCCTTCTCCCGACCTCGACGGCCATCAGGGGCAGTCTCCTACCTCCGTTGTGCCCCCTCGAGCTCAGCTAAGCCTTCAATACATGGCCACGGTGGCTAGCTTCACACCTATAAAGTCTGCAACCGCGAACAACCGGTGGCCCTTCTGCTGGCGTTGCGCAGGTGCAGATGGTGGTTCCACCTCCCTCCGGCGTCGTGGGTGGATCATGCTTCCATCATCGCTCCTTCCACAACCCATCATCACACCAGGGTCGCGTTCCTCCCTTGGTTAGGGTTTGTACGGTGGCATGGTTGGAGAAGAGTGGGAAATAATGAAGAACTCGAGTCTATGGATCTGTCCCCTATATATGGATAGGTAGCAGCGTCCTAGCATGCCTACCCACGAGAAGAGCAAGAAACATCCTCTCCTCGATCACAAAGTAATCCTCTCTTTTTAATTATTTCCTTAATAATTCATATTCCTTATTTACTAGGAAAACCGAATTTTATCTCCTTGATATTCTTTATGCTTGAGATTTTAGAATTTTGAAAATCTCTTCTTTTATCTTCTTAGTACTTTCCCTTTATTCTAATGGCACGAAATTATATTTTCATTTAATAGAAAATACTTTCTTTTTAGTAATACCACAAAATTCATTAATTGTATATTCACATTATCTTCTTATTTGGTATTTTCTATTTCCTCATTCTTCATTGGGGCTCCTTGGACCCCCAAGAAACTCAAAGATTTTGATATTCATTTTTAAGGTCACTTATTATCCTTCTAGATGCATCTATATGCATTATTTCTCATTATCATGTTTATTTCTTATTAAAATATCTCTTTTTGAGGATTTCTCTTTATCTTTCTTTTTATTTTCCTCATTAGTATTCCTTTTAACATTAGGAACCCTTGGGATACGAAATTCCACCAAGGATAACTCCATTATACCTCTTTTCCCTTATTTCCCACATTTTATCGTTATTTTCAATTTCTTTCTTAATAAAGAAATACTTAATTGATCTTTTCTTTACTTATTGCACTCTCTATGAAACTTTGGACTCCTTGGAATCCAAGGAACCCAAGAGGCACGAAATCCCTCTTTGGATTTTCCTTCTAGAGGTTTCCACATTTTTCCTTTTCTCAAATATTCAATTATTTATTTTCTAATTGAATTTTCTTGTTATTTGGGCCCAATAGCCAATAAAGGCCACAACACAATCATCAAGGCTATTGTAAAAAAGATCCCTTTATTCCAAAACAAATTATATCTTTATTTTTTCAAATATCATTAATATGAGAAATTACATTTCTCAGCAAATGAACCCAAAAAATTGGGGTTGTAAAATCCTTCCCCTCTTATAGGAATTTTGTCCTCAAAATTCTATCAAGCAAATAACCAATTCAGGATAAGACTTTTCCATGTCCATGATTGGCCCCTATGTGGCTTTACCTTACTCATGGCGCTTCCAAAAAACCTTTATCATCACATATTCTTTTCTCTGAGTTCTTTCACTCTGGCGTCTATAAACTGCACAGGTGACTCAGGCCATGTCAGCTTCCCTTAGGGCTCACTAGGTTCATTGTTCAGCACATGGTCTGGGTACATCACATAGCGCTCTAAATTGGACACATGAAACTCATCACACATTACTTTATCCTGAGGGTTAAGGTCAAACTTTAACCTTCTCCACCAATCCATCTCAAATGAACCCATGCATCGGGAACTTAGCTCTCTTAGTTGTAAGTTAGAGGGGTCAGATTTTCATGTCACATATTCTCCCACAGTGAACTGCATGTCAGTCTACTTTGCATCCGCTCATGACTCCCATCATCTCTAGGCTCCTTTCAGCCATTGCACTATCAAAATGACTTCATCTACACACACTGTGGTCCTTTTCTAACCATCACGTGGTCCTTTCACCAACATCACCTTACTGAAGTGGTGACCGACACAACCTCCCTTACAGAGCTTCTTTAAATCCCGATACTGGCTATGGTGGTTATCATCACATCTTTCATAAGAACTGTCTCTAGATATCACCCTGAACGAGCACACACGCTCTCATCAGACCCTTTAGTCTGGATCATACTAACCATTAGTTAGGGGTGATGAACTATACTAACATCGAGTCCTCCATGTTCCTATTTCCAACTTTTGGAAGGGAACCTTTAGGTCAAACTCAAGAACTTTTGAACTCGCATTATGGTGTAGTTGAACCATCTCTCTCACATGTAGTTCAACCGGATTTGTCCCTTGACAGAACTCTTTCTTTCTCATGTCATCTGGGTAAGGTGATCTACCATAACCCATATTGCATCTTGACCTACCCTGGTCCAGGGGAGACTTACAACATCCATAGTGATGAACTCCCTTTCTCTTTCGGGGACTCTTTATCCTTTATATCAATGCACTGGGTTACTGGTGTTCATCCTTCTCCCTCGGCTTGCATGGCCATATACCACATGCAACTTTATCTTAGGCATCTAAAGTACTATTGTCACTTATTACCTTGGTAGTACCATGGTGTATGGTGATCTTCAATCATGATTTCCTATATGTCACGATTCCTCAAGATTGATTCCTCAGAAACCCTAAACCACTCTAGTCAGGGTTTCATCACCTTCCTTTCCAAAGAAGTGCATTTGAGGTTCTACAACCATCCTTTCATTTCATCAAGGCCTAGGCTGGCTAACCAAACAACCATTAACTTGTTCAACAAATCTCATAGCATCTGATTATTAGCCAAATATATCTCCTTTCCAAACTTAGGGTTAGCCTAACAACCTCTTCTAGCCAAACTAGGAAGCTATATCTCAACCAGAGCATCCATTACCACTTCACATCCTTAGGTATTAGGTAGCATTGAAGACATACACTTCCATGTATTTCACTTATCATCTCAAACTCAAACTCTATTGAGAACGCTTTGAGCTCATCTTTTGGTGATCAAAATCAACCTTGTATGCCTCATATCTCATGATAAAAACATCCTCATAAGGTGACTACCTCATTCCTCTTAGTGTTGGTAAACCATCCATGTATCGTTCACTCCACCAGGGTATGTTACCATCTCTATTCTTATACCTCGTAGCAACGTTTCAAATCACATCATCTTTTATCCTTAGTGTATGGCATGCGTACTGTCCTATCTCTCACTCCCATAATAAGAGGAAATAAGCATTTGGATGCAGTCCAAATACAGAGTTCTTCCTGTTCTAAGAGTAGAGATGCTACATCCTACCTTGCCAGTACACCTTTAAATCTAAGTTGAAATGTGTCATTTATGCCTCTATATTACAATCATCTTGATATCAAAGTTACCTCCATGGAAAACTGGTTTCAAACCTACTTGGGTCACCTCACAATTCTCGGTCATCTCCTCTAGGTCTATAGGGTGCCGACACTTTTAGGGTCATCCCTCTTCCCTTATGCATCTAGAGAGTGCCCTAATCATATATCCGTTGGGTCCATGAATTCATGAAGGTGATCAATCTCCTAACCCATGACCCTTAGACAATGATAGTTGTTACCTCCTGACCCTATGGTCATGTGCAACTAGGGAATTAGGCAACTCCTACTTCCATCGGTCTTATCCCTATCTGATCCTAGGATAGACTTAGGATTCTCGTATAGTACATGTTCAACTTAGAACCTTACCCAAGCCTTCATCATCTGTCTCTCTGCATTCATGGGCTGACTTTCATCCTTTCATAGGGATCATGGCAACCTGCCTACCTTGATCAAGCCACATACCAGTTAACTCCATGGTAACACATCCATATGCACATAGAGATGGCTATCTATGGGTCTATAGGTTCATCCTCACACCATGTACTTTTCACTTAGCTTCTCAAGATCCTATGAGACCTCTTTAGGTTACCTTAAACCAACAAAATTGGTATACACCCTACAAAAGGGGTCCCAGTACCAGGATGGGAGGAAACTACAACTCTTGACAACAAGGTCACAAACATCCTTAGGGTTTACATCCATATGAGCATGCTTAACCTACTAAGGCTCAAGCGGACCACTAACTAACCATGCTAGGTCATACGTGTTCTCATTCTTCAGCATTGGATCAAGATCATACCTTCCCTTGTCATCAACTTAGTTGTGAGGGGTTCATCAAACATACCTCAAACTTAAGGGGCTTCCCTTTTCCTCTATACATGAGGAGTACCATGCTCGAAACTATATCAACTTAATTCTCATCATGAGCATTAGGTACACCACTTCCCCTCTTAGGCCTAGGAACCCTAGGTTCACTTTCCTGATGTCCAACTATCTGCTCAACCTCTTAACCACACACCAAACATTACCTGGGTATGACATACACTTCATGTCATCCTTCTACTCGAGCAACACTTTAGAGTCGGGTCTTTCTCAAGGACAACCAACAAGGCATAAGGCCCCACAACCTGTCACTAAACCTCTCCAGGGTATACAAAACTTCTTCTTCCTTTCTCAGAAGGTAAACACTTATACCATAGGCACATAGGTGCCAGAAGCCTCATCCTCCCTCTCGGGTTTGTTCCCTCTAAAGACAACCAAGATATCACCATCATCCAGGGATCAAGCATGAGGCCACCACTTTTGTCCACTTAGGCCGCATCATTCTCAACTCCCCACTTTTCCCCATATCTCAGAGTCTAGGTTTACAACCTTCTTACTTGGGGTCCTGCTCTTTCTCTCTAGAACTAACCCTATAAACAACCTTACTACGTGAGGTCCTCTCTCCAAGGAGGATCAAGCTCACAAGCATACCTCCACGTGGGTGAAGCCTATTACGTTTGCTCAAGGTTATCCATAGCTCTTTATGCTTATCTCATAAACTATTCCCTCATACTCCTTTGGCTAAGGTTTCAGCCTTCTTCTCATACTACTGACGTACTATGGGTGTCTACTATGCCATGCTCATATAAGCTCATGGGGTTTCCATAGGTTCTTCTCTAACCTCATTAATGAAGGAGCTATCCTTCACTCTCCACTGCTCGACCCTTCTCAGGGTTGGGTCGCCAAAGGTACTCGGTCATCCAACCTCTCATGGCTCATATGTTATCCAAGGCATGTCCATCCAAACACCTGGTCTAACTCATCATGCCATCTCTCTCTCTCTCTAACCTTCACTTAGGGTTAGGGTTAACATCATCCTCAGAGGATGTTCCAGGTCTCTACTTGCAATGGAGATCTCTATCTCCAAGACTAACTCTCTTTACTTATCCTTCGGATAAGAAGGTCTAGCCTCAGATCTCTACTGAGGGCAAAGACAACCCATGTCTTATGACCTAAGCATGTATCTATTCTTTAGTTTACGCTTACTCTATTAAGCTTATGTCCATGACATCTTATTTACATGCTTTTCATTAATTTTGTGGAGGATTCCTTAGACCTTGTTAGCCTTACCCATACCTTAAGAGGGTGAGGAGAAGAGAGAAAACCCTAATCCTTAAGGTCCTTAACAGAATTCGTGATGAGAAGTGATGAATAAGATGAGAAAGTCCTAAAGGTATCTTATTTCGAATCATACCCTAAGACTTTGGCTAGGCAGTCACACAGATTTGGGAGTCCTTGTATTCTGACTAGCGGTGCGGAGGAAAATATTGCCAGCCCCCAGTCGTGATCCTTTTCTAGACACCTCCGTCTTTCGGATAATCCTCTAATAACTCTCTTGGATTCTATGGAGTTTGTAAAATTTAATAATTATTAATGGTTAAGTGAGGAACCTACGCTCTGATACCAAATGTTACGACCCCACCTTCCGGTAGCCCCCAATTAAGGGAGACCGAGGGGTCGAATCTGCACCCATAATTTCCGGATCAAAGGTTTGGCAATTAACCAAGAACAATTATTAAATTTTAACGGACTAAACTGAAAAGTTGTAAGAAAATAAACTTTTACATACCTTTTGAATCTTGGATTTCTAAACTTCTATCCATGTATGAATTTCTACTCTAACTAATCCTCCTTGTATTTCAATTCATGAATTCACAATATGTTGATTTACTGTTTGTCCTTTGGGCTTTGTACCTAAAACGTTGACAAATAAAATGTCGGTCAGCCGAAGTCGGTATGTGGGGGAAACAATAATCGTGCAATTATTTATAACAATGTATTGCAATCAATTATAGTTTAACAAACAATTTTACAGTTTAAATATAACTGCACGATCCATTCATTCCCTATCCTCTGCATTGTCCCTACAGTGGACCTAGATGCTACTTTTCTTATAGTAGATCCCCATTAAACCATCATGGTCTCACCTATAGGTGAACCAATTTCTAAGGTTGAGTCACATGGCACTACTCGTAAGTAGCCCACTCCTTAACTCATGGCATGCTAAAGGGTCTCATGGCACTACACTTGGTATCCCAATTTCTAACCCACGATAACCTAGACCTTACTCTAGCTTACCCCTTTTTAGCCTTTACAAGCCACAGAGGTGGATTCGGATCTAAGCCAGTTATATATATATATATATATATATATATATATATATATATATATATATATATATATTCATGGTGATAATTATAGTCACTTTATAGTTGCATGAAATAAAAGGCATCCAACAGTTATTTTCTAGAAATCGATAAAAACATTCGGAAATTGCCGTGAAACTAAAGCGATTATTCATAAGTGTAACCGCATACTTGATCTAGAGCAACTTGATGTCCAAGCATTAATATTCAATACAATCAAACAAGCAATCAACAACATCCTGAAAATAAAGCATAACATCCAAGTGTCATTATTTTACTCAAAACATTCTTAGGATTGACTTGGATTCCACCTTATGATTTCTAGGCTGACCTTAGGGTTTCATTAGGGTTTTAGTGAAGACTATGCATTTACCATTTTTAACGCTCTGTTAATCCACAAACCATACTTTCACCCTCATAGGCACAATTGAAAGTCAATTAAGTCTAATATATCGCTTTTATACTAGAACTACCATCTTTGCCCTTTTAAGTCATGTCAAGATCATGAAGTCCAATTATCATGTTCAGGTTTCTTTGAATTGACAAGTCAACAAAGAATTATAGTTTGATTCTCAAAAAATCCCTAATTACTACAATTCTTATCGTTTTATGTTAGAAAACCCTAACTTATCATTAAATACACTAGAAAACCCAAATTATCCACATTAATGATCTTTTATACTCAAATTGGATTTAGAACAACATAACTCTATCCTATTCATGGATTTGCACAATTAAAACCATTAAAAGACATATTCTCCCAAATTAGGGTTTCTAAGCCCATTAATGCAAACTCAGGTATATGAAACCCTAAATTAAGACAATTATGTACAAAGATCATTCTTTTAGATCTAAATCATCCTTTTTACCACTAGGTTAATATTCGCTCAAAACAATCAGAGAACATCATTATATTCAACTATCATCAATTCTAAGGGTTTTTCATCAATTAAACCATTAAAGATGATAACTTTATACACTTTTTGAATTGCAAGCATATTTAGGCCTCAATTATAATTTCTTTGTGTTCCTCTTGTTCTGAGGATAAATTTTCATGTAGGACTTGTCTCAATCCGAGTTTCCTAGAATTAGTTATGATTTTTCAAAATAAAATCTTACCTGAGCCAATGGCATACTGACACGTCAGCATACCCATGCAATGTGCCTCTTTGGGAAACATTATGGAATGACCCTTTTGCCCTTCACTAGAGTTTTTGGTTCTTTAGTACGCGGAAGGGTATACTCGTCTGATGTATCTTGGTCGTCTTCCACCTTACAGAACCCTACGCTGCCATTGCAGTAGTGATCGAGCGCGACCCTACCGCCTTCTCCTGACCTCGACGGCCATCAGGGGCAGTCTCCTGCCTCCGCCGTGCCCCCTCGAGCTCAGCTAAGCCTTCAATACCTGGCCACGGTGGCTGGCTTCACACCTGCAAAGTTTTCAACCACGAATATCCAACGTCCCTTCTACTGGCGTTGCACAGGTGCAGATGGGAGTTCCACCTACCTCCGGTGTTGTGGGTGGATCATGCTTCCATCATCGCTCCTTCCACAGCCCCTCGTCACACTAGGGCCGTGTTCCTCCCTTGGTTAGGGTTTGGACGGTGGCATGGTTGGAGAAGAGCGGGAAACAATGAAGAACTCGAGTCTATGGATCCGTCCCCTATATAGGGATAGGTAGCAGCGTCCTAGCATGCCTACCAATGAGAAGAGCAAGTCCCGTTATCTATAGGAAACATCCTCTCCTTGATCACAAAGTAATCCTCTCTTTTTAATTATTTCCTTAATAATTCATATTCCTTATTTACTAGGAAAATCGAATTTTATCTCCTTGATATTCTTTATGCTTGAGATTTTAGAATTTCGAAAATCTCTTCTTTTATCTTCTTAGTACTTGCCCTTTATTCTAATGGCACGAAATTATATTTTCATTTAATAGAAAATACTTTCTTTTTAGTAATACCACAAAATTCATTAATTGTATATTCACATTATCTTCTTATTTGGTATTTTCTCTTTCCTCATTCTTCATTGGGGCTCCTTGGACCCCAAGAAACTCAAAGATTTCGAAATTCATTTTTAAGGTCAGTTATTATCCTTCTAGATGCATCTATATGCATTATTTCTCATTGTCATGTTTATTTCTTATTAAAATATCTCTTTTTGAGGATTTCTCTTTATCTTTCTTTTATTTTCCTCATTAGTATTCCTTTTAACATTAGGAACCCTTGGGATATGAAATTCCACCAAGGATAACCCCATTATACCTCTTTTCCCTTATTTCCCACATTTTATCATTATTTTCAATTTCTTTATTAATAAAGAAATACTTAATTGATCTTTTCTTTTCTTATTGCACTCTATATGCAACTTTGGACTCCTTGGAATCCAAGGAACCCAAGAGGCACGAAATCCCTCTTTGGATTTGCCTTCTAGAGGTTTCCACATTTTCCTTTTCTCAAATATTCAATTATTCATTTTCTAATTGAATTTTTTTGTTATTTGGGCCCAATAGCCAATAAAGCCCACAACACAATCATCAAGGCTATTGTAAACAAGATCCCTTTATTCCAAAACAAATTATATCTTTATTTGTCCAAATATCATTAATATGAGAAATTACATTTCTCAGCAAATGAACCCAAAAAATTGGGGTTGTAAAAAGTTTCTATCATGTTCAACGTCTTGAATTGATTTGAAAATCTTTTCAATCAATTTTTCCATGTAGGTCTTTGCCGCAAGACCCTATTTCACCCTTTAGGTATTACCTCTTTATGTGGCTCTATCAAGATCCTACCTTGTTAGCTTACATGGACCCCATAATGGTGTTGAGCCATTACTCAAATTATGGTACTTAATAGCTTCTAGTTGATTAGTTGGCTCATCCTGTTATGACCAACATATCTAAATTGTTGGACTCTCAATCCTTAAATTTCATATGTGTTCTACTAGAACTATTTTGTTCTGTGTTACATGACAAATCTGAGATTGCACAACAACTTGTGATTCTCTTGGTTCTCATTGTACCCTTTTGCTGACCTCAAGCATTTCGAGTTGTAATTCTACTCCCACTAATTCTTTAGGAACTCAATTATCCTATAAACAAAAAAAATTTCTTATTGGATTAGGATCAATAGTAATATTCAACATGCATGGTTAATGGATAAACCTTTTAAAGAAACTACTTTCTTGATGTAGGTTTCAATCATGTAGACATTTTGGGACATTCCCAAATCATATCATATATGATGTCTTATAAGCCATACACATGGTACATCATTTAGTGATGGTATATATACTTATGAGGATACAAGAAGATAAGATCATGCTATAATTCCTTCATTCTGACACATCATCATGTTCAAATGTATTTGATTTGTGATACATTATCACGATTCTTTCCTGAAGGTTCTCAAGGTATTTATGCAAAGTATTTCAACATTTGATCTCATTCAAGTTTCTTGATACTTTCATAAGTCATAATTCATTTATAATCTCCTTGAACACTTCAAGAGATTAATATTTCTATATTACTAAGTTCATATCATCATATTACCAGTAATTGAAATGAATTATAAATAATTATCTATAGCATTCTTTCCATTAAATATTCATGCATCATATGTATGAGGCATGGAGGAAAACTTATCCTCCCACTACATCTAGTGAAGGATGTCATATCATATTGTGTGTAAATAAGGCTTTACATGTTTCCTTAGGTTTTGATAACCAAGGGAATCTATATTAACACCAATATGTATTCTAGGCATGCATTTCTTATATGTACGTCCAAGGTGACTATTTTTAATGATATTCTTGAGTTATCCATTACAATCCTTTGGTATTAACGTTGAAAATTTTGTCCAAGATTCTTTTCATAGCCAAGATCATTAGATATTTGGGCATTGCCACGCAAGATCATATCTTTTGAAATCAAAACATTAATATCTCACTTTGTTGACTTGTCATCCTTGTCATACAAGATGCTTTAAAGTAAATGTTTCTATTTTTTGGCATAATGAAATAGAACTTCTATTAACTCTATTACATGCCCATTGGGCTATGATAAATTTAAATGTAGACTAAAGTTTTCACAACTCTTACTCTGCCTTGTCCATCTTTGTCCTCCATGAGGGCTTTACTTCCTGTCAGATCATGCGCATCAAGTATGTCAGATCTCTATTTGGTATCACATACCAAAATGAATAAGTAATAAAATTTATCTTATAACGTTTATACCTGAAGTGGAGGCCTTAGTTCCTTCCTTCTTCTTCTTTAGTTCCTCTAACCAGAGTGGGAAATTTCTTTTATAATGTCTAAATTGTTGATGATGGTGACAATTGCCTCTTTTCTTTACTCCTCCTTTTGCTTTGAGATCTGAAGATTTGGGCTTCTGGATAGATTTAGAACTCTTCTTATCTTTGCCTTTGCCTTTAGACTTCCCCTTTGTCTTGTTGATCACTATCACAGACTTGTGCTTGTCTTTCTTCATCTGTCCCTCAGCTATTCTCAACATGCCCAACAACTCTATCAATGATTTGTCAAAGTCATTCATGTTATAGTTCATGACAAACTGACTATAAGATTCTGGTAGAGACTATAGAATTACATCAGTGGCCAACTCTTGATCCAAGGGGAATCCCAGTCTAGCTAGGTTCTCCACATATCCAATTAGCTTCAGAACATGAGGACCTACTGGATCTCCTTCTGTCATGTTACATTTGAATAGTGCCTTGGAGACATCATATCTCTCCTGTCTTTCCTGATCTTAGAACATGTTCTTGAGATGTGTGACCATATCAATCACATATGTGTTCTCATGTTGGCTTTGCAACTCATCGTTCATGGATCATAGCATCAGACACTTGACATCTATAAAATCTTCCATATGCTTCTTGTAAGCATCATTGTTAGTCCTAGGTATGGTTGGAAGGGGTTCATCTGGTTCTGTCTTCTCTAGGATATAGAGCTTTCATTCTTATGTGAGAATGATTCACAACATTCTAAACTAGTCATGGAAGTTGTTCCCATTTAGTTTGTCCTTCTCAAGGACCGATTGCAGATAAAAGTGATTGTTGTTTGTCATCATTTGATTCTACAAAGGAATTTGCAATTTTGTCAAAACTCAATTTTGATTTGATTGGATTAAAATTTGGGCGACAATAATTAGGTCTTTAATAAATTATTATTCTCATTATCTTGTTCAAATTGATAACCCTCAAGTATCAATTCAGAAAACTACATCAAACAATTTTCTAATGAGCCAAGATCCAAGATAAGTCAACTATGACCCGACCAACATCAACATACATAGTCAAATATCAAGGTAGGCAACTTTTTTCAATTGCATCATATGCAATTGTAGATAGACGATATGTGAAACTCTTTGCCATAATCATCTTTATGCCTCTGGGATTAGATGCTCAAGAATCACCAGTTAAGCCTGACCCAATAGCCAATAAAATAGATGTGCACCCTGCAAAGGAAGAACATACATATCTACCATCACACTTCCACGAGGTAGATGGCACACCACGTCAAGGTGTAACCTATGCTTAGCTGAACAAGTTTTTCCCATGTATTGCTATTAAAAAATCATATTAGACTTAATATGTTTGATTGAGGGATTTATATATATCATGTATATATACTATATCCAATCATCACATATATTGTACATATCATATGCATGGTATATCCCACAATGTAAACATGCAATATAAAATAAAAAAGAAATGGTTATGGTCATGTCTATTGCAATTCCTAGGAGCCACAAGGAATTACTACCACCCAGGTCAATCATGAACTTGTTGTTGGTGTACATCTATTCTTGCCAATCTGGGTAGATCAGTTTAACCTTTGAATCGTTCTTCTCACATCTTAGCTGCTCGTTTGGTCCTCAGGGATGATTGTCTGGCCTCCTGTCCAACCAATGCTTGGACACCTTCCAGATGGTCGGTTGGGCCCACTAGGTGGTCGTCTAGCACCTTCATTTGGTCCTCCATGGTCCTCCATATGGTCAACTTGTCTCAGGAACTAGTTTTCACTCTGGCAATGATCATCTTTTTCTTTGCAAGAAAGAAAACTAATCTATTGCTATTTACTTATTAGATTGTAAAGAAAAACCTCGAGTTACAATTGAGGGGAGCAAAGGTAGAAAAGAATTAACTTTACATTGGGTAGACGGAGGTAGAGGTTTGGTACACAGACCGAGATAAATAGGAATAAAACCAAACCATCCAACCACACACAAATATTGAGTTATTGGCCATAACCATGCTACACATCTACCATCAAAACCACTTTTAGGGAGATGTGCATAAATTGCATATATATATATATATATATATATATATATATATATATATATATATATATATATATATATATATATGTGTGTGTGTGTGTGTGTGTGTGTGTGTGTGTATGTATATATATGTGTGTGTGTGTGTGTATGTATATATATATATATACATACATGTATATATATTTATATATATATTAGTTTTGGGATTATGTGGTCTTTGATTAAATACGCATATGAGACAATTTAAATATTCACATCACATGCGATAAATAAATGATAAAACCAAAAATTGATCATATCGATTATCCTAACATAGTAAATTGATGTGGCTCTGATACCACTTTAGGGAAGTATGGGCACATAATAAGGCAGCATAAACAAAAAAAATATCTATTTGTATTCCCATAATAGCAAGATCGCATCAAGTACTATAAAATAAGAAGGAAAGTTTAACAAGTTTATACCTGGTCCTAGAGAAAGTCCAGTGACTACAACTCGTTGAAGTTGCTACTATCTTCTAGTTGCTCTTGGATGGTGGTTGTGCAGCTCCTGGTCTTCACCACGGACACTAGACAAGACATCTTCTGCAGCAGATCCTGTGGTCTCACCACAGACTACATGCTGACATTGTCCTCCTAGTAGCAGCCAAAGGATTCCTGCCTCTAGAGTTGTCTACATGGACCAACTAGAACTCTTGTCGTCTTGCTAAAACATACAGGAAGGTGTTGTCCCTCCTGTTGGTGTACTAGTCACCAACCTTCTCTCCCACAACAATGATCCTTAGTTATTCTCTCTCGTCGCTATCCCTCCCTATCCAGGTAGGACTTGCTTGGACTCTCTTGGTTACTACAATCAAAGAGGACAATAATTCGTCAGAGCAACTGATTCTCAATTGTATGTGTTATTGTTATGCTCTAGGAAGCCCCTAGTACCCCTCTATTTATAAGTGGGGTTAGGGCCAGGGTTCTCAGTCAGTTTAGGATCTATGTGGGAGTGGAAGGAATCAGAAGATCTTGAAATTTTACAACCTGCAAGATACAAAATAGTCATCTGACAGTCCAAATGGTCGTATTGCACTATGAGATGGTCGTCTTGTTATTTGAGATGGTCGTCTAGTATTTTCTTGATTGCATATGTATTTGACAAAATTGTTTCTAATTAATGTGACCATTAATTCCTTATTCTAATGAAATTGAAAAATAAAAACGAGTAAACTTCCTCATGAATTCAGTAAAGTAACCTTCCACCTACCCAACAGAGCCGATCAGTTTACTAGGTGAACTGGTCGTCTCGGTCAGCTGATCCGGTTGGTTCACCTTGTGAGTCGATCTGTTGGGTCTAATTCATGTAGAATTCCAGCCAATTCAGTTCCAATCAACCTGAATCTCTAAACAGCTATCTCAACATTTGAGCCAATCATTTGGCACTCCAAACAGGTAGTGAGATGATCGGCTGGCAGTACACTCAGTTTATTTGTTGTGTGAATTGAGTACCTAAACACTTTAGTAATCTATCTAATCATCATTCAAGATTAACTCCTCTTCTAGATGAGTTCCTATGTGTTTGACCATATTGGTCTCATGTCACGTTGGCAGTGAATGTTTATAACTAACTTATGACACCACAAGTACAGAGTGATGCCTAGTTGCACATTAGTGCTACCCAAGTGAATGGAAATTTGGAGAACAACTTCAACCTACAATCTGTTTAAGGTGTTTCCATGATTGTATAATCCCTTTTGTCTCTAATATTCAGAGTGAACTCAATGCATGTAATCATCATCCTCTCAACATTCAACCCATGTTCCTTGAACCAAGAGCAGATTTTTGAGATAATGTGACTTCAATATCATATATGATTTACATGTGCATGCACATGTATTTCTCAGTCTCTCTTATCAAGTAGCCATGATATCAATCCCCATATCCAAAAATAGGGCACAAGATGAAGAAACATAATGTAAACATGGAGGTTATAGTTAGATTTTATTTTATGTTGAAAATTTAGATATTCCATCAGTTTTGTAATGAATTCCTTTTTGTTAGTAAAATTTACTAATTATTTCTGCTTAATTTATAAAATGTGATCTTGTATTAGCGATAATGGTCCTTGCCCTCTCAGTCTACCTGAATAGGGGATAACATGGGGAGGGGGTTGTTACACAAGACATCTAGGTGTCATGAGATTATGAAGAATATGGCTAAGCCATCAGTCATGGGGAGAAGAAAGAGAACATCCAGCAACCATTAAAAGTTTTAGAGAATCTAAAGTTATCACGACATTGAATGAGAAGTTTGACCTCATATCCAAGAAACTATGTCAGAAGGATGGAAATTACTATGGAGGAGAGGAAGAAGAATGCATCTTTGGGTGGTACAAACATTATAGGGGAAATGATTACTCTTGGAGGAAGGATATCAAATTTTCTTGGAAAGATTCCAATAACTTCCAATAGGACCCATCCCATGTACAGTAAGCCCAGCCATGATAAGGTGGTGTACAACAACAGGAGAGGGGCTGATAACCTCCAATTTTGGATGTTTACCGTAGTCTTTTCTTTAGTTTTCCATACTCTTTCTCAATTAGAATTAGCCTTAATCCCTAAATATTCCCTCTTATTGTAAATATACCATCAGACTAACTTTTCCTCTTTATATCTGTAGAAAAAGACATAAAAAAATCATAAAAGACTAAATCAACCTAAAGACCGCATGGACTCAAATGGTCCCAAGACCGCATGAAGCCAAACGGTCCCGAGACCGCATGGAGTCAAACGGTCCCAAGACCGCATGAAGTCAAATGGTCTCGAGACCGCATGGAGTCAATCGGTCCCGAGACCGCATGGAGTCAAACGGCCCCAAGACCGCATGAAGCCAAACGGTCCCGAGACCACATGGAGTCAAACGGTCCCGAGACCGCATGGAGTCAATCGATCCTGAGACCGCATGGAGTCACACGGTCTCAAGACCGCATGAAGCCAACCGGTCCCGAGACCGCATGAAGCCAAACGGTCCCGAGACCGCATGGAGTCAATCGGTCTCAAGACCGCATGAAGCCAAACGGTCCTGAGACCGCATGGAGTCAAACGGCCCCAAGACCGCATGAAGCCAAACGGTCCTGAGATCGCATGGAGTCAAACGGTCCCGAGACCGCATGGAGTCAATCGATCCCGAGACCGCATGGAGTCACACGGTCTCAAGACCGCATGAAGCCAACCGGTCCCGAGACCACATGAAGCCAAACAGTCTTGACGTCCAAACGGTCTCAAGGTCCAAACGGTCTTGAAGTCCAAACGGTCTCAAGGTCCAAACGGTCCTGAGGTCCAAACAGTCCTGAGGTCCAAACGGTCTCCAAACCGTTTGGACTTCACTTAAGGCCTATAAATAAGACCCCAAGGGTCCATCGCGAGATATCAAGTGTTCATACGTCCAAAGGTTGCCTCAATCACTCTAGAGCAAATCCGACTTCCATCCTCCTCCCAGGGGCTGCCGGTCTGAGACCCATACTCCATCTCGAAGCTGCTTTCTCTCTCCCCACCAAAGAAGGTGGGAAGAGGGAGATCTCATCATCAAGCAACCTGTGAAGCTGGTGGATTGTTTCTCTCTCTCCAAGGGGTTGGCTTTCCTCTCTCCTTTGTGGGGATGATGCTCTCTCTCTCTTCTTGCCTCCTTCTTTGTCCTAGTCATGAGCGAGTAGTCTCTCTCACTAGGGTGCAGGGAGTAGCCCCGCTACCCATGTTTTCATATCATGCAAATGTAATCCATAAGTTGTAATACAGAGTTCATATCTTTTCAGTTCAACATCAAACGTTTAATGAATGCTTGTTGCTTGATCATCAACTTGTGTTATCCTTTATCTTTTAGTATGAATTGTCTACGTTTGTGCTATTAGATCTGAAACTCATTTGCATGTTGGTTTTAGGTGCATGTATCCACCGTGCATCTGTTTCAATATCTAGGAGTGCCTTCCTAGAAGTGGAGTATACTCACTCCCATCGTTGTACTTTCATGCTATGAAATGGATTCAGTTGACGTATGAAAGTACAACCTTGATGAGTCGAGGAACACACTTTGAAGAGGGAATGTTGCAAAGTAAGTGACCATACCTACATGGATGGCTGGCGTTACAACATTCCCACACTCCTCGTAGTTAGTCATCCGAAAGGAAGCTAAGTCTACAAAGATACTAACTGATCTAACTCTTATTGTAGGTTATGCTTTTATGTTGCATGTGTTGATCCATGTGTAGTGGTGGTGAAAACCGATCACACCCTAGTGATTCATTAATCATTGTTAACAACCTAAGTACTTTCTTGCCTTTACTTTACTTGCATTTAGCTTAAAAACAACCAAATCAACCTTTTGATCTAAATACCAACTACTAAAGAGATTAAGTGAAATTATTACGTTTTCCATCTTGTTGGCAACAACAAGACCGTTGTCTCGAGGATTCGACCCTTAACTATACTACGATAAGACTTCCACGTATCTTAGCATACGTGGGTGGAGTTCTCTATCTAGTATAAGCAAGGATAAACTTAAAGACTTACCATCTTTAGGATTTTTAGTGGTACACGCAATTCCACGTAAGTGGAAGCTCCATCAAAAATTGGCGTCGTTGCCGGGGACAACAGAATGTTTTAATTTCATTTAGTATCTTGCTAGTCGGTTAGGGTTTTACACTTTCTTTTAATCATTAATCCATACCTTCTTGAATCCATTATATCTCCGCCATCATCTAAAATGATTTTTTTCTCTCTACTCAGGTAGAAAACATGTATGCAGCCAGCGCATAACCTCAGATTCTCCCCTGATCAAGATTATGACTCTGAGGTAGAGAGAAGCTTCCACCGTCGTATTAGACTCAATCGCCAACGAGCTAGGCAAATGGCTGAAGATCAACGCCAGGATGAATTGGTGATGGAGAGAGTCAACGCCGCCATCGCCGCTCAAAGGGCACAACTCATCGCTGATACACATGCCCAGATCCAAGCGGAGATTCGTGCGGAAGAACAGGCCCGCATCAGACCTGAAACTGAGGCAGCAACCCAAGCTGCTCAGTTGGAGTTAAGGAACAAGCAACTGAGGGACTACGATGTCCCAAAGAACTATGAGGATAACCACCCGGTCCGACCTCTGATTATTAATATCCCCAACTTCGAGATTCGGACCCAGTGGATCCAGATCATGCAAGGCATCTCTTTCTCCGGAGGTTCTGGAGATGATTGCATGGATCATCTGAAAAGGTTTAAGGCACTGTGTCGCCTGGTTCCGCAAGCCGGAGTCGCTTTTGATGCGACAATGCTTCATCTGTTCCATTTCACTCTGTCTGGGAGGGCCCTGAGTTGGTATAACTCACTTGATAGGGAACCCATAATAACCACCTGGGCTCCCCTAGAGGAAAAGTTCTTAGAGAAGTTCTTTCCCCCCTCACTGACTTATGAGATCAGAGGGCAGATCAATCACTTCTCTCAACTTCCTGGAGAATTCCTTGCTGAAGCATGGGAAAGGTTTAAAGAACTTTTGCAGAAGTGCCCCCATCATGGAATCTCCCAGAACCAATTGATAGAAACCTTCTATCGGGGAGTAAGCGACGATATTAAACAGTTTTTGGATTCCTCATCTGGAGGAAATTTCATGAGAAAGAATTATGAAGATGCCTAGAAAATTGTTACACTCTGAGCCAAAAATTAGTCCAACTGGGGACGATTAGCCGGTAAAGGTGTCCTCAAGGTCTACAAAGCTGAAGAATCAATAGAGATGAAGGTAATAGCTGAAGCCCTGAAAACCATAGTTCATAAACAACAAGCTCTCGATACTTCTCTCGGAGAGTTTGATAAGAAGAAAAATCCTCTAGTTCAACAAGTCAAGGCCGCCACAGGAACCTGTGAGGCCTGTCATGCTTCAGACCATCTGACCCTTTCTTGCGGTATGATTTATAATGTGATGATGGATCTACATCCACCACCACAACAATATGAACCTATTACTGATCAATCTGAAGAGCAAATACCTGAACAAGTCAACTCTATCCACTCTATCCCTGGACAAGTCTATTACAATCCGAATCAGCCAAGGAACCATCCAGGATTTCAGTATGGAAACCCTGTTGGGACTGCTAATCCACAGCATCAGACGCAGGGGGATCCTCTAGTAGGTTACCACCTGGATTCCCAAACAATTTCAACCAAAATCAAGGGAACTCCAGGAATAACTTCCCTAGGGCTAATTACCCCAGGAATCAATCGGCCTACTATCAGTACACTCACCCTCCGCTCCATCCACAGCTGCACACTCAGCAACCTCAACTGGCACTACCACCACAACAATCTCAGCAAGCCCAACAACAAATCCCTCAGAAAATCACTCCTCCTCAACCGGAAGATGAAATATCCTTGATAAGGCAGATGTTGCAATCTCAACAGACTATGCTCGCTAATCAGCCAGCACAGCAAAAGGCAGTAGAAGCCCAGCTTGCCCAGATTGCTGCACAATTGAAGCCTCCGGCAGGCACTTTTGCAGGGCAGCCCGATTCAAATCCTAAGCATGGACAGAACAGGCATGAACAGTTGAATGTTGTCACCACGAGATCGGGATGCACTCTTCATGAGACTACCAAGATCACCCAGGATAATGATGATACCCCTGTTTTTATGACGAATGAGAGCCCGCAACAAGGAATAGAAAAGCCCTCAGAAGGCACAAAGGGCAAAGATAAAGACCAAGTGTCTGCAGAACCTGAAGTCCTGCAATATAAACCAAGAATCCCGTATCCAGGAAGACTGTGGGAAATGAAGATGGACACTAGGTTTCAAAAGTTCAAGGAGACAATGAAGAAACTATACATTGATATCCCGCTCCTTGATGCTCTTTCTAAAGTGTCAGCCTGGGAAAAATACCTCAAGACCTTACTTTCAAGAAAGTATATCACCGAGGAGCAAGAAACTCTTAAGCTTGCTCAGACCACCTCTGACATCATCTTAAACAAGATGCCCAAAAAGAAGAAGGACCCAGGCTCCTTCGGAATCCAATGTTGCATTGGAAATGCATCTACTAAAAAAGGATTAGCTGACCTAGGAGCCAGTATATCCATCATGCCTTATTCCATGTGCAAACATTTGGGTTTCACCGAATTGCTACCTACAGCAATGACTATTCAATTAGTTGATTCCACCATAACCACACCTCTGGGGATCATTGAAGATATCCCAGTAAGGATAGGAAAGGATGCCTACGTCCCATGCGACTTCGTTATCATGGATATTAAAGAAGATTTGAGATACCCGATTATCTTCGGTAGACCTTTCCTCGCTACTGCAAGGGCGCTTATTGACGTCGAAGCTAACACCATCATTCTTAGGCTCGGAAAAGAAGCAATTCAATTCCGAGTCCTTAATAGCATGAAAGGCCCCAGTATTTAAGAGGAGGTTTTCCTTCTTGACGCAATACAACAAATGTCTCAATTAGAAATATCCGAGCCAGCTGATGAATTAGAGAATGTCCTAATCAACCCGGATGTTGAATTCTCTGCAAACGAACTAGTTCAACAGTGTCTGCAACATTTAGAAAAGGCCGTGGAAGCATCAACGGCTTCTTTTGAAGAACTTAAAGCTATTACCATTATAGAAGCAGCTGAACCACCAAAAGCCCCTGAAATGAAGACTTTACCCACAGGGCTTAAACATGTTTTCTTAGATAAGGAAAAGCTATGCCCGGTCATCATCAGCTCTACCCTTACAGAAGATCAGGAAGACAAACTTCTGGATGAGCTAAAGAAGTATAAAAAGGTCATTGGATATAAGATAACTGACCTAACAGGCATAAATCCAGCCCTGTGTATGCACAGACTTCCTATGGTTGAAGAATTCAAGCCAACCCGTTAACATCAAAGAAAACTGAATCCGAATCTCAAGGAGGTGGTTCGCCTGGAGGTCCTCAAATTACTCAAAGCTGGCATAATCTACCCTATCTCTGACTCCCAGTGGGTCAGCCTCGTCCAGTTTGTTCCAAAAAAGGGAGGCACTACCGTAGTGCTTAATGACAAAAATGAGTTAGTACCCACCAGGACTGTAACAGGGTGGCAGATGTGTATTGACTGTAGAAAGCTGAACAAAGCCATAAGGAAGGACCACTACCCTCTACCCTTCCTCGATGAAGTCCTGGAGCGTTTAGCTCATCAGAAATATTTTTTCTATCTTGACAGTTACTCCGGGTTCTATCAAATACCCATACACTCGGAGGACCAGGAAAAAACTACCTTCACCTGTCCTTTTGGGACATACGCCTTTAGAAGAATGTCGTTCGGGTTGTGTAACGCACCCGCTACTTTCCAACGGTGTATGTCTTCCATCTTCGCTGGTTTAACTGAATCCGTCATGGAAGTGTTTATGGATGATTTCTCAGTTTACGGAGATTCCTTCGATAACTGTTTAATCAATCTTGGACAAGTTCTACAGCGCTGCGAGGAAACGAACCTTGTCCTGAATTGGGAGAAATGCCATTTCATGGTAACGGAAGGTGTCGTTCTCAGACATAGGGTAAGTGACAGAGGAATCGAGGTTGATAAAGCAAAAATCGATGTTATCTCAAAACTGTCACCTCCAAAGGACATAAGAGGGGTTCGAGCTTTCCTGGGTCATGCATGATTCTACAGAAGATTCATCAAAGATTTCTCAAGGATAGCTAAACCCATGACCCAACTCCTAACTAAACATGCTGAGTTTATATTCAATCAAGAATGTATGCAAAGTTTCTCCACCCTCAAGAATGTGTTAATTTCCGCACCTATTCTGAGAGCCCCAGATTGGTCGCAGCCTTTCGAAATCATGTGCGACGCAAGTGATTACGCCATAGGGGCTGTTTTAGGACAGCGGATTGACAAGAAACCCTATGTTATCTACTACGCATCCAAAACGCTAGACGAAGCACAGAAAAACTACACTACCACGGAGAAAGAATTTCTGGCTGTCATCTATGCGTTTGAAAAAATCCGCTCCTATTTGATTGGTTCCAAAGCCATTGTCTATACCGACCATTCTGCCATTCGATACCTGATTCGGAAGCAGGATGCCAAACCCAGGCTTATCCACTGGGTGCTGATGCTTCAGGAATTCGACTTGGAGATTAAAGATAAAAGTGGAGTGGAGAATGTTGTGGCTGATCACCTTAGCCAGATCGAGGTAGAAGAAGAAGATAAAATCCCTATCCGGGATTCTCTTCCTGACGATCAGCTTATGAAGGCCGCCCATGGTTTCCCTTGGTATGCGGATATCGTCAATTATCTAGCCACAGGGATTATCCACCCTTCTTCTTCCTATCATGACAAAAGGAAGTTCCTTTATGACATAAAACAATATTATTGGGATGAACCCTACCTGTTTCACCTTTGTGCTGACGGACTTTTCCGTCGTTGCTTGCCAGAAGAAGAAATAACCCCGGTCCTAGAGCATTGACATTCAGGACCCACAGGGGGACACATGAGTGCTAAGAAAACAGCTATAAAAGTTTTACAATCTGGTTTTTTCTGGCCCACCATATCAAAGGATTCATACGATTTTGTGAAAGCCTGCAACAAATGCCAATTTTCGAGCAACATACCAAAAAGAGACGAGATGCCCCTCACAATGTGGCAAGAAATTGAGCTTTTCGATGTGTGGGGGGTAGACTACATGGGCCCTTTCCCTTCATCCTATGGCTTCTCTTACATCTTGGTCGCGGTGGACTACATCTCAAAGTGGGTCGAAGTTGTACCCACTGTGTCCAGCGATTCCAAGCATGTTATTAAATTGTTTAAAGATATTATTTTCCCAAGATTTGGAGTTCCAAGAACTGTCATATCAGATGGCGGGACCCATTTCTTGGAAAGAAGTTTTGAAGCCTTACTAAAAAAGTATGGAGTCAATCACAAAGTCGCCACGCCCTACCATCCACAGACTAGTGGTCAGGTAGAGGTATCAAATAGACAATTGATGGCGATTCTTGAAAAAATGGTGAACAGAAACCACTCTGATTGGTCCACCAAACTTCCTGATGCCCTTTGGGCATATCGAACAGCTTATAAAACACCAATCGGAACAACCCCGCTCCATTTGGTGTATGGGAAGTCTTTTCATCTTCCAGTAGAGCTGGAACACAAAGCCTGGTGGGCCATCAAACAATTAAATTTCGATCTTAAAAGTGCGGGAGAGAATAGATAATTGTAGCTACAGGAGCTAGAAGAACTCCGTATGACTGCTAGAATCTATAAAGAGCAGACAAAAATGTGGCACGACGGTCATCTAAAAAGGAAAGGCATCGCCGTCGGTGACAAAGTGCTCCTTTTCAATTTCAAGCTCAAGTTGTTCCCCAGAAAACTTCGAACAAAATGGTTTGGGCCCTTCACCATAAAACATATTTATCCAACTGGAGCTGTGATAATTGTTGACAATAATGGAGGAGAAAGGATGGTCAACGGCCATCGTTTAAAAAGATACTACACTCCTGAAGATAAGATGTCGAGACAGACCATCGAAATAAAAAACGCCACGCCGTCAGATTAACACCATCAAAGCTTCGTCGAGCCAGCGACGTAAAACCCAGGCACTACTTGGGAGGCAACCCAAGATTTTAGTTTCTTTTTTTTTCTTTTTTCCCGTTCTTTTAATTACCTTAGGTTCATTTTATGAAAATACAAAAAATATATAACCAAAACAAACATAAAAATAACAAAATAAAAATATAAAAAAAATTCATATAAATAAAACAAACATAAAAATATAAAAGTCCGTTCGACCTTAACCCTCCCAAATGGTCCTGAAACCGTTTGGATCCAAACGGTCATCAACCGTTTGGAGCCAAACGGTCTTCAAACCGTTTGGGACCAAACGGCCTTGAAACCGTTTGGGACCAAACAGTCTCGAAACCGTTTGGGACCAAACGATCTCGAAACCGTTTGGAGCCAAACGGTCCTGAAACCGTTTGGAGCCAAATGGTCTCGGAACCGTTTGGAGTCCAAACGGTCGCTAAACCATTTGACTTAGGGTTTTTGTCAAGTCAACCCCCTGTTTCCTATAAATATAAACCCTACCCCCTCGTTTTTCTTTCTTTCAACTCCTGAGCCATCTGAAACTCTCAAAGTGTTGTTCCATTGCTCTCGCCTCTATCGACCTCTGCTTCCCCTGCTCCCGTGCGACCTCCGTCTCCAACGCCCTCGCCGTCATCTCCCCTGCTCACAGCAGCAAGGTAGTCCGGCCGCACTCCCGCAACCACCGTTTCCACCGTCATCTTCACCTCTATCGCCGCCGGCTCTACCTTTTCCATCGCCACCTTCGTCTTTACCACCGCCAGCCTCGCCACAATCTTCTTTTCCTACGTATTTATCGCTGTCGGCCTCCTCCATCATCACCATCATCACCGGTGCCTTCGCCGCCGCCTTTGCCTTCATCACCAGTGCTTCCGCCCTCCATTCGCCGTTTTGTCTTCGCTGGCGGCTGCACGACACTTCACTTTCCAAACGGTCTTGAAACCGTTTGGGACCAAACGGTCTTGAAACCATTTGGGACCAAACGGTCTTGAAACCATTTGGGATCAAATGGTCTTGAAACCGTTTGAGACCAAACGGTCCTGAAACCGTTTGGAACCAATTAGTTTTCAAATCGTTTAGCCTTTAAATTTCATTTAACTTTCATAAAATCATAAAAACACATAAATACAAATAAAATCTTTTTTTTCTAATATGATTTTCTAACTCTTGATCTCCCATTTTTCAGCCATGGCATCACCAGCAAAGGAGGCCACCAGATTTGAAGACACTGCAATCTGGACAACGGAGCAACTGATGATAGAACAATCTAAGCTCCAGAAGATCAGAGATGACTTCAACAGGACCGGAAAGGCGCCACCAAATGTCAAGATGATGCAAGTCCTGTGCGACCTTGACCGAATCGAAAAGTGCCTAGCAGAGGCACCTGAAGAAGAAGTGGAAGACATCTCTTCCGATGACGATGAAGGCTCAGATTACGAGCCAAATCCCGAGGAGGAATCCCCAGCCGAAGAGCAAAAGGGGAAACGTAAGGTCCAGGAATCTACAACCGGACAACCTTCCAAAAAACGGGCAAGAAAACAAGTTTGCCCTACCTCTGCTATGGACCAACCCTTTGCAACACCTACCACCACCATTCCTACCACCACCCCCACCTTCTCAATTCTCACCACCATCACACCCCACCTGAAAACCTCTACATCCACACCATCCAATCCATCGACAAAATCCTGAAACCTACAAAGTACGTCTGCTCAAGCGTACTACTAAAGATGGGGATCCATGACCGAATCTTCAACACACTAGACAAAGCCAACCTTGCAAGGCTATGTCTAGTACCCGAGATCTCATACTCTGAGCCCACCACTGAATTCTTCACCTTTCATACAAAAGAACCTGTAGATATCATGGATAGATCATGGGATGGAGGTGACAGAAGGTTGGTCACCAAAATTTTCGGCAACAAGGTGGTCTTAATAGAAAACATGTTGAACGAAGTTTTCATTGACAATCAGTAACAGCTGCAAAATGCCAAGACGGTGGGAACCGAGCACTCTGAGTTCAACAGACACATATTCTGGAAATCTTTAACTGGGCTCCCCACCTATGATGCTAAGACATGCAAAGCATCAAACATACATTCTGGTTTTGTGCGCACCCTAC
Organism: Alisma plantago-aquatica; assembly: GCA_963693085.1. Lineage (NCBI taxonomy): Eukaryota > Viridiplantae > Streptophyta > Magnoliopsida > Alismatales > Alismataceae > Alisma > Alisma plantago-aquatica. Next base: position 766,000,157 of record OY856414.1, on the reverse strand, counting down.
ACAAAATTCTTGCTGGCGCACTCTTCCCCAGGACAGAAGGAGGGAACGTTACAATCTCGGATCTCTTTGTCCTCTGGTCCATTCTGAACAAAAAGCCAGTTAACATTGGACGATAAATGATCCAGAAATTATCCGCCTTCGCCCTGGGGAAGGAAATCTACATGGGGGGTCATGTCACATCCATTATAAAATACCTCAAGATGGACAAACCCCTACCTCGCTGCACGCAACTAAAGGGCGACATCCTTACCAATGAACAATCTTTGAAGAACTCCTTCATCATCAAGGAAAAGGATGGGAAATTATATTATGTCTTTTGCCCTATGGTCAAGTCATCAAGAACACTCCTCCCGCTTCCGAAGCTTGCAAACTATGACACAGACAAGCTCCTCTTCTCTGATGAGGAGCTTTCACAAATCTTAGCTTCAGTTAAAGCAGCCGAAAAGAAAGCAACTGCGGGACAGACGGAGTTAAGTATCACAGCCCCGACAGCTCGACCATCAAAAATACCTGTCAAACGACCTTCCAGAAGGCAATTGAAGGCACAACAGCTGTCAGGGACACCGACATCAAAGCCACACCCAGAAGACAACCCCCTCCTCGACGAGCACATCACCATCTCGTCTTTAGACTCTTTCATTATGAGTCTACATGTTGAACTAACTGCCACCACCTCACTCCCTTCCACCTTCCCAACACCCACCACCCTTCCTTCTTTCCCCACAACCACACTACCACACACATCCTCTTCTTCACCCCTTTTCCCTTCAGACTCCCCCTTCTCCATCCCTATGCCCGACTTTACCACTTTCCCATCCACCTCCACAGTCTCTACCCCATCATTATCAACACCACCACCTTTCACATCCACCGCCACCCCGACACCGCTGGTGACCCCATCTACGGTCACCACGCAGTTCGCGGGACCATCATCAGTGTCTCTTCCGCAAGGCACTACCACCCTCCCTCATAGACCCCAGCCACCCCACCCTTCCACCTCTTGGGTCCCCTTTTCCAAAATCGGTGAAGAATTCAGACGTCAATTCGACGACATCCGAAACCTCCTCACCGATCCTTCTAACATTTTATATTCTATTTTTTCTTGTGTGAAGGGATTATCTAAGAAGGTGGCCACGATCGACCAACAGAACCGCGCTTTGCCTAGCATCCTCCAAGGTTTTCAGCAAAGACAAGATGAGGTGGCTAAGCAAGTTGAGCACATCAACAACCACTACAACAACTTGTCCGAGTTGGTCCTTGGAGAGACGCGCCAGCAAGAAGTGACGGCTAAGCAAGTCGATGAGATCTCTACGCAGACCCAACCTCTGCCTGAGACTCTCCGCGAGCTCAAGCATCAACAAGCGTCTCTTAGCACGTGCTTGGACACCATCAGTAGCACCCTCACACAGCTAAACAATCGCCAAGAGGAGTCCACTAACAATGAAATCCAGCAATTACGCGCTCAAGTTACAGATCTTACAACGCGACTCCTCTCCGCCGAGGGACGTTACTCGAACCTAAAAGAAATACACGACGCACTGCTCAAAACACACGAGCATGTACAAGTGGCGTTCGATGAGTTGCAAGCCTTCCATCGGCAGTGTAAACAGACCGCACACAAGAAGCCAGCAGAACATGCAGCGGCTGACAAAGATGAGGACGAAGAAGATGATGATGAGGACTCTGACTCCTCGGCTAATTCCAATAATAGCACCTCCTCAGAGGAAAAATCTGGTGACCCAGGAAATGCTGGGGAGGGCACAAGCCGAGGAGCTGATAAAGACCCTAGGTCCCCCCACAACGAAAATGTCAACATGTCATATGGGGACCAATTCCTGGATTATTTTGCTTTGGGATCCATCGGGGAGTCTGCCAAAATGCGGCTTTCGCTGAGTTACACCAATGTATATTAGGAACCAGCGCAAGCCTGCCAACAACAACCGCTCAACCTTCCCCCGCGCTTGGCAAGTCAATGCCTTCCCCCCAAGACCCGGACGAGTCAGAATGAGTCAGCTTAGATACAGATGAAGAACTCGATTCTACTTCGGATTCAGATGATGAGCTGCAGGACTATGTAGAAGTCCTGGAACAACCTTCTTCCCCCCTTCCGCAAGAACTTCCCCCGCCACCACCTCTACCGCACAAAATGCATGATCTTGATATGGCGTCCATCTCCACATTAGATGCTCAGGACATTTTTATACTGAACACTATTGTGGACGATGCAAAGGCAGGGGAAGACATCATCTACAATAACACCAAAACTAGGCGCTAGATGACACGAGAAGACTTCCGCCACATCCTGCGACCTTGGTCCACGATGACGATGGCAATCTTCCGTGTCCTTCTCACCAACTGTATAGAAACGTACAGAAGTTCTAAGAGGCAACATCTGGTTTTCAACGCCTCGCCTGCTCTGTCTATTGGCCTCTTATACAAAGACATAAGAGCGAAATCAATCGAGCGGCTGCGTGCTGGTTTAGCACGACGGGCACGTTATCTCACCGTGCCCTTTCAAATCTTCGATCATTGGCTATTTATGATCGTCGACACCAAAGCTCGGAATGCCAAGGTCTATAATTTTTGCGGTGCTGAGCTACCCGCCGGTACAATAAATTTCGTCGGTGAAGCAGTAGGAGAAGCGCGGTGTATACCCTTCCGGCTGCTGAAGTTAATTTGGGCTACACGCCCATCTCTCCGCCAAGACTGGAGCCAGCCTTGGTTCAAAATAATAAACCCTCAAGTTCAAGCTGCCGAGGAATCTGGGGATTGTGCTTTCTGCACCATACGTCACATCCAAGCACTGAACCAAGAAATCCCATTTTCTGATCTGGTTGCTGAAGATTTTCATTCCTTACGAGGGTGTTATGCTATGGAGCTCATCTGTGATAGACGGTTCTTCAAGGACCTGACAATGGACCAGATGATGTCCCTCGCTACCTCTTCTCAGCTATCCAGCGATCGCAACGGCGACCCTTCCGAAAAACTCTGAAGGAGTCGGAGAATTCAAAGGAACCGGCCTTAGCTACCGAGCAAAGTAAAGGAGACATCGATCCTTTGTCTGCCATAGAACCAACCTTTCCTGACTTTGATCACAGTGCTTGCAAAGGTCTCAATGACATCGAACTACGACTCCATATGGTGCGGCTTTCAGCCGAGAAGGATGAGCTCGTATTCATGTCTGGGGACATTTTAGTTATGGCAGACACACTTCGAGAGACTTTACATATTAAAGGATCCCTCTCCGTCAGCCTAATGAGCGCTTACCAGTCTCTACTCGGCCAACACAACCCCACTACATATATGGCATCCCCATACATGAAGGATGATCTTTTAAAGCTCAAGAACTTCGGCACAACTGAAGCACTGATCTCCTTTCTACAACACACAACGTTGAAGTTCATCATGTTACCCTTCCTCTATCATGAGCACTGGATGCTCTTGGCAACAAACCTACCAGATGGAACAACCACAATATATAACAGTTCCGACAGCCAGTACAACCCACGACAGAAGAACTATGTCGTGACACCAAGGACGCCAACAGAGGTAGTGGCGAAGGACTACGCTGACAAATTAATCGCCCTTCTCAGTCAGCACACAAGGGCTTATGACAAAGAGCATTTTCATCACCCTTCCTTCAGCCACAAATGTCCCCAACAAATCCGACAATCAAATGACTATGGCTTCCACGTCCTCTACTGGATGTATACCATCATCGCCCTTCAAAGACCAGTAGAGGATATGACTGACGTGGATTACCATGCTCTACGCGGATAGTTCGCAGCCAACCTACTTCAATCTCAAGGAGCAAACTCAGGATTAACGTAAACCTAAAGCCCTTGCCTTTGTACTTCTAAACCTATCACTTTGCCACTCTGAGGACAGAGTGTGTGATAAGTTAGGGGGGGTATACTAGACAAGGGCGAGGTATCATTTCTATATCCCTCCTTTTCCATCTCCTCCTTCATTTTTTGTACAATTTTTCTTAGTTTCCTCTACACATTTAGCTTCCATTTTAAATAACTCATCCAACAATAAATCTTTTGAATAAATTCACCCTCAGTTAACTTTAGAATCATGTTAGTTCCCAAAAGTAAATAGCACTTAGACATTTAATGGCGATCTAATAATATACCTCCACTATTGATTTTCATGCTTTTGCTTCACTTCTTTATCTGACTCTCCACAGGTCAATATCAAGGCAGAAATAAGCCAGGCTCTCAAGGATGAGAGGGGCATTAGGAAACTTCTAAATCAAGAAGTTCTGCAAGTGGACCACAAACCAAATAAGTGCATGTTGAAAAACTCTAAGAACAACTTTCCTCTCGTCAAAATAAAAGAGGCTTGGCCGCCCAAAATAATTTCCCAAACAAAACCCCAAAACCCAAGCCTATGAGTTTTCGAATAAAAGCCAGAGAGTCGAATAAAATTATGAGAGTTGTGCCATGAATAAGGATCTATATAAAGAACCGATGAAGGTCTCACCCGGCCGGCACATTCAGCTGCCCTCACAAAGGTAGATGTGTCGTGCCCGGTAGTGAAACCCTAAGGTATCCAAATATATGAAAGGCTTATAAAGGACTCACCCGACCGGTACATTTAGCTGCCCTCACAAAGGAAGATGTCTCGTGCCCGGTAGTGAGATCCTAAAAAGCATAGACAACCCATCCCCCACTTGAAGGGGGAGTTACACTTCAAGCCTTTAGCCAACCCTCATACCCCCTCTAGTTTCCAGTAGGTCCTTCAGAGAGGTATAAAGCTGATTAGAGTCAACAACATGCACCGAATAAAGGTGGTCCCAACGCGAGCTACGAGATACGGAAGAAACCTGAGACCCAAGCAACTCTCGAAACCTGAAAGAGTCATGGCAAGCAATAAGACCTGATATGACCTTAGGAAAACTCAGGTTAAGAATTGAAGCAAGAGTATGGAAATCCTAACTAAATAAAATCGCCTCGCCATTACATGTCTCAGCTCTATCTAACTTGAGGACAATCTAGACTCTAAGTTAGGGGGGTGATAACCTCCAATTTTGGATGTTTACCTTAGTCTTTTCTTTAGTTTTCCATACTCTTTCTCAATTAGAATTAGCCTTAATCCCTAAATATTCCCTCTTATTGTAAATATACCATCAGACTAACTTTTCCTCTTTATATCTACAGAAAAAGACATAAAACATCATAAAAGACTAAATCAACCTCAAGACCGCATGGACTCAAACGGTCCCAAGACTGCATGAAGCCAAATGGTCCCGAGACCGCATGGAGTCAAACGGTCCCAAGACCGCATGAAGCCAAACGGTCTCGAGACCGCATGGAGTCAATCGGTCCCGAGACCGCATGGAGTCAAACGGCCCCAAGACCGCATGAAGCCAAACGGTCCCGAGACCGCATGGAGTCAAACGGTCCCGAGACCGTATGGAGTCAATCGATCCCGAGACCGCATGGAGTCACACAGTCTCAAGACCGCATGAAGCCAACCGGTCCTGAGACCGCATGAAGCCAAACGGTCCCGAGACCACATGGAGTCAATCGGTCTCAAGACCGCATGAAGCCAAACGGTCCCAAGACCGCATGGAGTCAAACGGCCCCAAGACCGCATGAAGTCAAACGGTCCTGAGACCGCATGGAGTCAAATGGTCCTGAGACCGCATGGAGTCAATCGATCCCGAGACCGCATGGAGTCACACGGTCTCAAGACCGCATGAAGCCAACCGGTCCCGAGACCGCATGAAGACAAACGGTCTTGAGGTCCAAACGGTCTCAAGGTCCAAACGGTCTTGAAGTCCAAACGGTCTCAAGGTCCAAACGGTCTTGAGGTCCAAACAGTCCTGAGGTCCAAACGGTCTCCAAACTGTTTGGACTTCACTTAAGGCCTATAAATAAGACCCTAAGGGTCCATCACGAGATATCAAGTGTTCAGACGTCCAAAGGATGCCTCAATCACTCCAGAGCAAATCGGACTTCCATCCTCTGCCCAGGGGCTGCCGGTTTGAGACCCATACTCCATCTCGAAGCTGCTTTCTCTCTCCCTGCCAAAGAAGGTGGGAAGAGGGAGATCTCGTCATCAAGCAACTTGTGAAGCTGGTGGATCGTTTCTCTCTCTCCAAGGGGTTGACTTTCCTCTCTCCTTTGTGGGGATGACGCTCTCTCTCTCTTCTTGCCTCCTTCTTTGTCCTAGTCATGAGTGAGTAGTCTCTCTCACTAGGTTGCGGGGAGTAGCCCCGCTACCCATGTTTTCATATCATGCAAATGTAATCCATAAGTTGTAATATAGAGTTCATATCTTTTCAGTTCAACATCAAACGTTTAATGAATGTTTGTTGCTTGATCATCAACTTGTGTTATCCTTTATCTTTTAGTATGAATTGTCTACGTTTGTGCTATTAGATCTAAAACTCATTTGCATGTTGGTTTTAGGTGCATGTATCCACCGTGCATCTGTTTCGGTATCTAGGAGTGCCTTCCTAGAAGTGGAGTATACTCACTCCCATCGTTGTACTTTCATGCTATGAAATGGAATCAGTTGACGTATGAAAGTACAACCTTGATGAGTCGAGGAACACACTTTGCGGAGGGAATGTTGTAAATTAAGTGACCATACCTACATGGATGGCTGGCGTTACAACATTCTCACACTCCTCATAGTTAGTCATCCGAAAATAAGCCAAGTCTGCAAAGATACTAATTGATCTAACTCTTATTGCAGGTTATGCTTTTATGTTGCATGTGTTGATCCATGTGTAGTGGTGGTGAAAACCAATCATACCCTAGTGATTCATTAATCATTGTTAACAACCTAAGTACTTTCTTGCCTTTACTTTACTTGCATTTAGCTTAAAAACTACCAAATCAACCTTTTGATCTAAATACCAACTACTAAAGAGATTAAGTGAAATTATTACATTTTCCATCTTGTTGGCAACAACAAGACCGTTGTCTCGAGGATTCGACCCTTAACTATACTACGATAAGACTTCCACATATCTTAGCATACGTGGGTGGAGTTCTCTATCTAGTATAAGCAAGGCTAAACTTAAATACTTACCATCTTTAGGATTTTTAGTGGTGCACACAATTCCACATAAGTGGAATCTCCATCAGGGGCCCCAGTAAAATTGATTGTATTGAAGACATGCTAGGCAAGTTGATCAGTCAAAATGAAGTGATCATTAGCCATACCCAGAGGAAATTGCATAACCAAGGAGCACAGATCTGCAGTATAAAGAATCATATCTCTAAGATTGCAGCAGAGGTTGCATCCTTGAAGAATCCAGGACAATAAGGGTTTTCAGCTAATATTGACATACCTTCTAGTAATCATCAAGTGAAGGCATTGTTGCTTCACAGTGGAAATAAAGTGTTGAATGAAAAGAGGATGGTTCTAGATTCCAAAGACAATGTTGACAACATGGGATCAGCGGTGGCTGCTGATCCAGTTGAACCAGACACTACGGCACAAGACAAGGAAGTTGAAGAAGAAACTGATGAACCAAGGGAGACAAGGAAGGAGGCATATGTCCCACCTCACCAAAGGAATTTGGTGGTTCCAGTTCTCTTTCTAGATAGCTTGAAGTCAAAGAAAGTTGAACAACAATTTTAGAAGTTTCCAGACAGCTTTAGGAGGCTTCATGTCAGCATTCTACTCATTGATGCAATTGAACATATTTCTTCCAACGACAACTTTTGAAGGACGCAATCAATAAGAAGAGGATGCTAGTTGATTCATATGTAGTGGTGTTGAAGGAGAAGGTTAGTGCTTTCATTTTGGGAAAATTACCACCAAAAAGGCAAGATTTAGGAAGCGTCAACATATCATGCTACATTGGGAAGACCAAGTTTAGGGAGGCTTTATGTGATTCAGGGGCAAGTATCAATCTCATGCCCTTGACTACCTTCAAGAAACTAGGTTTTAAGGAGTCTAGAATGAGAGATATGATCATACAACTAGTAGAAAACTCAATGGTTAGGCCATATGGTATATGTGAGGATGTTCTTGTCAAGGAGAATAGATTTGTATTTCCAACAAACTTTGCAATTATAGAAATGTAGGATGATCACGGAAATGAGCTACTACTAGGGAGGCCATTTCAAGCCACAACGGACATGATTTTAGAGATGGGTAGAGGAATATTGACATTGGGAATCAAAGAAGACCATTTTTAAATCAAGATGCCTGAGTCTGCACAGACGACTGAGGAGAAGGAATAGTGTCACATGTTGTAGAAGGTCCAAAGAAAGATGTCTTTATTTCTACAGAAGCCATTCCTAGACATGGCTCATGTGATGACACAGGTACATAAAGGTACATCGGTAGTGGACATCTTGGAGAACACAAAGGAAGTTTCATTGACTAAGGCGGTTCAATATCCTGATGATGGAGAGGAGAATATTACCCAACGACAATTTATGATGCATCTTCTTCCACCCTTGTTTAAGCATATCCATAGTTACCTCTGGAGGTGTGCCTTACGAATTTGGTGGATGACTACAGTAGACGACATTCCTTGGAGGACTTGGGACCACCTCCACCATTGTTGATTCCATCTCTGTTGAGTCCTCCAGATCTTCAGTTGAAGTTGTTGTCGTCGCATTTGAATTATACCTTTTTGGCAGTGAATGAGAAGCTTCCTGTAATTATCCCAATCTCTTTGAGCATCTAAGAGGAGCAATAGATTGTGGTGCTGAAGAATCACAGGGAAGTGTTTGGGTGGTCAGTTGTAGATATTAAGGGGGTCTCCCCTAGATTTTTCCAGTACAAGATCCGCATAGAAGAAGGAGCCAAGATCATAGTGCAACCTCAGAGGCAACTCAATCCTATCATGATTGAGGTGGTGAAGAAAGAGGTAGTCAAACTTTTGTTGGTAGGTATAATGTATGCTATCTCTGACTCTAATTGGGTAAGTCCTACACAATTGGTTCCAAAGAAAGGGGGGATAACTGTCACCACAAATTTAGCTAGTGAACTTATTTCTACTAAGTTGGTGATTGGGTGGCGAGTTTGTATTGACTATCATCTTTGAAACATTGCTACACTAAAGGACCATTTCCTGCTTCCTTTCTTGACCATATTCTTGAGTGGCTCACCAACCACTCTCATATTTATTTTTTTGGATGGGTATTTCGGGTACAATCAAATTTCCATCGAGCCATATGACCAAGAGAAATCTACTTTCACTTTTCCATATGTCACATTCACTTACTCAGATGACTTTAGGTTTGTGTAATGCACCGACAACTTTTTAGAAATGTATGCTTGCCATTTTTTCTAATATTATAGAGTGTTGTCTTGAGGTTTTCATGGATGATTTTTCGGTGTATGGAGAGTCATTTGAGGACTGCCTTGACAATCTTAATTAAGCCTTGAAAAGATGTGAGGAAACTCACTTGGTACTGAATTGGGAGAAGTACCACGTGATGGTGAGTGAGGGATTAGCCCTGGGACACAAGGTGTCCCATAGAGGTATGGAGGTTGACCCATTTAAAATCAAGGTTATTTCTAAGCTTCCTCCATTGTCCATGGTGAAGGGAGTTAGGTGTTTTTAGGACATTCATGTTTCTATCGACGTTTAATAAAAGATTTTTCAAAAATTACAAAACTACTTTCTGAATTATTGGAAAAAGATGTGGAATTTAAATCCGATGAGCAATGTTTGAAAGCGTTTGAGGTGTTGAAAGAGAAATTGGTCTCCACAGCTCTTGTTCAGGATCCATATTGGAGCCAGTCTTTTGAGTTGATGTGTGACACATAGGGTTATGTGGTAGGGGTTGTGTTAGGCCAACACAGAGACAAGAACTTCACCATCATTTATTATGCGTATAAGACCCTAAACAATACCCAATTAAATTACACAACCACTGAAAAGGAATTATTGGTGGTGAATTTTTCTTTTGAATTTTTTTGCCAATATTTGATAGGGGCGACGAGGGTCATTGTGTGGAGTGATCACATAGAAATTAAATATTTGCTGAAGGATGCCAAACCTAGATTGATTAGGTGGATTTTACTATTACAAGAGTTTGACATTGAAGTAAAGGATAAACCAGACACAGAACATGTAGTGATAGGCCATTTGTCTAGGCTTGGAAGAGTGGATGAAAAGGAGATAAACATACCAATAGTGGAAGAATTTCTAGATGAGTTGCTCTTTTCCATGAAAAGCAAAGATCTGTGGTTTGCAAACATTATGAACTACTAAGCTTGTGGTGATCTGCTAGAAGACTGGGAATATCGAGGGAAGAAAAAGTTCTTCCATTCTTTGAGGCTCTATGTTTGGGACGATCCCATCTTGCTCAAGTAGTGTAGGGATGGTATTTTAAGAAAAAATTTGTCCAATTGTGAGTTTAACAGTATGTTAGCACATTGTCACTCCTTACCTACTAGGGGTCACCATGCTAGTTATAAGAAAGTGGACAAAGTATTCAAGTTTGGATTGTATTGGCCAATGCTTTCTAAGGATGCATACAATTTTGTGCTTCACTGTGATGCATGTCAACGTGCAGGGAATATCTCAAAGAGACATGAAATGCCCTTAAATGTTTTTCAAGAGATTGAATTTTTATTTATGATGAATAGATTTCATGGGCCCTTTTGTGTCATATAACTCTAATTTATATATATTACTTGTTGTTGATTATGTATCTAAGTTGGTGGAAGAAATTCCAACCCACACCAATGATGTCGAGGTCGCATGCAGGATTGTGAAAGACCATCTGTTTTGAAGATTTGGGTGGCAACATTGATAATAAGTGATGGTGGATATCATTTCACCAATAGGAAGTTTGGTGTGTTGTTGAGAAAATATGGAGTGTGACATAGGGTAGGTACTCCATATCACCTATAGACCCAGGGACAGGTTGAGGTGTCTAATAGGGAGATAAAAAAAAATTAGAGAAGACAGTCTCAACCAATAGGACAAATTGGAGTATGCGACTGAATGATGCTCTTTGGGCATATAGGACAGTCTATAAGACACCTATAGGAACCACTCCTTTTAGGTTGGTTTATGGGAGAGCTTGTCACTTACCCATCGAGTTGGAGCATAAAGCCAAATGGGCCTTGAGGAAATTTAAATACAATTTGGATGATGAAGAGAATGTTGGAACTAAATGAATTAGATGAGCTTAGGCTAGATTCCTATGAAATCTCTAGGATCTACAAAGAGAGAACAAAGAAGATCCATGATAGTCACATTTTGCAAAGAGTCTTCACTCCAGGATAGAAGGTGCTTGTGTTCAACTCTACATTGAAATTACACCCTAGAAAATTGAGGTCCAGATGGAGTGGTCCTTTTGTGGTAGTTAAGGATTTACCCCATGGGGCAGTGAAGATAAGCAATGTGTCTAAGCCATTCCTTGTCAATGGCCAGTAGTTTAAGCATTACTTTGGGGAAGATGTGGTCTGATAAGAAGGAGGGTTGAAGCTCATTGAGCTTCATGGATTCCTTGATTTTATCGTTGAGCCTATGATGTAAAATAAGGGAACTTGTTGGGAGGCAACCCAACCATCTTTTACTTCTTTAGGATTTTATTCTTTACATTTGAGTATTTAGTTTTCATAGATTTAATTTGCTTTTTATTAGTTTCAATGAAAAAAGGTACCTTGGTCATTCTACTTTGGTGTGTAGACACAGAACAAGTCAGTAGTACTGACCGCAAAGTTGGTAGTACCAACGACATCACATGGACAGTGGCGTTGAGTTTCAAAAACTCAGTACTACCGACAATACACTTGGTAGTACTGAAAATTCGATAGGAGACCCAAAACATTTCTCGGTGATACCAACACCAATATCGGTAGCATTGACTTTTTATAGAAAGGAGCTGAGTTTACTAGATATGACTTGGCACTACCGACATCCAACTCGGTAGTACCAATGTCAAGTGATACTCTAGGTTTGAGATACCAAGATAATGATTGGAAGTTTTGAGATATTTTAAATACTGAGTAGTACCGACAACTATGTCAGTAGTACTAATATTAAAAAAACACAGGATCTAGGGGAGTGGCATCAATGATCACGATTTTATGCATTTGACGGTTGGTGGTGTTGATCCGTCATGCACCTTTTAGAGTTAATTCTATCGACTCTCATCGGTACTACCAATGCTAGCGATCTGTGACTACCAACATCAACCGATGAGGAGCATCGGTATCAATGGCTGGTATTGATTTACATGGATCATGGAGAAGAAGTCAGTACTACCGACGATCTTGTCAGTACTACTGATGTAGTGGCAACAGGAAGTCCAGTGTCTATATAAGGAGGAGTGTGAGTATTTTTTCATTCACACCTCCAACACACCCATCTCAAGCAAGTTTGTCCAAGTATTTCTGGGTGATCAAAGTCTTCACTGAGCTCTTTCTTCTCCATCCCTTCCTTGTATCGGTCGGATGTCATCTAAGCAAGTAGCTCCCTTAACGGTAGGGAATATCAAGTTGGTACCCAAACCAACATGCATCGTTCATGTCAATGCTTATGTGAAAAATATCTATGATGAGCTAATTAAAAGAGACATCACCTTGACACGGTATGGATATTCTGTGTTCTTCACTGATAATCTCCACCGAGTCTGAGAAGATCAGGGGTTGGTGGGTGATCACCCTTTCTTCGGTGATTGGCCCACCTACCCAGAGATTGTATGCGACTTCTTGGCCTCACTGGAGGTTTGTTGTATCCCTGAGCATAAGGATGGATGGAGGGAAGGGTGTATCAAATTTCATCTCTTCAGCATTGCCTACCAAATGACGTTGAGGGAATTCCATGCCATTTACGGGTGGTCAACGGGTGAACTACGCTTCACCACCAACAACTTCCGTTATAAGGGTTCATGGCAACTTTTGATGGAGGTGCCAGAGGGCTACCACATCAGTTGGCATGTCAACTCTGTCAGTGACATTGAGTACCCATTTTCTCGTATTCTGCATCGCTTCCTCACCAACATCATATTCGTCAAGTCTAGTCAAGGACAGGGAAAGCTTCAATATGTGGATCTCTTCTTCCTTTGGAATTTTCTTAAATTAGGAAGGGAGTCATTGGACTTTTGTTCCTTATTCCTACAACACGTGATGGGGGTAAAGTGATAGGTGCATAGGAAGCCCCCCATCCATTTTGGAGGGCTTATCACTCTAATAGCTGTGCATCTCAATCTTTATCACTCCACCTCCAAATGTATGAAGGATTCTTCCAAGTTGGATCTAAAACATTTTAAGAGAGAAAACCTCACCAACCTTCGTCATGGGAAGGTGTACGTGTGTTGTATAGTTGATGAAAAGTACTAGGAGAGGGATATCCCTAATCCTATCTTCAACTTGCAAGGAGTGTATCACATGAGGTGTCCTATAGAAGACAACACGGAGGGAGATGAACCAGAAGAAAATGATGAGCAAGAGCAACAACAGGAGCAAGATGAATACAAAGAGGAGGAGGAGGCCACCATCCCAATAATGAGGAGGAAGGTCCCCCACAAGCATGCTAGAGTACATGGAGACTTTAGTTATTCTGCTCTACTACCTACCCGGGAAGATGATCCATACTCGATGGTAGGTATGCATGGAATGCTACAAGAGATTTGGTAGGGACAACAACATCAGACGGATACACTAGAGGGCATCTAGGATGTCCAAGGACGGCTATACTAGAATTAGCAAGCCATATTTGAGAATGAGAGACTTCTCCTGGACAACCAGGAGAACATGCATACTCGTTTGTAGAGGATGGAGAACTACCATCAGTCGTTCTTTGACAACTATTAGAATCAAGGTTATTTTGGTGGCTATCCACAGCCTCTAGAAATGCCACACTAGCCGCTGACATTCTAGGGGACTTTCTAACCCCATGACCCAACCATGCCACTACCACCACCACAACCATATTGATCGGTACCACTGTTCCACCTCTATGATTGGATTTTGACTACGAGGAGATATTCAAGTTCAAGCTTAGGGGAGTGATGGAATAGATTTATCTTTTATTTGCTTTTTATTTTTTATTATTCCAAGTTGTAGGATCCAAAATCCATCTAGTATAACTGTGGAGTAGTAAAAAGAATGATTTCTATCTCTATCATTATAGAGTCTATTTACCCATGTTTGTCCAATGAAAAAATAAAAATGAATAAAATTGGTTCAGTTACAATTTCTTGAGTTACAACACCTAGAGGACGTGTATGGGTTAGTCAGCTTTTGGACACTTGATATGAATGGAAATCTTAATTATTCATGTATTATGGATGAATATGGGGTTTTAGTCTGAGTTGATCAAACAGTTAACGAGACCTTAAATTGAAATTTTAGAAAGAAAACCTAAGGTTACCCTATGCATACGTCAGTAGTAGAGGGACATATCATATTTCAAGAAAGGCATTGTCTCTTAATTATGTGACTCCATCCATTTTCAATCCATGTTGATTCACCACCTTAAGATGATCAAGTAATCCAAATTGTTTCCTTTTGATTGCATTGTATGGCATAATAGGTGACATGATATTTAGTTTCTCTTTGGATGCATTAGTTGCAAAATGAGAAGAATTTGTTTTCATAAAAAACTTGTGTTCATATCAGCTAGTTGCATAACAATAACATGTAGTTTACATACATTTTTCATCATTCATTTTGTATCATGTGGTTATTTTTTTCTTCTTAAATTAGGGTGCAGGTATATACATCCATATCCTCAGAATAAAAATAAAAAGAATGAAATCAATGAGATATGTTAGTGAAGCCCAAACATAACTATCTACCGTGCTAAAATAGTCAGCCAATGAAAAAAAGAGAAAAAATTGATGTTATGAATAAAGAGGGAGAAAGGATGCCCTAAACTCGGGTTAGAATTTTACTTCACAAAGAAATGGAAACATTTACATGATGCATTTTCTTCTTTGCTTCACTCTCATCCATTTGATGAGATTTTGAATACATGCATCATTCCACCCATAACATTAGGAATTAGGGTTCATGCATTTCTCATCATCTTCATTCAAGTAGGTTCATCATGTTTTATTTTTGCATAAATGATTCGAATGTTACTTGTGATTCTTTATAAGCCACCTATTTCATTCTGTACATTGCTCGTATTGGTAGGCTACATATATGATTGATATCCTCATTCATTCTTATAAGGAGAACTGCTTCCAAGCAGTTGGTAGTTAGGAAAAGATCAATATAGATAGGGAATCACATGATGCACCAAGAGAATGCCTAATTGAATATGATATTAACTGCTCTACTAATAGTGTTTCACTAATCTAAGGGTGAAAATATTTTATGGATATTTTTGGTCGCTTGAGAGAAGTTTATTGTTCAGTGGTCAACAAAGGCCGGTTTGGGACCGCCAGGTGGGGGTAGTTGAGGAAGAAAATTCATATTTCGTGTCCTTTTCCTAACTTGTCTCAAACAAATCTGAGGGTGTGTTCCTCAAGGATGAGCAATATTTAAGATTAGGGGAGTTTGATGCACTAAATAATAGTCATTCTCACAGGTTGTTTATTATGGATATTTGTACATTTATTGTGCATTTTATATCATTTGTGCATGATTTATCATCATTAGCCTGTGACACTTAATTGCATCAAATAGATGTATTTTTAATGTTACTGATAAATTCATTATTATTTGGGAGCTTATGTTTGTTATTGTGGAATTTTAGGTGAATCTACAAGAAACTACATATCTCGGTACTACCGACCTTCCTATCGGTGGTACTGACACCTGATGAAAAAGGAACAAGTGAAATCAAGACAACTCGGTAGTACCGACAGAGAAAGTCGGTACTATCGACAACCTTACAGAGAGGACTTAGAAGATCTCGAGAAATCTCAGTACTACCACCATTAACTCGATAGCATCGACAACCACACAAAGGGTTGCAACTTATCGAGGGTATCAATACTATCAACACCCAATCAGTAGTACAGACTCAGTGGGATCAAGCAAAATTTGAAATTGTTGTTAATCCAATGGTTGAGACGTAATGACACCCTAAGTTGTGTTTATGACTTAGGGGGATTTTGGCCAGACCTAATCATCATGTCCTATTCAGTTGTATGATGGAGGGGAGTGGAGAAGAGAGAAAGGATAGGAGAAAGCAATGTTTTAGGAAGTTTGTGCACTTTTGGTGGCCCGATTTGCAGTCAGAAGATAGCAAATCACAACATTCGTTGGGAGGATCTATCTTTCTCTAAGAGTTTTTCCTTGTTCTTGATGTTTTCTATGTTCCCTTCTTCTGTTTGGATGTGTAAAGCAACTAAAATCATGTGGGGCCAATCCCCTTGTTCCTTAGGACCCGGGAGTAGCCCACTTTTGCATCATAATTGACAATTATGATTTAATATCCATATTTCTCTTATTTTTGGACATAATTCTATGAGAGCATAATGAATTATATGTGGTTGATCCCCATAGGAAGTTGTTTAGACCATTAATTACTGTGAGGAGGGATTAAGGGTTGGAAAACTCATAGATTTACATATTGTATATCGCACCTCAAGAGAGGGCTTACGAATGTGAAGAGAATAGCCCAGAGATTTCAGTAATGCACCTAACTAATAATACAATTACTACCAGAGTGGGATTGGTATTAGGTTAGGTAGTGAATTACGTTGTGAGAGTGGGTAATTCTTGCTACAGCTCTCTTTATACATGGTTAGGAGAGATAAAAATTAATGAAATGATGTTAATTGCAATATGAGTTGTGGTGAAACCAAAATCCTAAGCAATTCATTCCACTTGTGATCACAACCAGTAATCTTAGTTTTAATTCTTGCAAAAAAAATTTTAGTCGGCTAAAACTCCTGTTGCTATATAAACCAAAAACTTTGGGCTTAATTACAATGGATAAACCCCTAAAAGAAGAAACCTATTATATGATTGCATAACGACGCAGGGCTTACATCATACCATAGAAGACTAGGAGCAAGGAAAATTTAGGGGCTATACCGATCTCTCAGAGACAGACACATCACAACCATCATCAAAGTACTAGTAACAGAAGCAAGAAAAAGACACTAACAATAAACCATCATAGAAAGTGTGCCTCCTTTGCAGCTGATGTAGAGCCCCTTAGATCATTGTTTGAGGATTGTCCTGATGAAAGACGGCAAGTCTTCAATGTCCCATACTCAAAACAGAGAACTACATAAATCTAGGTCCTTCCATACAGGGTAGAAAGACCCAGTCGCAGGGAAGACGTAAGTCTTGTCTTTGGCAGACTAAAGCAGACAGGAAAATAGGGATCAAAACTCACAGCTTCTAATGTGACAATTAGATATCCAATCTCACCAACCAACTAACATTAATATCACTTCTAAAATTGTGGCGGAAAGAGCAACAGCCAAGTGTAACCCTCGAGGCTGGGAGCAGAACTGTCCTCAAATCAGTTACAACCAACCAAAGCAAGGTAGGAAACTTAAGGCATACTATCGTTAGACTGAGAAAACATAGTAGAAGAAAGTAAGAGGGTTACATAGAGTCATCAATCCACGGTATCTCGTCTTGTCTAACTCTCCTTATCTTCTTCTTTTTCTTTCTTACCTTCAGACTTTCACTGAGTTTAAAATCTAGGACCTCAGGGTCAGGTTCATAAGAACTGGTGGACTCAGCATCAGACATGGGTTCACACCCTTTGCGATAATCAAATGCAATCCTGGATGCCTAAAGAATCTTGTTGCATTGTGGAGTTATATTTAGATTAGAGAGGGTGAGTTCCCATTCTAAGTCTAAACCATCTATAGCTGGGGAGCATAATGGGTCACAGTGCATATCTGGTTCTTCAACTGGTATCTAGATCTTGTTTGGAATCCCAGTGATCTCATTGGTTAATCTAGGAATACTCTTGGCAGCAATTTGTCGAATAGGTGGGGGGCCTCCAGGTCTCCCTGACCGGATCTGCAAGTCACTGCCCAGCGTCTTCCCCCTGGACTCCAGGGGACAAGACGTGAATCTATGCCCAAAGTGCTTGCACATGGAGCAAAGGAGGGGCCTGGAGATGAATTCAACGCCAAGCTTCTTCGGGATCTCATCTACCTCGATCAAGACTTCCTTGGGAAAGACAGCACTGGATTCATGCTCCACGCACACTACAACCTCTTTGAGTCAATTAGCTGATAGAGTTGTCTCGTCGAAATCAATTGGACGACCAAGAAGACTAGCTATACCTTCTATTTGGTCCAGCATTCAGGGGATACCTGGATTAGCAATCTTGGACCATACCGGAAGTTTAGCAAACGAGAGGGGTTGAAGAGGTTCACCAGGATCCCACAGATGCACAATGATGAGAGCCCCATCAAGCATCCAGGGAGCTTCTTTGAGAATCCTTTCTCGCTTTGTATCGGTCAGGAGCTTGATGACGAAACCCTCGACTTCCTCAGCCACGATCTGGAAATCTGCACTCGGCCTCCAACGTCGCTTGATCCATCTAAGAACTTGGCCCCTGAAGGGCTTTCTCCCTATAAACCGGAGGGAGACATACTCCTTCCAGATGGGTTCAGGGTCCTTCTGGCTTGAGAATGAGAAGACCTTCTTACCTTCCTTGACGGTTGGCTCCACGAACTTGAGGGTACATAAAAGAGGGTGATAAGAAGAAGAAGTCATCCCTTGAACAATGGAACTTCTTGGACAAAGAAGATTGGGACAATTTTGTTGCTTCAAGAAAATCTGAAGAATTCAAGGTATTAGGCGTCACTCCCAATTTAATTAATATACATTGTATTCACCTATTCAAGATTAACATTTAGTACTACTAACCAAATCATTCATGTGCATACTAACTAGGCCCTCAGTGACGCACAAAAAGCAAGGCGTGCACTGAATGTGCATGACCACACTATGGGTCCAAAAGGCTATGCAAGCGTTCACCAAAGACTACAGGCGGAGTCTGCGGCTACTCAGGAGTCTGCTGCTACTGAGGAGTCTGCCACACCCATGCCTCGCCATGATATCTGGATAGCTGGGAGGCAAAACAAGAAGGGTGAAATAAAGAAGCCCGTAACTGCTGAGGCGGCTACGAAAATGGTAAAATACAACTCTTAGAGCAATCGTTTGAATATTAATTATTTTTTAACTTACCAATTTGTGTTGATAGTGATTAGCGGGAGCTGCACGAGCAGAGGAAACAAGGCACGTTCATCCCTCAGAGCACACAGGATGAATTGACAGTTGCTCTGGGTAACCCAGAGCATCCTGGACGTGTTAGGGGTGCAGGCGCTGGTGTGGGCATCAAAGCATTCTTTGGGCCATCCCAGCGCAAACCCAGAGCGGGACTTTCACAAGAAGAGGTAACCTATACTTTTTTTAGAATGTTGCTGCAAAAGGAAATTCAATAATAAGAAGCTAATGTTTCTTTTATCCATGTATAGGAGAATAAGAGAGTCGAGGATATAGTTGCTAAGAAGGTCAACGATGTAGTTGCTGAGAAGGTAAAGGAAGAATTGCTGCGGTGGTAGGCATCTCAGGCTTCCAATCAGCCTATGGCGACCCACTCTTCTCCTGATGTACAGACTATAAGTAATCTTGTAGACCCACCGCCTAACACGTCTGTTGTAAATATTGTTTATGACATTGTAGTTAGTCTTTTCAAGTTATTATGTTTTCAAGATGATATGTATATATGTATAATATTCTTTACATAAATTTGTAGGCATTGAAGCCATGCCGCTTAAGAATGCAAGACTACGTTGTTGCAGAGGCGCAGGCTTACCCGTCCCTTCCTGGGGCAATGTTTCATGGGACTCCAATGCCTTAGGGCTACATTCGTGTGAGCCCGATACGTGTGTTACCCGATTGGAGAGAAGCTACATTGCCATATCCCCACCCGGATATTGATACACTTGCTGATGCAGAAGGCGGGGTGATATTGTGGCCCAAAGCAGATGTCGTCTACACTACTGAAATTGTAAGATAAATTTACATTACTTTAAATTGTTAATGTGTATATATGAGGTCAACTGATCTGAAATTATATATACAGGTTAAAAAGAAGACAACCGGAGCACCTAGGCCTCCATCTCCACTTCCCGCATTACCAAGTTGGGTTCCAACTGACCTAACATACTCGTTAGGTCCTGCTTGTAGGGGAATGGCATGTTGGCTATGGGCACATAATATACATTGCCCTATAATTGTTTCTTTAGATGCAGATTATGCAGGACAATCATACGATAGCTCTTTATTTATACAAGATATTATTGAGCTGTTTATGTATGAGTGGTTGAATACATCAATGATAGAGACATGGATAAGGTGAGATCTTATTTATACATCCATATACCTTGTGTAAGATCCGGTGAGCTGGTTTCTTATATATTAATGCATACGTAATACATGTTTTGTAGCTACTTAGTCGGAGATCATTGCAAACAATTTGCATTTGATCATGTGGGATTTTTGATTCCTTCATTGATTAGTTTGGTAGCTAAAGACCCTGATAGTGTTCAACAATACTGTATAGATGCTTTTACAATTTTTGGTCAGCAAAAGAAGACGATAATAATAGCTCCATTCAATGTCAAGTAAGTTTACTTTATTTATAATTTGGACTTAAGAAAATTCCATTTTTATTGTGCATTTTGAGTTATTAATTGTTAACTTTTTACCTCTAACGGTAGACATTGGGAGTTACTAGTTATTGTCCCCGGGACGTTCACTGTTTATTATCTAGATCCCGCGGGAAGTACATTAAACACTAAAATTGGACACGTAATGAGAATGCCATTATTCTGGTGAGAAATATTTCATTTTTGTATATGTTAACATCTCTTATTACATTACTATTTACTTATGCAATTTACTGTGTTATATTAACATGTAGGGGTTTAGATGCATTCAAAAAGGCTGGAGAAACGGTCCCAAAGAAAAAGAACCAGCCAATAAATTGGCAGAACGTACAAGTAAGTTCCCGACTCCAATGTATATATTATTGATGTGAATTGTGCTTAGTTGTATTATTTTGTATGTTTCAATTTATAGTGCGCTACACAAGACAATGGTTGGGTATGCGCATACTATGTGATGCGATTTATGCAGATGATTATCCAATATGCCGCATTGGACATCGATACCATACATGAGGTATTATATATAGTCTCATTAGTTAGTATGAAATATATCAATCTTATTTTTATATTGTTACTTATATATATACATCATTCTCTTTGAAGGTGTTTAAAACTGACAACACTACAGGTAAATGCTTAAAAAATATACATGCTCCATATACGATGGAAGCATTAAATGAAATAAGAGAAGAATGGGAAAAAGCCATACAAGCAGTGGCAACTGTAAGATATAATTGGGATGTTGATAGCGATAATGAATGATACTTTGTAAATGAATATTTATGAATTTTAATACATATATTTGAATGTTTCTATATGTGTGAATGTGAGAATTGAATTGATGTCTGAATGTATCTACTTGTGTGAATTATTTTTTGTGAATTTTGCAGGTTTGTGGCATGTTTGTAGGCTGATATCAATGGATGTCGTAAACCTACAGTTCATAAAAATGAACTGCAGGTTCTCATCCTGCTGACCAGCCACAGCAGGCCTGCAAACTGATATGAAAACAAATAGATATAGGCATCGGTTATTTACAGAAAACCGTCAGTAAAGACCTACAGCGTCGGGTTTCTGCAAAACACCGACGCCTAATGTGGCCACAGCCGTACTGGAAATGGCGTCGGCTGTTCGTGTCAAACCGACGCCTATTTAACCTATAGGCGTCGGTCTTTTAGTAGATAACCGACGCCAAAAGAGTTCGTGCCACAGAAAACGGCGTCATCTAGGACACTTTCTGCGTCGGTCTTTTAGTAGATAACCGACGCCGAATGTGTCCTAGATGACGTCGTTTTCTGTGGTGCGAACCCTTTTGGCGTCGGTTATCTACTAAAAGACCGACGCCTATAGGTTAAATAGGCGTCGGTTAAAAAACCGACGCCGAAGTGTTCGACCTTTAGTGGCGCCCACATAGGCGTCGGTCGGAAACCGACGCCAAAGGCTGTTTCTGTAGTAGTGGGGTGCCGTCGCTCACTCGACCCAGTCGACTGGACCGAATCCAATCAGAAATAGGAGGAGGATAAGAGGGATCGTTGCCCTTCTCTGGCAGGTGAGTTGAAGAGGAGGGGGGTAGGGGATGAGTGCTTACAGATGTCGCCCCTTTTGGATCCACAGGATTCTGAGAAGAAGAAAGCGTTCTCGCTCCGTTAGCCTCTCTTAAGCCAATCGGAGGAGTCAGAATCGACTATGAATCGTCTGCTCTCCCATCCTTTGTGCCGCTGCTAGGGTGTCACCCTCTTCCTCGCCCTCTGCCTCCACTTTAGTTATTAATGTAATATAACTACTCTTTTTCTCATGCCCAACTAATTAGGTCATTGTAGTAGTAGTTTATGGGTACACGTTTTCCCCGTGTTCGATATCTGGGCCTCTTTAGGCTATATTACATTGATACGTGCACTTGCATTTTTGACGTGTAGTATACACGCATCAGTAGATCGACAGGGTGATATGTCGATATGAAGGTCGATAGGTCGTGTTTGATGGGTTCGAGTGTGATGAGACTTTGTCGATCTTTGGTTTTTCTTCTATTGACTTCAGATCCATCATTCTTTGTGATTGATGGATGGGAGCTTCATGGGTGAATCCATTGTTCTTCCTTAGTGATGGATGGGAACTCGGTGTGTGAATCCTTCAATCTTTGAGAGGAAGTTGAAATTTTGACCTAATAGGTCGATGAGCAGTGGGAATTTGTCGAGTGTCAAAGCTTGATGAATGATTATTCTAAGATATCAGTGGTTATGCCATCAATCTTAAGAATTTTGAGTTGAGTTCCTACACATTTTCAATGAAACTTATTAAAACTAAGTGATTGGTAATTATCAGACAAAATGAACAAAATTGGATATGTAAACATAAAATTGAAGCATTTTATTTATGAAAAAGTTCATGAAATATGCATGAAAAGTGATGTTATCACCTTTTCAGCAAATATGCAATAGAATCTAATTTGATGGAGTTCCATAATCAAATGAATATGCACTTGTTGTAGTATATGATTTTCAAATCGATGAGTGTAAGTACTTAGAGTAGGGATAGATTGATAGATTTAGAATTTCAATTATAACTAAATGAAAACATGTCCAAAATCACTCAATTAACAAGGATTAGAAAATATTAAAATGGATTTAGCAATTTATATGGGAAGCCTACAGGAAAATATTCAAAGAGGGTTCATAGTAATAAAGATGTGCATAACTTCAACATGCTTTGTTTTACTTAATTATATTTGTGTTCATCTCCCATAACAGTAATAAAGATGTTTAAACTTTAACCATCCTTGTTTTAGTTAATTATGTTTTTGTTCATAAAACAAATGAGTCACCCCTTAGATATGTTAAATACTTCTCGATGGGTTAATTTATAATGAATGTGTCAATCATGTTTCTTACAGTGTACCCATATATTTCCTAGGTGCACTAAATAACTTACAAAATAATGATGTTAAACGTATCAATTAAAGTTTTTACATGTAGTAATATGATATAGATTTGAGAACTAGTATTCCTTTGTTATTAAGAGAAGTTATCAAGTACATATTTTATAGCATCCTCATAAAATAGTTTGATCATTGATCATGTTTATATTAATATCAAAGTAAGTTTGCAATTTCTCAAAATGGCCACATCTGATCACTAGAAATGCGGATTTGCAAAATTATACAATACATAATTTTTTTAACATATTTCATGTACCAAAGATACAAAGTCCATTATTTATTCTCATTGTCATCTTCACCAAAGTACATATATACCAAAATTGGTAAATCATGTATATGACTAGGCACATTGTAAATGATTATGTTTGAAAAGTGAAACATCAAAATAGTGTTTTCAATTCCTTTTCTATATTTCTTGACAAAAATTGAAGTGAAATTATGCTTCAAATGTAAATTGTTATTCTAAACTTATCTCAATTACTTATATCTGGTACTAATCAACTTCCATGTTTGAAGTTCACAATTGGACATGACATGAGATGTTCTCTATTTGCATATGTAAAATTTATTCATATAATAACAGATCTAGAGGTATATTAATATATACTTGTATAAAATTATGAGTTAAATCTATTTGAAAATTTGAACGTTAGTGAAACACATATTCAAAAAATATAATGTAGAATATTTCCAATCAATTTAATATATTCTACCAAACAAACTAGCAAGAAGGTTTTTTTAGATATCATGAAGTGGTCATAAGAACAAGTATCTTAAAAAGTGTAGAAAATAACCCTCAAAATGGAATTGTTAGTTTAGCACAAATATCTGTATATACATCTAAAACTAAGATGCAATAACCACAAAGGCATGTAGTATTATCATTAATATTTTGTATCATGTATGTATATTAAGCACATATATGAATGAAAATTACAAGAATAATTGAGTTTCATTGTTCAAAAAGAGTGTGCAATGCTGATAATACTTCAAAATTTCATTTACCTAAATATTATCAAATTCAGCCAACATGGATTGAGATAATTCCATATATATTGAGAATCATGAATATCAAATATGTACCAATTGTTAAGTATCCATATTATATTTAGATATGAGTGCATGAAAACAAATCCCTTAATTAAAATTGTATTTAAATGGAAAGGATTCTATCAGATCAATTTTCTAAAAGAAACCAAACTTCATTCATATGTGTTATTTAAGTTCCACTAGTAATGTTATTGGATTCTACCTATAGTGGTTTTTTATAATATTTGTTCATTCAATCTATTTTTTATTGATAATACCAAGCATCAAGCACATGGATTTTCGCACAGTTAACTGGGAAAAGTTAAGGCAAATTTGTCCAAAGTGTATTGCAACATGTGATATATTGAAGTTTTTTAAGATTATTTATGGTAATTATTTCACATATAAGTAATGCATATCATTTAGTTTTGGATTAATTTTGGCCAAATGGCATGAAAATTTATCAAATTGATCACTTCAACAATAATATTTATTATTCGTAATCCTTATTTCACAAGATATGTGTAACACCCCAAATTTTAACTACTAATTTAAGCCTAAAAATGTGTTTTTTAAATAATGATAATTGAGGGGCTTAATGCAAAAAGACCAAAAAGTGAAATTTCTTAAAGGATAATAAAGTGAGAAGAATAAAATGAGGCTCAAATACTTTTTCTCTTTCATCTATGTAGTATGTTTTGTAGTTAATTCAATTCATGAATAGTAGTTTCCCCTTTCCTTTTCTCTCTCCTATCCTTGAAAAATGTTAAGAAGAGATAAAAGAGAAAGAGAAAAGGAGTGGAATTCAAATATGGAGCATATACCTTGGGCAAGAAGTTCCCCGTGCACCTGAGTGATCCACCCTACTCTGCTTGCATCTCCGACAACCGTTGTGGTACCTCGACCACCTCCGCCCCCTCTGATTCAATTGAGTGGTTCATAAGCATCGTGAGTGCTCTCCCTTCCTTTCTCTATCTTCTGCTTGCCCCATGTTTGCCCTAGATGTTGTGGCCTATAGCTCACCACTCGGCCTTTGCTGACACTCGTCACTGTGCCTATTTAGGATCCCTTTGACCACAGAAATGACTCTAGTGGTTTTTGACTTGCCTTCACAAACATTTTATGAACCCCAGTGGTCGTGCTTTAGATTGGCTCCTATGGTTTTGAGACAATTTATTCATGTTTTGTTTTCCCTCGCCCCTAGATGTGTTCAGGAACTAGAGTATGCACCGGCGAGCCTTTCCTTTGGCTTGATGAATTTTCCATGACATTATGAAGCTGGAAGGACATTAGTCGGGGTCTGAGGGACCGCAGGGTTCAATTGCAGTGAAGGCCATGAAGCTCCAGGCAACTGTTCGACCCATGGTCCATGAAGGAGAAAACTGGAAACAAACCAGGTCTTGCAAAGACCATGGTACCCTTTCCCCTTTGATCGCATTATTTTATTTGTATGGGCATTTTAGTCCTTTGGTGCACGTTTTATTTTTTTGTCGTGTGACATGTTAAAATGACTTGATGAACAATTTACCCATGTGTGTTTGATTAATGTATCATGTGCACGTATGTTTTCTAGTAGTTTAGCATTTTATTTACATCGGCTTTAATCGGGATTCAAATTGTTGTCACACTATAGTTCTCTGCTCCCTGATTGGTCAGTTCTCCAAAATTTATAATAAATCAATGTTTCATTACAAAAATATGCAAAAATGTGTGTTGGAAAGATTTTTTTTCTATCAATTAGTGTTGTTTTCAAATGTTATTTTCCACATTACATCTCTTCAATAATTCCATGAAAAAATTTGGGTTTAAGGACTATGAACTCATATACATTCTAGGATTTTAATCTAATTACAGGTAATTAGAGACTCGATCAAGTCTGAGGACTTGACCTAAGAAGGTTTACTCTACGTAAGTGAGACATGCATATTTGGCAAAAGTAATATAGGTTTGTTGATTATTTAATTATGATTATGCAAATTAGTTGTTTTCATGAATTATGAATGTTTCCTCAAAAGACATCATGTATATATTTCAATTTTTGATTGGTTGTTTACTTATAGTCTAGGTAATATCCTAATTATGATTATGAATATGATTAATGAATCATGGTCAAGAAGGGGAAACCCTATTATGGTTTGTGAGTGAGAAATCCCATTATGGTCAATATTGAGATTAAAGAAACCTAATGATTAAGTCAAGATCAAAGTTAATGACAAAAATTAAGAGATTGCCTAAGTTTTTATATGTGCCTCATTCATGGACCTCAAGAAGTCATTATGGGTTTTCCTAGAATTATGTGTTTTCCTAACAATCATGAGTTCCTATGGGGCATTAATAGAGGTGGCATATATCTACTTTTCCAATTCATGATGTTTAAAGATATTCAATGAATGCTTAAGATAATCCATATTCAAGTTCATGTCAGTTTCATTTCATGTCAAGCTTACTTCAAGTAATATTATTTTCTATCTTATAAAGTGCCAAATATCACTTAATGATGTGATGTTTGTTTTCCATGGTTGGGGACGCGATGTTCGCATTACTTAGAGAAAGTCAAAGATAAAAAGGACAATCAAGCACTAGGAGATTTTTAAGCTTAGCCTAGTGGGGTGCCATTTACCAAGTCGATCTAGAGTTTTATACATCTTTTATTATGCTTTGTCATGTTACCAAATAGATTATATTTCATAGATGAACATGGTGTAGTTTTCTTTTTCCAAGAACTATGTATGAATCTGATTTCATTAAATGCAAAGTGTTTCATTTATTCAAATTGCAAAAATCAGCACATTGTGACACCCCCTTGAGTGAGAATGCTTCGGCTCAGTGATATTTATGTGTAGTGAAAAGTGGGGTGTTACATTATGGTATTAGAGCAACTTGGTAAATGGCCACTAGGAAAATATGATTCTCATAGTCACCGTAGAACGAAGATATGAGAATAGGTATAGGAATGGACTCCCAAGAAAAGATGTTATGACCTAGAATGACTAGAGAAGAAATATATGTGATGAGGATAGAGGTACACCTAGTTAGATCCCAAGTATCTACCTAAACCTAGGTAATGAGATAGCCTCCCCATTCTCAATGGTCGTGGCCAACCAATTGCAAATTGAAGAGGGATGTCATAAACATGAGACTTGATGCATGTCTCCTTTCTTACTAGTCCATGTGCTATGGGACAAATTTATTAGTAGGTTAGTGAGAGGTAGCATGAGAAGATCCCACATCTCTGGGTATGTTGCTGATCACCACATATCAAGAAATGTATGAGGTATCTAGAAGGTCGAAGATTAGATAGTTACCTACACCTAATGTTAGAAAGTCATGACAAGGTTGAGGTAGATTCCCTAAGTAGAGAGATGAGTTTGGTTTCACAAACCTCAAGTATAGTATGAGAAAGAGACTAAGGTAATATATAATTCATGTTCACATAAACCTTTCATGAAATATATTTCTTTCATGCAAAATTTTAGACATAAATGAACCTTGATATGTCAACTGTAATTAAGTGATGAGGTAAGCAAAACTCTAAGGTGGGTAGTAGCCTAAAGAAAATTCCAACGAGAAATTTTATTTTTAAAGTGGGTAGAATTGTAACACCCCAAAATTTACCAACTAATTTAAGCCTTAAAATATGATTTTCCTTAAATAATGATAATTGGGGGTTGAATGTAAAAATACCATAAAGTGTAATTTCTTAAAGGATAATAAAGTCAGAAGAATAAAATGAGGCTCAAAATAATTTTTCTCTTTCATCTATGTAATATGTGTTGCAATTTATTCAATTTATGAATAGTAGTTTCCCCTTTCCTTTTTTCTCTCTCGTATCCTTGAAAAATGTTAAAAGAAATAAAAGAAAATGAGAAGGAGTGGAATTCGGGTATGCAGTAGATACCATGGGCAAGAAGTTTTCTTTTTTTTCTTTTAAGGCTTTAAATATAAGAGGAAAGTGTCATTTATTGTGTTTTTCTATCTCCTCTAAGAAAATTTCTCAAAAAGGCACAAAATATATGTGATATGAATTTTTTACAAGACAATTAATGTCTATTACGGACTCAAAGGCTCACAAAGGGAATTATTTCTCCAAATTTCTAATCTAATTAAGCATTAAAATCAAGTTAATTAAAAATGGAAATTGTGGATAAAAGATATGAAAAAGTTGAATATTATTGGCTAGGAAGGATGTAGAGTATATAGTTAACCTATGATCCAAATTGGGGCTTGTTTAGACTTTATTTGACCCTCCAAACTAATTAAGAAAATTTCCATATAGTTTACTTAGGATTTGATTAGGAAATCATTTATGTGTTGATTTAAGCTAAAGTTCTAAATTACTTTTTCTATCATACCTTTTTTCATTTACCTTTTTCTTGCTTGCTGATCTCACCATTCACCCGATCCGGTGGTCATGAGATCATCTCCTACCTTGCGATTTTTTTGCAAGTCTGAAACTAGTGGTCTTCCTTTTTTCTTATCTCTTCTCTTTCTCATCTCTCCACCAATCGAAATGGATTCATGAGGACTTCCTAAATTGATCGAGTTGTCACTCGCCCTTGAACTCTCTGTATGCAAGAAATGCCTATTTAGGGTTCTTCACCCCTCTCCGTGTAGGGGTCACAGTCGCCACACCAAGACCCCCCTTGCCTATATAGTTATTTGAATAGCACCGCTCGACCTCACTTGTTACTCCTCCATCCTCAATTGCATTCCCCATGCACCCGAGTGCTCCAACCAACTCCACTTGCATCTCTAGAAACCATTATGGTACCTCAGCCACCTCCGCCCCCTCTGGTTCAATTGAGTGGTCAGTAAGCAATGGGAGTGCTCTGTCTTCCTTTCTCTATCGTCTCCTTGCCCCGTAGTTACTCTAGATGTTGTGGACTATAACTTGTCGCTCGGCCTTCACTGTTTCTTGTCATTGTTCCTATTTAGGATCCCTTCAACTATGGAAATGACTCGAGTGGTTTTTATTTTGCTTTCATGATCATTTTACAAACCCTAGTGGTCATGCTTTCAATCTGCTCCTATGGTTTCAAGTCAAGTTCTTCATGTTTTTTTCCTCGCCCCTCGATATGTTCAGGGACAAGAGTATGCATCAGTGAGCCTTTTATTTAACTTAACGAATTCACAATGGCACTACGAAGATGGTAGGCCATTAGTCTGGGTCTGAGGGACCGCATGGTTCCATTGTGGTGAAGGCCATGAAGTTCCAGGCAGCATTTGACCCATGGTCCACGACGGAGCAAACTAGAAACAAACTAGGTATTGCAAAGACCGTGGTACCCCTGCCCCTTTGATCGCATTATTTTATTTGCATGGGAATTTTAGTCCGTTGATGCACATTTTATTTTTTGTTGTGAGACATGTTTAAATGACTTGATGATCAATTTACCCCTGCATGTTTGATTAATGTGTCACGCACGTGTATGGTTTCTTGGTAATTCATCCTTTTATTTACATTGGGGTGAATTGGGATTTAAATCGTTGTCACTCTATAGTTCTCTGTTCCCTGATTGGTCAATTCTTCCAAAATTCATAGTAAATCAATGTTTTACTACAAAAATACGCAAAAATATTTGTTGGAAACAATTTCTATTTTTCTATCAGTTGATGTTGTTTATAAATGTTATTTTCCACATTACATCTCTTCAATAATTCAATGAATGAAATTACGGTTTAAGGACTATGGACTCATAAACATGCTATGATTTTAATCTAATTACATGTGATTAGAGACTCGATCAAGTCAGAGGACTGGCCTAAGAAGGTTCACTCTAGGTAAGCAGGCCATGCATGTTGGCACAAGTAATTTTGGTTTATTGATTGTTTAATTATGATTATGCACATTAGTTGTTTTCATGAATTATGAATGTTTCCTCAAAAGACCTCATGTATATGTATCATTGTTTGATTGGTTGTTTACTTATAGTCTATGGTAAAATCCTAATTATGATTATGAATATGATTAATGAATCATGCTCAAGAAGGGGAAACCCTATTATGGTTTATGAGGGAGTAATCCCACCATGGCATTAAGAGGGAGAAATCCCATTGTGGTCAAGATTGATATTAAGGACACCTAATGATTAAGTCAAGATCTAAGTTAATCATGAAAATTAAGGAAATGGCTATGTTTTTATATGTGCCTCGTTCATGGACCTCAAGAGGTTGTTATGAACTTTCCTAGCACTATGGGATTTCTTAGGAATCATGGAATCCTATGAGGCATTAAGAGAGGTGGCATATATCTATTTTTCCAATTCATGATGTTTAAAGATATTCAATGAATGCTTAAGATAATCCATGTTCAAGTTCCTATCAGTTTCATTTCATGTCAATCTTACTTCAAGTAATATTATTTTTTGTCTTAGAAAGTTCCAAATACTTCTTACTAATGTGATGTTTGTTTTGCATGGCTAGGGATGTGATGTCTGCAGGACTTGGATCAAGTGAAAGATAAAAATGACAATCAAGCACTAGGATATTTTCAAGCTTATCCTATGGGGTGTTGTTTACCAAGTCGATCCTTCTCAAACATCTTTTTATTATGCATGGTCATGTTACCAAATATATTAGATTTCATAGATGAACATGATGTAGTTTTGTTTTGCCAAAAACTATGTATGAATCTGATTTCATTCAATACAAAGTGTTTCATTTATTCAAATTGCAAAGATCAACATGTTGTGACACCCCTTTGAGTAAGAATTCTTCCAGTTGGTGGTATTTATATGTAATGAAAATGGGTTACTA
This sequence comes from Alisma plantago-aquatica, assembly GCA_963693085.1. Taxonomy (NCBI): domain Eukaryota; kingdom Viridiplantae; phylum Streptophyta; class Magnoliopsida; order Alismatales; family Alismataceae; genus Alisma; species Alisma plantago-aquatica. The sequence goes on along the minus strand of OY856414.1, from coordinate 765,968,885 downwards.
CAATATGCAATTGGATTAATACTGGTATATAATTTCATTGGAATATCTCACAGCCAAATAGTACCATATTCAATTTTCATTTAAATTTGAATTTTCATTTAGATAATATAAATGAATACCACATCCATATGAATATAATATAGATATATGCATATGTCATAACAATCAATATATTTTAGATACAAATATTGATTACGATATAAGGAAAATACATGGAAGAACGTAATCTTTCATTATTTCTTTATAAGGCCTATCAATAATGAGAACAAGTCAAATCCATGTTAATCATTTTAGGGGTTTACACCATGTAATTTTGAGCCCATTTTCTAAAATGAAATTGCAACATGTAATGACCAAGTTGGCTGTAGTGGTGTTCAACTATTTAGACATTGGATGTGATCTTGGTCTAACAAAGAAGCTCACACACCATTTATTTTGATAATTATTGGATAGTTTGTTCCCTGATTGGTTTATTGCCAAAAATATATCTAACCAACTTTCTATTATGGATAATGCAACATAATATTTAGGATTTTGTTGCACACATACAATTATATTTTTCTTTTGGTCATTGTTCTCCCTGATCGAGAGAATAATACCACATCATACCATGAACTAGTCTTCTTACTATATTTTCAAAGAGCATTGATTCCACATGAAATTTATCCAGTTGTCAAAGATAGTATCTCATATCTTATTATTATAGGTAATGGGTATATGATGAATTATTGACTTGGCAAATGATTCAAGAATTTGATAACATCTCAACTTGTTATATAGTTCATCACCAAGAGAATATTTATCATGTGGTGTGAATTGTAGACTTATTTAACTTTATAAGATAATGAATCTCTTCATCAAGATTATACTATATTTTATATCTCGCATTTCGTTTATTTGTACATAGAAAATTAATATCTAAAATACTCTACGAGCTCAATTGAGTTTTTGATAAATAATGTAATTTTACTTTTTCAGAGTCTTCTTCAATTAAGTACTTTATTTGATTTACTCTTATTTATCCCCCTATTCATCTTAACCATCACTATCAAACTCTTTCTATCAATATTATTCAACTTGACTAATATAGAGAAACTTTCTAACTTCTCTCTTAGAGGCTACATCTCCTACAAATCAATGAAATATGTCACCTTTCAAAACTCGTTAATACTCCCTGAAGAGTTTCTTTAATACTAATATAAATGTCTAGAGGGGGTGGGTAGAGCTAGATCATGATAGAGGCTAACAAAAATGTGTCAAAGAATACAAAAACTAGTGATATGACAAATAAAGATGAATAAACTACCATAACCATGTAGAGTCCGTTCAAACAAAAAGCAAACAAATTATTTATAATATGCTCAAAACAACCCAACATATGTAAAATCTATATGTATAATGAGTAAAATGAAACAATAATCTAGCTCTCATTTTTAGTGTCTCGTGGAAATAAATAGTGAATTGTGTCTATTATAGGATATAGGAGTGACCCAATCATTCCTAGAGGATTAAAGCCGCAACCTCTCCTTTATGTTATAGGAGAAAACCATAGCTCAAATAAGAAACCAAATTATCCTCAATGGTCCAACATATATCTTTATAACATAAAGCACACTAAAAACCACAACCAAAGAAGGAAGAAGATAGGAAGATGAACTAGACATTTCTTAATGAAGATAGCAAGTTGTTTCATGTCATTGCAACAACTTGGGAAGACGTTGTGTCATAGTAACTTCTTGTTGAAGATACTCTATATATATCACAAGTTGAGGAAAGTTTGAGTGTCTTATAATTGTAACATAAAAAGTACCAAGTATGGTGTATGTGTATTCCCTAAGAAACTATAGAATAGAAGTATGACTAAATGTGTTGTATAGGGGAAAAATCTCACATACCAGCTGTGTTTCCTCCCAACACTAGGTTTTACGCCTTCAGTTGGGTGTCTTACTTTTTCAATTAATCATTAATGAAATTCTCAAAGTTTTTTGACTTCTTGGTTGAATCAAGCGTATGTTAATCCATATAATCAAAGGAATCTTCGAAACAACTCTCCTCATCATCTTATTTTAGTTTTTATTGCATGAAGATCTTGAACATATTGACCTTGAGCTTCATGCCTAAAGGTCATTGTCATAGTATAAGTACATACATGTATATTAGCATCACATGAGTCTAAGAAAGTTCTTCCCAATATGATGGGAATTCTTATATATGGGTTCCATCACTGCAACAATAAATAAAGTTGGAAATATTGCACTAATTGTTGGATTCTAGGGGAGACAGAGAAGGCAGCGGAAACAAAAAAAAAATTCTCCCAAACCCAGAACGAAGGAATCGCGTCAACATCTATACAGTAGGAAGGATGGTTTGTAGAGGCATGCCTTGTCCTGAGGCTTGCTCGGTGACGTTACCTCGTGGCTTGCGCAGTCTTCACCTCTGGTCTTGGATAGTGTCTGTGCAGCTCCTGGTCTCACTGGGACTGTCGGGATTGACAGTTGTCCTCCGAGCGGCAGAAGTCTCTCGCCTCTGAAGTAGTCCACACAGACCACCTGGAACTCTGATCTCCTTGTCCCACAAGGAATCAGAAGGATTATCACCCTCCTATCAGCGTACTAGTCACCAACACACTCTCCTGCCACCAGTCACTTTTCTACAGTTGTCTTTCCCTTGCTATGCCTCCCTTATCGGGTAGCACTTGCTCGGGCTCTCTCATTTACCACAACCAGAGAGAACGACAACTTTGTAGAGCAACTGGTGTTCTGAGTTGTTGTACCTGAGAAGACCCCAATACCCCTATATATAGGAGGGTCATGGGACAAGGTTCTCTACCCCGGGCAATGCAGGATTAAAGCAGGAGTAGAAGGGTTTGAGATTTTCCACAAAAATAACATATTGCGGCAGTTGAACCGATCGGTTCACACCCTGAAACGATCATTTTGGGCCCTGAGCCGATCGTTTGGGACCTGATCCGATCGTCTAGGGCTCTGAAGCGATCGGTTCACTTATTGAGCCAATCGGTTCGTGGTCCTGATCCAACTCAAATTGACTTTCGTATTTGTTTCCAACTAATCAAATATTAATCCTTGTCCAAATCAAATTTGTACAAGTGAAACAAATTGTATTTGCAAAATAGTCTTCTGACTTTCAAACGATCTTGGTTGGTCCTCGAATCGACCGGTTCAACAATTGAGATGATCGTTTCATGACACATGAGTCGATCGTCTCACCAGTTGAGCCGATCGGTTCACAAACCTGAGCCGGTCAGTTCATCTCATGAGTCGATCGGTTGGGGCAACAGACTTGTGCAAATCATTCAATCACAGTTTCAATCAATTTGATACTCTAATCAACCAGTCCAACGCCTTGAACACTATGATATTGAGCTATCAACTAATTGAGTGTTTAATTGAGCTACTAAACTCCTTTAGTAATCAATCTAAACATCATTTGTGGATAAACTCCTCTTCCAGGTTAAATCCTTATGTGTGTGACCCTGCAGGTCCATTTCACGTTGGCAGTGAAAGTCCATAACACTTATGACTTCACAAGCAAAGAGCGGTGCCTAGTCACACATCAGTGCTACCCAAGTGAAAAGGAAAGTTGGAGAACAACTTTCAATCCTACAATCTGTGAATGGTATTACAGTGAATGTATAATTCCTTTGTCACTGATATCCCGAATGAACTTGAGGCATAGAGCAGTCATCATGTCAATGTTCATTCACTTTCTTGATCTCAGAGTAGATTGGAGGAGATATGTATGACATCAATATCACATACTGATTCACACATGCATGCACGCCTATCTCAATCCTACTCATCAAGTGGCCATGGATATCAAACTCCCTCAGGAGGGACAAATCCCATATCTATCACTCACCCCTCAAAATCCCCATGTGTCAAAGCCACCCAATCATCACCTTTATAACAACCCATGTTTCAGGACTGTGTTTGATGATTGTCAAAGTGTACCCAACGACATGTGTTGAGTGTAGTGATTTTAGGTCAAACAATCACACTCACCACCATCACTGTGAGAACTGACTATGACTACCATATCATGGTTCCATGTGTCAAACTCATGGTGGGTCTGTCTGACATACTTGTTATCTAACAGGTACCTATGTGTTTGGTTTGATATCTCCATATCATGACTAATGAGATTCTGTCATCAACCAACACCACAATCTAGTCTTATGTGTCATTGTTGTCTATCTACCTTCCACAATGACATCCGACTAGGGACATAATAAGAATGTACAAACTCTTAGCATCCGTATGATCTCATTGTTCAGGTCCTCAACCTGAAAGCATACGTCATTGAGTACTATCATTCTCTAGACATTCAATTTTTTCTATCATTATCTCATATGATTGAACCAGAAAGAATTGGAAGCTTGCCTTTGATGCTTATCAAATCAATAGAAATGTATCCCACCAATCATCCCATGATTGGCTCTCAGGGCATACATACCAATAGACTCCCACTTGCACTGTGAGCCAATCACCCTTGAATCATATTCTTAGTGATCTTCAAACATGTCCCACATGTTACCGTGCTCTAGTGCTAACGTAGTGAGTTATGGCAACACCTTTTCCAAAGTTGGTATTAATTACATGTCTCTCATCTCTTCGCTATACGTCACACGTATGAGATGGAGTTGGTGTAATATGTGATCTAGTATTCCTTTAGCCACGTTGCATGACCAAGTACTCCTAACTTGTCATCAATGACTAGAATAACTATAAGTTCATCTCTATGAACTCCTAGATCCATATAGTATCCACTGTTGTTCTCTAACACACGGATACTCGGCATTTCCTTTTAAAACAACATTATTGGAACGTTTCCATTTATCAACAAACATTCATTTTTATATATCACATATATATTTTACGATTAATTTTTCTGTCCCTTTTGGAAGTTCGCATCAGTGTAACTCTTTACAGTGAACCCTTCCTTATTTCCATAGAACTAATACTTCTCAAGTACTTATCAAGTTCTTATGGTATTCCAGTAACCCTTACTGGAACTAGACAGACATCCACTCATCATGTCCCACATACAAGTTATCATGATGAGCATATGATATTGTCGTGTCCTACATACAAGATGATGAATGCATTTTATTATTGCTATGTCCATACATGCAATATGATGGGATGATTACATACATTATATATCCTTATCTATTCTTAGTGTTCCCATTCTTCATAAGAATTGGACACTTGGCCTTTGGATACTAACTCCATGTAACATGGACAAGTTTTCTCCCACTGAATCTGTGCATACTGAACCCTTCAGTACATATTGCCAATGTATGCTCTCTCTTTTCAGGTCAAGAGGTTTTCGAGAACTATCTCTATAGATCTCTATTCCTATCATATAGGAAATGTCTCTATCTTCCTTAAAGATAATTTCCACTTTGGATATCCATTCTAGAACATCTCATTCCTCATCAACATGTGGAATGCAAATACGCTCCCACTAAATTATAGATCTCTCTTTATCTTTGGCATATTAGTCAAACCCTTTGCTATATCATCAAAGTAAAGATCCATCTCTGAGTTTGCTAGTACTCAATCAATCACATTGTTTAGTACATTGTAACTTATAGACTTCATTTGCATTAATGGATTCATAAACCTTATAGGTTGTGTCACGTACACATCCATGTGTTATTCCTCATAGGAATGTGGTTTTAGTATCCGTATGCAAAATCTCTTAGTCATTAAGTTGCAATCAACAAGCATCATCCTTCTCAAAATGTCATCCATGTGTCTTAACACTTAAGACTTATTTGCACTTATGGATTTCATCCCAATGGGTGCTACCATCAAGGTCATACCTTATGGTTCACATGGAAGTCATTTAGGATGTGATGCTCAAAAACCATAACTCAAAATCTGGTTCCTCATATTCATCTAGATAGTTTATTCATCACATGACCAACTCATCACATAGATAATCGAGGTGTATTTGTCAAGGATATAAGAACTCACAACTACTTATGATTCTTAATGTCCTTTGTTAGTGTAGGGTATTCTTTATTTAAGAAGAAATTAGTTATTTCATAATCATGCTCTAACTCCTTAGAGTATGATTCCCTTTTGATTTAGACATCACCATGCCTTAATCACAATCTCACTATGATACATTATCATAATCACTCATAAGGATCTCAAACATTTGGTTCAAGTATTTCATTCATTGATCTCATCAAGAATTAACACTTTACCAAATTTGTACTTCATCTATGATATTCTTGAACACTTCAAGATATTCATATTGGTATTTCTCTAAACATCATTTGAAACATTAGCATTAAATCCAATAGGTATGTAAATACATCACATGTATTATACCTAATAGGATAATCAATCATCTACTACCACTAGTGAAGATTGATTAATCATGTCCAAGAGATTCATGTCTCTTACTGGTTCTCTAACCAAAAGAGTCTAGATTTATCCATCATATGGAAACTAGAAATGAATTTCTCATGATTTATGCTAATTGATTGTTTAAGTTATCGATAACTTTTAGGTATCATTTTATCTTATGCATACCAAGTACCACAAGATAAACAAGGCATTTCCATAAAGATCATATCTTTGAAATTGAAACATCAACATTATTAATTGCTATCATTGTCATACAATATGCAAAAATAATGTGTTTCTATTCATTGGAAAATATGAAATAGCAATTCATAACTCTATTACATGCCTTCAAGACTGAAAATAAACTAAAGTACTCATATCTATGGCGGCAACACTTACCCCATTTATTGAGTGTTTTACATTTTATATCTTGGTATCATATACCTTAAAAATGTTACAAGTTTATTTCATGACACCTTCAGGTGGAGACGCATGTCCCCTCCTTCTCTAGTTCTTCCAGATAGAGTGGACAATTCCTTTTCCAATGTCCTGGCTTTTGACAATGGTGGAAATTGCCTCTCTTGGTCATGCCTCCCTTGTCCTTGAGAGTTGAAGATGACTTGGGTTGCTGGCTAGCATCAGAACCTTTCTTAGACTTGCCTTTGCCCTTACACTTGGACTTGCCTTTCTTGCTGCTGATCATCATCATAGACTTAGGCTTGTCCTTCTTCATCTGTGCCTCGGTTGTCCTCAACATGCCCAACAACTCTGTCAACAGCTTGTCAAAGTTTTTCATGTTGTATTTTATCACAAACTGACTGTAGGATTCTGGAAACGATTGTAGTATCACGTCAGTAGCCAACTCTTGGCTCAGGGGAAATCCCAGTCTCATCGGGTTCTCCACATACCCAATCATCTTGAGCATGTGAGGACCAACTGGATCTCCTTCTGTCATGACACACTTGAATAGTGCCCTGGAGACATCATATCTCTCTTGTCGTGCTTGATCTGCATACATGTTCTTGAGATGCTGAATCATCTCAATGACACCCATGTTCTCATGTTGTCTCTGTAACTCATGGTTCATGGAGCACAACATCAAGCACTTTGCATCAATGGCATCATCAGAATGTTTCTTATAAGCATCCCTTTCTGCCTTTGGTGCGGTAGGAGCAGGTTCTTCTGGAATTAGAGTATCCAGGACATAGAACTTTCACTCTTGAGTGAGAACAATTCTCAATGTCCTAAACCAGTCATGGAAGTTAGTCTCATTTAGCTTGTCCTTTTCAAGGACCGATCGCAATGAAAAGTGATTATTGTTTGTTGTCATTTGTACTACAAAAGGAAATATATGCAATTTAGTCCAAAACTCAAGTTTGACTTATTTGATTGATTTGAAAAGTTGACGATATAATTAGGACTTTAATTAATTATCGCTCCCACTATTTTTGTTCAAATTGATAGCCCTCACCATCAATTCGGAAGATTACAGTGTACAATCTTCAAGTGGGTCAAGATCCATATTTCATCAAGTCATGAGTCAGCTTTGGCTGATCGCCCATAATCTTGACTATTTAGGTAGGCCATCATGCCAATTGCATCATCTGAAACTCTTGATGAATGAACATGTGCAACACCTTGCCATGAACATTCCATGCCTCTGGGCTTAGATGCTCTAAGAATCACCAGTTAAGTCTAACCCAAAAGCCGACACGGTAAACATGCACCCTACTTTGGCAGAACCTACATGTTTACCCTTCACACTTCCACGAGATAGATGGTGCACCACACTTTGGCGTAACCTATGCTTGGTCGATCAAGTTTTTCATGTTTGATGCTAATGGAAGGTGTGAAAGACTTAATATTTAGATGAGGGATTTGGTTTTTATAGGTACATATACATATCCAATCACCACAATACATAGTATGTATCATATACATGCTATATCCCACATAAAACATGTGAAATGATAAAAGCGATGATTATGGCCATCCTAATGTGATTCCTCGAGCCAAGATGAATCACAGTCATCTAGGTCTACATCACATGCAACATGTACAACCTGAATTCTGTGCTTTTCCATTCTGGGTTTGATCAACTCATCTCCATGATTGATCGGTTCGCCATCAGGATGGTCGTTGGGTGCCACCTGTCGATCGGTTGGCTCCTCCAACCGATCGGTTTTCCTGGTCATCGTGTATCTCCTCATGGCCGCCACCTGATTGTCTCGTTCCTCAAACCAGTCGTCTGGATCGCCAACCGATCGGTTCACTCCTTGAACCAATCGTCTCAGTTGTTGACAGATTGTCCACCGTTCTTCGACATAATAGGAAATAAAAGATTTTTCCCAATTTACATAACCCACAGGTCCCAGGATCGAACCTGGCTCTGATACCACTATTAGGTTCTAGGGGAGACAGAGAAGGTAGCGGAAACAAAAAAATTTAATGAAGGAATCGTGTCAACGTCTATACAGTAGGAAGGATGGTTTGTAGAGGCATACCTTGTCCCAAGGCTTGCTCGGTGATGTTACCTCGCGGCTTGCGCGGTCTTCTCCTATGGTCTTGGATGGTGTCTATGCAGCTCCTGGTCTCACCGGGACTGTCGGGATTGACAGTTGTCCTCTGAGCGGCAGAAGTCTCCCGCCTCTGAAGTAGTCCACACGGACCACCTAGAACTCCGATCTCCTTGTCCCACAAGGAATCAGAAGGAGTCACACCTTCCTGTCGGCATACTAGTCACCAACACACTCTCCTATCACCAGTCACTTTTCTGCAGTTCTCTTTCCCTTGCTATGCCTCCCTTATCGGGTAGCACTTGCTCGGGCTCTCTCATTTACCACAACCAGAGAGAACGACAACTTTGTAGAGCAACTGGTGTTCTGAGTTGTTGTACCTGAGAACCCCCCAATACCCCTATATATAGGAGGGTCATGGGACAGGGTTCTCTACCTTGGGCAATGCGGAACTAAAGCAGGAGTAGAAGGGTTCAAGATTTTCCACAAAACTAACATACTGCGGCAGTTGAACCGATCAATTCACACCCTGAAACGATCGTTTCGGGCCCTGAGCTGATCGTTTGGGACCTGAGCCGGTCGTCTGGGGCTCTGAGCTGATCGGTTCACTTACTGAGCCGATCGGTTCGTGATCCTGATCCAACTCAAATTGACTTTCGTATTTGTTTCCAACTAATCAAATAGTAATCCTTGTCCAAATCGAATTTGTACAAGTGAAACAAATTGTATTTGCAAAATAGTCTTCTGACTTTCAAACGATCTCGGTTGGTCCTCGAATCGACCGGTTCAACAATTGAGCTGATCATTTCATGACACATGAGCCGATTGTCTCACCAGTTGAGTCGATCGGTTCACCAACCTGAGCTGATCGGTTCATCTCATGAGCCGATCGGTTGGGGCAGCAGACTTGTGCAAATCAGTCAATCGCAGTTACAATCAATCTGATACTCTAATCAATCGGTCCAACACCTTGAACATTATGATACTGAGCTATCAACTGATTGAGTGTTTAATTGAGCTACTAAACTCCTTTAGTAATCAATCTAAACATCATTTGTGGATAAACTCCTCATCCAGGTTAAATCCTATGTGTGTGACCATGCATGTCCATTTCACGTTGGCAGTGAAAGTCCATAACACTTATGACTTCACAAGAAAAGAGCAGTGCCTAGTCACACATCAGTGCTACCCAAGTGAAAAGGAAAGTTGGAGAACAACTTTCAATCCTACAATCTGTGAATGGTGTTACAGTGAATGCATAATTCCTTTGTCACTGATATCCGGAATGAACTCGAGGCATAGAACAGTCATCCTGTCAATGTTCATTCACTTTCTTGATTTCAGAGTAGATTGGAGGAGATATGTATGACATCAATATCACATACTGATTCACACATGTGTGCATGCCTATCTCAATCCTACTCATCAAGTGGCCATGGATATCAAACTCCCTCAGGAGGGACAAATCCGATATCTATCACTCACCCCTCAAAAGCCCCATGTGTCAAAGCCACCCAATCATCACCTTTATAACAACCCATGTTTCAGGACTGTGTTTGATGATTGTCAAAGTGTACCCAATGACATGTGTTGAGTGTAGTTATTCCAGGTCAAAGAATCACACTCACCACCATCACTGTGAGAACTGACTGTGACTACCATATCATGGTTCCATGTGTCAAACTCACGGTGGGTCTGTCCCGCATACTTGTTCTCTAACAAGTACCTATGTGTTTGGTTTGATATCTCCATATCATGACTAATGAGATTTTGTCATCAACCAACACCACAATCTAGTCTTTTGTGTCATTGTTGTCTATCTACCTTCCACAATGACATCCGACTAGGGACATAATAAGAATGTACAAACTCTTAGCATCCGTATGATCTCATCCTTCAGGTCCTCAACCTAAAAGCATATGTCATTGAGTATTGTCATACTCTAGACATTCAATCTGTTCTATCATTATCTCATATGACTGAACCAGAAAGAATTGGAAGCTTGCCTTTGATGCTTATCAAATCAATCTTAATGTATCCCACCAATCATCCCATGATTGGCTCTCAGGGCATACATACCAACACTGATTTCTTCATATCATCACCAAAACAACTTTCGTCTGTCCCTTGGTACTTCTTGTAGAACATATTACAATTAGAGAGTATAGTTGGCCAACTTCAAGTTGTAGACACCTAGATTCACAAACACACTATATGACATTAAGTTCACAATAGATCCCATGTTATGTAGGGATTGGTCTATGAGATGGTCACAAATGTGGGGGATACCAAGGTGACGATTCCTAGTAACTAGGGTGTACATGTGGCACATGAGTTTGAATATATTTTCTAGATGAGTTTCTAGGTGTTCTACCCTCCCTAGAGAGAGTTTGGTTTTCTAGATCTTCGAATGTTTTTGTTGAAGGAGAAGGATGGTTCTATGAGGCTTTGCATAGATTACTGGTAGTTGAATTAGGTCACTATGAAGAATAAGTATTCATTGCTGAGGATTGATGGATTTGATGAACTAGGTGTTTATAATGCACCCTTATTAGTTTGAAGTAGTTCTTATTGATGATACTATGAAATACTCTAGAGATAGTCAACAGCATGAATAATATCTTATCAGGTGTTGGAGTTGTTGAGGAAGCACTAATTATATGCTAAATTCAGTAAATACAAGTTTTGATTTGTCGGGGTGTCTTTTATGAGTTGTGTTATATCTACAAAGGGTATTGGTATAGATCCCAATAACAAGGATTTAGTGTTGGAGTGGGAGCACACCAAGACATTCATGGAGATCTAAAGCTTCCTAGGTATCGCAAGAGACTATAGGAGGTCTTAGTATCCTTTCCAGTGGTGAGAGCAAAATTTGATGAGTGGTTCAGTTTTAGTGTTGCCAAGGCAAAGGAGAGGTTATGTCGCTTATATGATGCTTTAAAGAATGTCTTGGGAAGCATGTTGACGCAAGATAGGAATATGGTTTCTTTTGCTTTGCAAAAAATTCAAAAATACGAGGATAATGTGGTAGCCAACGCAGTAAATAGGAAGTTAGCTTCATCAAGATTTGTAGATAAAGCATAGTCATGCTCCTTAATGTATTAAATGGGGAATGCTAGTACCACTTCAACAGAAGGGTATATAGTTGGAAATTTATCTATTAGTTGGATTGTTGACATAGCTACAAGTTAAATCAACATTGATGTAGTATATTAGAGTTTGTAAGAGGGAAGCATGATGCTTTCCATGAGTAAGATGATGGGACAACATGTTTCTATGACCAGAAAATGGTTCTAGTTGTTGATGGCTAAATAAGGAAATACTTGAGGAGACTCATTCTTCGATGTACGCGATGTACCCCAGCAATATAAAGATATATCACAATCTAAAGAAATTTTTGATGGCAACCAGGACGAAAACATGATGAAGCAAAGGTTGTGGCCAAGTGTACAGTTTTCAGCAAGTTGAGACAAACATCAGAAGCATGTAGGGTTGCTGAGGAAGTAAATAGATTTTAGAGAAAAGTTATGATGATTCAGCAATAGATGAAGACAATTTACAAATAGACAGAAGGCACATGTTAATAACCATTGTAAGCCTTTAGAATTCCAAGCTAGAATTACTACCAAAGTTGTACAAAAAATTTTGGGTTCCATATGAGGAAGTTTCACCCCAGTACAGGACAAGTGATATAGAAAATGGAGTTAGAGTGGGATGAGGATGTTTCTTGTGTCAAAGATTTTATATTGATCTTAGATAACACATATAGAGTTGAGGGAGAAGGGTGTATCCTTAGTGGAGGCATTGTGACATCATCATGGGATAGAAGAAAACATGTGGAGCTTAGCGTATGATATGCATAGGGGGTACCCATCCTTGTTTTCTTTGGATTTTGAGGGTGAAATCCCTATCAGGGGTTTATGGTTGTAAGACCCCTGACCTAGATTAATGGCTAAATATGATTTATTATCTTAATTGGGTGCTTTAAACCTTAATCAAACCCAAACACGTTCTTTTATATCATGTGACAAAGCTAAGTTTCAGGTTTGGTCCAGTTTGGACAATGTTTGTTTGAGTTTTGCAATATATGTGCTTATAAGGGCTTTTATGCAATTTTCTAATTTCTAGGGTTTTATCTATAACTTTCATAGATGCATATTGTGAATCGTATGACCCTTCATAATTTTGGATATAGTTACACCTATATATGCCTAGATGCACCATCGGATTGTTTGTTCGACCCCTCTAGGGTAACTTAGGGTTTCTCACATATGTGATGATTTTTCAAAGTATGGTAGGAATTTGATGGTTCCACCTTGTGAGTCATGATTAGATGGTTTCTCTATGTCTTATAAGATCTTAAGGCCTTCCCTTGAAGCTCATAATCTAATGGATACCCTAGTTGAAGTGTGCAAACCTGATAGATGGTCAGAGTTGCCAAAATGACTAAGTACGGTGATGATCTTATGGGTTTTTTGACAGCACACATGCATAATCTGATGGGAAATCTGATAATATATCTTCCTAATCTCACTAAGGCATGAAATAATTAAAAATCATGGTAAAAATATGATGGAAACTCTAACATGCATGGATAAGATGGATTTTGAGTTTTGACACATGGGAAGCTTGTTTTTTTCAACATTTTAACACCTTTCTCTCACTCCATGGATATACATACCCTCGACTTCTCTCACAAATGAACCATTTGCCTCCCTTATCTCTTCCTTTATTCTATATAAATCTTAGGCCATCATTTTGTGAAGGAGAATCTCTTGGAGGTTGAAGCCTTGAGAGATAATGAATGCATGTTGCTCTAGGGTTTAGATCAAGCTTCTCTAAGGATGCTTGAAGCTTCCTAACCTAGTTTCTTTCCCTAACCAAGTAAGATCTTATTCTATACTCTTTTATTTCTACTCTCTTCCTTATCTCCTCATCTATGGGTGTAAACCTAGAAGTTCTTGATGGAAGGTCGTGCATGTGGTTGAAGGAGCCCTTTTCTTCTCTCTTTTTCCCTAGATCTACCTTATTCTTGAAGAAGGAGCTACCTTGGATCTTTGGAAGTGAAAAGCTAGGGTTTTTCTTGAGTCACCTTGATGTTTGTACTTTGATATTCATCTTAAGGTGAGTTATATAACTTTCATCCCATTTCTTGCTTGATCTTAACTTGTTTAAGTACATCTTGACCTAAAACTTTGTATTATGGTGAAAGATGATCTTGGTTGCACTACTTTACATATATACATGATATGTGTGTGTTGTTAATCTACCCTTACACCATGCAAATTCCTTCTAGTATGGATAGGAATACCTTGATTTTTATGATATGAAACAAGGTCTTCTTAGTGTAAGAAGAGGTCTTTACTGAGTACAAATCATTGATAATACTTGGTGTTGATTTGATAATGATACTTAGACTATATTTTTGATGGGTTTGCTTTGCCTTTATATAATTTTTTGTTAAGTTTAGAAAATTATGGTGTTTCATAGTTATCTGAATAAATGACTCTTCTTGGTCTCTAAACCGATGGCTTTTACTTAGTGTTGAAAATGATAGTCACACTTAGTCTTTAAATCGATGATTCATCTTGTCCTTGGATTAATGGGTGTTAAAAAGTAGGAGATGATGGTATTACCTATAGTGAGGATTACTAACACCTCTTGGTAAATGAACCGATGATTATTTAGTCAATAACCCAATGGTTATATTAAATAAATGATTTGATGACCTTTCTACCAAAGAACTGATGGCTATGGTTTTGCTTAATTGTTTGATAATCTGATAGTTTTGTGTTTGGTTATGTAATCTAATAAATTAATGGACTTTTTTTTAAACTAAGTACTCTATTAATCTAATGGATTTGTTCTTGGCCTATTACTCTCATGATTATATGGTTTTGATTTTGACGAAGTGTCCAAATGATCTGATGGTCATCTTTTTGGTTGAGTGCTTTAACAATCTGACGGTTTTGTTGTTCACAAATGATCCGGTGAATATGTTTTTGGCTAAGTGATTCAATGATCCAATGGTCACTCTTTGAGCTAAGAGTTTCAATAATCTGATAGTTTTGATTTTGTCTAAGTACATCAACAATCCAATGGGATTTCTAAGTATAAGAAGTAATGTTTTGACTAGGCATTAAAAGAATTAATGGGTTACCTAATAGAGTTAAAGAAACAATTGTTTCCCCTAATGCTTACCTTAGTGTACAAATGAAACGATGGTTTTCCTATGTATTGCCTAAGGGTGATATTGAACCGATGGTTTATATATGAATGTATATAGATGATACAAACCCTATCTACAATTTTTGAATCACTCTTGTAATGATTAAGTAGTGATGGTTTAATATCTCTATTGTCCTCTAATATTGGAATGATGAATGGACATAATTCATATTGCTAAAGGTAACTTCATTATGTTACTCTTGATAATGTCATAACTATTCGTATGATTTATGAACCCTAATGATGGGTCTGAAGATAATGAGTGTGTTGGTGGTATGTTGATCCCTCTAGAGGGTAGGGAAGGATAATGATGTACATGAGGAAGTGGTAATGTTTTGGCATGAATGGATTTTTAGGCATGCTTGAGCCCTGGTGAAAATATAGCCTCTTCATGGATGGCATTTGTGGGGTGTTTTGAACTTTAATGGAAGTTGGTTTCCTTTTAAGGATGATAATGAATCTGTACACTATGATGTTTTGATCAGGAATATGTCTCATACATTTTATCTCTTCTAGAATTGTTATGTAACCATTTTTTCTAGAAATGACTTAGGGTTTGTATGCCAAACTTGGTTGATGCAGGCTTAACTCACAATTGGTAATAACTAATCAAGTGAAACCCTAATCGTGTAGTGCCATGTTCCATAGAGCCATTCTAGTGTCAAGACTTACTGGATGGTAAAATGAGTATTCCAGAAGGGAATCCAGGTGTCGTGTACTGTTGAGTATATATGGGTGTAGAGATTGTGTGTCCTGTCATCTTGATCCCAAGGTTATGGAGAATGGTCGAGATCGTGTCTCATATATATTATATGTGAAGTGATTGAGGACGGTTGCAATTGTACCTCAGATGTTAGGGTTGTGTACCATGATTTCTAACATTGTGATCTATATACCAAGGGTGGACTAGGTTGATTGCAGCTTGAGTAATATGTCATTGTGGGTTGCTTGACTAATGTGCCATTGTGGCTAACTTGTACTGACCGAGGGTGAGGGGTCTTAGGATTTCGACTTTCCAAGATCTTGTATAGAACTGATTGCAAATTCGCAGTGGTCAGTTGGAAGTTTGAGTGGTATACCTCAAACTCCATAGGGCATAATAAAAGATGTAATCCATCCATGTAGCATATTTTATTAGGGTTTTAACAACTCACATTAGATGATAACCCGTGTTTGCTCCTTTCATATATAGATTATGTAAAATAAAATAAGAGGAAGTAATCATGCTTATGTTGTCAACCATGCTTATGTTGTCAACCTTGCTTATGTTTTTATCATGCTTATGTGGTTAGCTATGTTGTGTTGTTAGATATGCTTATAATGTTAGTCATGCTTATGTGGTTGTTTTTTTCTTATGTTGTTAGATATGCTTTTGTTGTTAGTCATGCTTATGTGGTTAGTTATTCTTATGTTGTTAGATATGCATATGTTGTTAGTCATGCTTATTTCGTTAGCTATGCTTATGTGGTTAGATATGCTAATGATGTTAGTCATGATTATGTGGTTAGCTATGCCTATGATGTTAGCTATACTTGATCCTTTGAAAATAATGTTAACATTTCAATCCTCAAAACAAGATTCTAATTGGAACTTCTCTTAATGAAGTTTTTATATCTAGTGTTTCCATCTTGTTATACCACCTAGTATATCTATTTAATCCTATAATATACTATTAGCAATAGACATTGTTGAGAGTTATATCTCTCTCTGGGATATGGGTCCCACCTCATGGGTCACCACATCTTTTTAGGTGGTCATCAGCAGCAGCAGAAAACCCATGGTAGTGAGGAGGAGGAGTTGTCATGGATCCTATAAAAATAGTTGTTTATATGTCTAATGTGTCCTATATTCGTCCATGTACTCTCAGGTTTGGGTGGGAAAGTTTGTATATGATCTTTCAATCGAATTGAGCTTTTGGTAGCTTTTTGATGCTTGTACATGTTAAGCATGCTGATGTGATGCCCCGACGCGCGACAGACGAGATAACTCGGAACCAAATGTGGAATTAAAACTAATTATGCACATTACCAAAAAACACAAGAAATTAAATCTGATTTGCTCAAAGCACCAA
This sequence comes from Alisma plantago-aquatica, assembly GCA_963693085.1. Classification (NCBI taxonomy): domain Eukaryota; kingdom Viridiplantae; phylum Streptophyta; class Magnoliopsida; order Alismatales; family Alismataceae; genus Alisma; species Alisma plantago-aquatica. Next base: position 765,951,687 of record OY856414.1, on the reverse strand, counting down.
GGCCAAAAATTTATCACATATAAGTCCTCAATAGGACACATGTATCACATAACATATGGAACATCGTGCTTACATCATTGTGCATCATCATTCTTATCATCAACTTGTAACACGAGATACATATTCCACATATGTGTACATGTACATCTGCCATATCTATACAAAAAAGGCACACAAGCCAAAACCTTGTACTACATGCACATCAAGAACACCCCCAAAGACCTGAGTGTACAAGGATGACTCTAGGACTCTAACACCAAAAGACTAGCAGCATATCCAACCTTTAACAGCTACTGCTCTTCCTTAGTTGCATGATCTCTACATCTTCATGCACGACCACCTAAAAGATGTGGAAACCCACGGGGTGAGACAAAATGTCCCAGCGAGAGATATAACTCTCCGCCAACATCTATTAAAGCACAGATAACTAAATAGGTAATTAAAATGCTAAGCAGGATAATCAGATTTAGTTAAATGATATGTATCTAACAAATAAAGTAGATTAAGCAAGACAATTTAGTTCCCACTGAGTAGTAGAACAATTATTATACTAAGAAGGAATACGAAGAACATGTATACCAGTTGATTTCTCTTACCGCCTTATAATTCAAGAAGTCAGTAAAAAGATAAGGCAAAGGGCTTCAACCAATGTTATTCTCATTTGACTCTGAGAAAAATACACTACACAATTGTGTTACATCTTTTATTATTGCCCTGAGGATTTGAGCCGTACCACCCATATCCAACCAACCACTGCTAAGGCAAAATTGGTGCCATACAAGGTCAATGGAAGAGTTGGAATTCATAACCTCCCCACACCTCTTGGTCAGCACAAAATAAAACATTGTAGAGACATATCAGTCAACTGCAATAATGACATATATTCAAGCTCAGGGATTGGCTCACACATGGCCATCCACATATATAGTCACACCTATCCCACCTTGGTACAGGTAACGGCACTAGAAGAACATGTTCACACATGGTCGTTCTAAAAATAAGGATTGGCCACTCATGGTCATCCATATCACAAGGAGATCAGCTCATGCATGGATGTCTCACACAATCTGTAATTGTGGATACAAGGAGATACTCGACTTGCTCCCTCACATATTCAAAATTATGTGCTCTGAGTTATACTCATTTCACCAATCTAACAATTAAAGCTGACACTGGAAGGATCTATGGCATAGGGAACCTACGTGATTAGGATTTCACTTGATTAATTAAGCCAATTGTGTATCTTTTAGCATCAATCAAGTTACAATGTACAAATTCAAAACAAATCCTACAAAGATATGGGGAAAAAATAGTACAACTCTAGAAGATATCAAACATATAAGGTGTGATCTAGTCACATCACCATCACAGCACTGTAATACTGCCATTTTACAAGGCCATCATCACCAAAGTCACATCACTATGGGATATTAGTCCCTTAATCATTGCACTAGAGGGTATCACCTCACAATAGGCAACAAGTCATCGCTAGGTCATAGGACCCATCACATTAGCATGATCTCATTATGTTTCATCAAGGCTTATAGACAACACCATGTATCACATAATAATCACCATAGCATAGACAAGCCATGGAATTCATTTTCATATCACCTATTTGCATGGGGATTTATACATAGGAGATAGAAAGTATCACAATATAGTAATTACTCCAAGAGAGACAAGAAAACACATCTCATTACTCAACATTAGGTCAGGGTTCCATACATGGCCGATTAGGATTCTATAGGTATATACAACTATCAAACCTTAGATATACAACCTCCCACTTTCTAGGAACATATAAGGGTTAAGGATTATGTTTAGGGTTGATTAAGTAACCACCCAAACAACACTATACATGGCTTACATCATTACTCATATACATGAGTTAATTATGTGTTCAAATGTATGTCTCAACCATTCATCATCCATGTGTTGTAACCATCTATCACATATGGGTCGCGACCACCCACCATGTACATGATGTGACTACACCCATATGGGTCGTGATCACCCACTCTTCAAGGTGTTTTGACCACCTACAACCATGGTGCCACGACCTCAAGAACAAGGTCATCACTTGACCCAGAACCAAGGTTGTCTTGACCTCAAACCAGGCCATGTCACGACCACAGGAACCAAGGCATGTTGTGACCCTCAACTTATTAGAGTTAGGTCGCATTCATGATGCTAGGTCATCTATCTTGACCCAAACCAAACCAAGCCTCAAGGTGTCGTGACATCAACATAAACATGGTGTAGAGACCACTTTGGTCCAGCTACCACTAAGGCAAGAGAACAACACCAAAATAGGGATAAACATGACCAAAACATAAGATAAAACCAAGGAAATCCATCCTTAACATAGGGCAGAAACCTCATACAAAATAGTCATAAAAAACCCTAAAACTTGCATCATAAAACCACCATGAAAGATTCTTATGCAAGAGAGAGAAAACCACATTTAATACCTCCATAATAGAACCCAACATCCATAGAACATCAAGACACACAACCATCATGCATGTGAGCAAAACCAAGGTCAAGAGGTAGGAGAAAACCATGATATCACCGTCATCACCAAAATCGGGTACTTAGAAATTAGGGTTTTAGATTCCAAGCACATCAAGCATGATAAATACCACTAATCAAGTTCTAGATCATGGTATCATCTTTTACATATAGGGGCACACTTTAGAGAGAAAAAATAGTAACATGAAAGTATTAAATGTGCAATAACAGAGAGGGCAATGTGTTATATAACCCATCTTAAGGGAGATCACTCCCAAGGATTGTAAGCTCCAAGTACACGATCCCAAGGGAGGATGAAGCTCCACCAAAAGCTCCACTCTCGACCACAAAATAGATGGAGAAGACATCAAGTTCAAAGTTAGCTCATAACCAAAGAAGAAAGGGGAAAAGAGAAGAAAACGTCCTCCCACTAGTTACCACCATGGATAGTCCATAGTCTAAGGCATATGTGAAGAGGAGTTTCTCTCAAGGCGACCACTAGGGTAGAACCCTAGTCTACATCCAAGGAAAGAGGAAGAAGAAGGTGGGGGTTCCAAAGGAAAACATTTACCACTAGCACTACATGCAAGGGAAGTTTAGTCACCAAGAGCTCCAAGATCAGCACCTCCTTGCTCCACAAGCTCCAAGGATGACCAAGCAATAAGGAAGAAAGTATATGGACAAAAAGAGTTTCTTTCATGGAGATAAGAGGGTTTATATATAAAAGGAGGAGGGAAGTAGGGTGAGAGATGAGGTGTCAATAAGATAGGGCTCCAAAGGGACACTTGTCCACCCAAGAAACCAACATGCAACCACTTAAACCATGCATGTACGAGATGGTGATATAACTTATGTTGGGTCTCAACCACTTGGTTCATCCAACATGGTCACGGTCACAACACACACCAAGAACACCATCCATGGTCGAGAGAAAACACCAAAGCATCACTAGGTCGAGACAAAAGGGTCAAAACACTCCTAGGTTGAGATACTCTACAAAAGGTCATTGTCTCAACCCAAGGCCATCTTGGTCATGACCACAACACCTAGAGGGGGTGTCTCAACCGTGACACCTACAAAACTATCCCTAAGTCACAACCTAGGTCAAGACAACCCACAAGGTACACATAGGTGGAGACACACACAAACTCTAGAAACCCTAATCACCACTAAGGGTGCCACCACTCAACCAAGGCTCAAACAAGGCACTCACTTCTCTCTCTCCCTATACAAGGAGATTCCAATAAAGAGAAGGAACACTCTAGAGGTGGAAAATTGCAAGATAACCCTCACAAATGGGTAAATTGCTATCTGACCCAAAACAAACACATAAAGCACAAACACCATCCAAACTAGCTCAAACTGGAGACGTAAGCTCTCCAGAAGGTCTAAAAGCATCTCAAAGGATTAGGGCAAGGTTATAAAGACTTACTTAAGTAAAAAAAATAGGTTTACCCCAAAATCCAGGTTTAGGGGTCTTACAATCCAGAAACCCCTAATGAGGATTTCGCCCTCAAAATCCTAAGCAAAAAGAGGCGGGTACTTACCTACGCATCTCTTCCTCAATATCCCACATGGCTTCCTCAACACCACAATGATGCCATAGAACCTTCACCAAACTATGTCTTTCTTCTTTATCTTCTTCACTATTCTATCTAGGATCAACATAGGTCCTTCAACATAAAACATATCCTCATCGAGATTGACCTCTACTAGCTGCAAAATCAACTCAATGTCAGGTTGGCACTTCTTCAACATGGATACATGGAATACTGGATACAACTTGTGCAACTCATGTGGTAACTCCAACCTGTAGGCCACCTTCCCAATACGTGCCACCATAGGGTATGGTCCCATATATCTAGAAGCCAACTTATCCTTCTTCCCAAACCTCAAAACACCCTTCCAAGGAGAGACCTTGAGATACACCTTGTCTCCCACTTGGAACTCCAATGGTCTATGTTGGTTATTTGCATACGACTTCTGCCTACTCTTTGCTGCCTTCAACTGCTTTTCAATCACTTTAATATTCTCTATCTTCTGATGCACAAGCTCAGGACCAAGATTCTAATATTCACCTATCTCATACCAACACAGTGGAGATATACAACATCTCCCATACAACACCTCATACGGTGCCATGTTGATGCTCCTATGATAACTATTATTATACGCAAACACTATCAAACTGAGGTGGATCTCCCAACTGCCCAAGAACTACAAGGCCCAAACTCTCAACAGATCCCCTAAGGTTTGTATGGTCCTCCCAGACTGACCATATGTCTACGGGTGGAAAGTAGTACTGAACCTCAACTACGTACCCAAGGCGGTGTGCAAATGATCCCAAAAGTGACTTGTAAATTGAAGACCTCTATCTGACATGATAGTAGTTGGTACACCATGTAAATGCACTATCTCATCAACATAGATTTGAGCAAACTTCTTTGTTGTATACGTCGTCTTCATAGGAAGAAAACACGCTAACTTGGTCAACCTGTCAACCATCACCCAAATGGAATCATGACCTTTGGCTGTTCTAGAGAGACCAACCACAAAGTCCATCATCACATGATCCCATTTCCATTGTGGTATAGGCAACATTTGCAATGTCCCTATAGGATTCAGATGTTCTGCTTTTACCTCCTGACACACAACGTACTTTCCAACACATCATGCTTCAAGCCAGGACAACAATACAAATCTTTAAGATTGTGGTATATCTTGGTGCTACCTGGGTGCATAGCATACATTGATGAGTGAGCCTCTTCCAAAACCACCTTCCTTAGATTATCAACATTAGGAACCACAACTCTATTGTGTTAACACACTCTCCCATCCTCTGCCTCATGAAAACCATCACGCTTCTCACTGTCAAACTATGATCGCATTCGTTGTATCATAGGATCATTCTATTGTGCCTCCCTAATTTGTTTCCTCAAGGATACCTCTAGCCTCACATTCATCTGATGTAAGGAGACCAACATGTCTCTCTTGTGGCACACCAAGGAACACAACTGTGCCTTATCTACAGATGTCGATGAAGAAGACTTCATGCTCAGTGCATCTACCACGATGTTAGCCTTTTCTGGATAATATTCAATTGTGCAATCATAATACTTCTTTAGCTCCATCCATCATCGATATCTCATGTTCAATTCTTGTGAAAAGATATACTTCAAGTTCTTGTGATCCATGAAGATCTGACACTTCTCACAATAAAGGTAGTGTCTCCAGGTCTTCAAAGCATGGATCATTGTAGCTAACTCTAGATCATGGATTGGGTAGTTCTCCTCATGCTTCTTAAACTGTCACGACATGAAAGATATCACATTCTTGTCCTGCATTAGCATACAACCCAATACATTCCTTAATGAATCACAGAAAACAATGTATCCTTTCCCTTGCTCAGGAAGAACTAGCACCAGTGCACTTGTTAGCTTCTCCTTCAACAACTAAAAGTCACGCTGACGTTTTTCATCCCAGACAAAAGGCACATCTTTTCTCGTCAGCTTCATTAGGGGTAATGCCACTAAGCTGAAGTTCTTAATGAACCTCTTGTAGTATCCTTCCAGACCCAGAAAACTACAAACTTACATCGACGTCTTTGATTTTTCCCACTCTAGCATGGAATCAACCTTCTTGGGGTCCACACAAACTCCCTCAGTAGATATCATGTGTCCTAGGAAGGACACCTTCTTCAGCCAAAACTCGCACTTGCTAAATTTAGCATATAGATGATGTTGCCTCAGCACGGTCAACGCCTAACGAAGATATTGTTCATGTTGCTCATTGTCTCTAGAGTATATCAAGATATCATCTATGAATACCATCACGAACTGATCAAGAAATGGTCAGAACACTCTATTCATCAAATCCATGAACATTGTCGGTGCATTGGTTAGCCCAAACGACATAACCACAAACTCGTAGTGACCATATCGAGTCTTAAAAGCTGACTTAGGTATGTCATCTTCCTTGATCCGCAACTAGTGATATCCTGATCTCAAGTCTATCTTTGAGAACACTATGGTGTCTTGCAACTGGTCAAATAGGTCATCTATCCTAGGCAAGGGATAATTGTTCTTTATAGTCACCTTGTTCAACTATTTGTAGTCTATACATAGCCTCATGGATCTGTCTTTCTTTTTCACAAGCAACACGGGATCACCCCATGGAGACATGCTCGATCTGATGAAACCTTTCTCAAGCAGCTCTTACAATTGTTTCTTCATCTCTACCATCTTAGTTGGATCCATTTTGTATGGTGTCTTTTCTATCGGCTACGTACCTGGCATTATATTGATCTTAAAATCAATCTCTTGACTAGAGGAACACCTAGAAACTCATCTGGGAACACGTCCTCAAACTCATAGACCATTAGCACCTCCTGTATACTAGAACTCCTCACCTTAGTATCCACCACATACACCAAAAATGCATCACAAGCATGTCTCATCATCTTCTCAGCCACCATTACCAACACCAAACACGTCAGAAGAATCATTTCTCCTTGGAAGACCCACATCACATCGCCATCTACAAATGTCGATGTTGTAGGACTACAATCCAAGACCACCTGATACTTCTCTAGAGTGTCCATTCCAAGGATCACATCAAATCCATGCATATCAAGTGGTATGAGATCCACTTGAATGATATGTCCTGAAAAAGAAAGGACACAGGAAGGAGACACCTCCTGCAACATTGCAAAACCAACTAATGGGGTTTCCAAATGAAGACTATCATGTCTACAGACAACAGGCAAAGAGAAATTATCAATCACTTCTTGAGTGACAAAAGAGTGTGTCACACCCCGGTCGACCAAAATAGATATAAAGTAAGAAGAAGACAAATCAAAATGAAATAACTCCATATGACCTATTACTACTCACGGGTGACCACTCCTTCCGGCTGACTCATGGCATAGAATCTAGTCATTGTCTGTTGTCATCCCCATCATCTATTGGTCTGAGCTGATGAACCATCTTGTGATGCTTGTCCACATCCTCAGCCTCCACCACTACTAAATTGTTATCTCTATGAGCCTTGTTGGCTCTTCCTTGGTTGCTGGGGAAAAGAGAAGAAAAGAGAAGAAAGGGGAAAAGAGAAGAAAATGTCCTCCCACTAGTTACCACCATGGATAGTCCATAGTCTAAGACCTTTATGAAGAGGAGTTTCTCTCGAGGTGACCATTAGGGTAGAACACTAGTCTATGGCCAAGGAAAGAGGAAGAAGAAGATGGGGGTTCCAAAGGAAAATGTTTACAGTTGAAGGGCATATACTTACCAAGGTTGAAGATGAGCAAAGATCACCACTAGCACTACATGCAAGGGAAGTTCAGCCACCAAGAGCTCCAAGATCAGCACCTCCTTGCTCCACCAAGATCCAAGGACAACCAAGCAAGAAGGGAGAAAGAAGATGGCCAAAAAGATTTTCTTGCATGGAGAGAAGAGGGTTTATATAGAAAATGAGGAGGGAAGTAGGGTGAGAGATGAGGTGTCAATAAGATAGGGCTCCAAAGGGACACTTTCCCACCTAAGAAACCAACATGCAACCACTTAAACCATGAATGCTCGAGATGGTGATATAACCTATGTTGTGTCTCAACCACTTGGGTCACCCAACATGGTCGCAGTCGTGATACACACCAAGAATACCATCCATGGTCAAGCCAAGACACCAAAGCATCACTAGGTCGAGACAAAAGGGTCAACACACTCCCTAGGTCAAGATACTCTACAAAAGGCAATTGTCTAGACCCAAGACCACCCAAGGACATCTTGGTCATGACCACAACACCTAGAGGGGGTTTCTTGACCATGACACCTACAAAACTCACCCTAAGTTACGATCTAGGTTGAGACAATCCATAAGGTACGCATAGGTCAAGACACACACAAACTCTAGAAACCCTAATCACCACTAAGGGTGCCACCACTCAACTAAGGCTCAAACAAGGTGCCCACTTCTCTCTCTCTCTCCAAGGTGATTCCAAGAAAGATAAGGAACACTCTAGAGGACACAAATTGCAAGATAACCCTCACAAATGGGTAAATTGCAATTTGACCATAAATAAGCACATAAAGCACAAACATCATCCAAACTAGCTCAAACTGGAGACTTAAGCTCTCCAAAAGGTCTAAAATCATCTCAAAGTATAGGATAAGATTCTAAGCACTTACTTAAACAAAACAAATAGGGTTACCCCAAAACCCAGGCTAGGGGTCTTACGGTGGATAACACCTTTTGTGTATATGTTGTGGCTGAGGCCATAGAGAAATTGTAAAAGATGCTTGGGTTGATATATGAATTTATGCAAGATGTTAAACCCTTTTGTAAATGTTCTTGGATATGTTTGTGAAGAATTATTCAAATTTATTTTTTACCCTTTTTGGGATGTGATTAATTATATGTTGACCGCATTTTGGTTTTGAGTAATTTCATTTAGTGTGGTGAGGTGTTACAACTACTAAAATAGAAAGCATAATCATACATTATAATATTGTTTGGTTGTACTTGTAAAGAAACAATAACAATGTTAGATTTAAGATAGCCCATTATTATGTGATATCATGTCTTCTATTTTATATTTACATTGTAATCCAAATGTACTTTTGACCACTCAACCTTGCACCTTATAGGGTGTGAAGGAAGGCTTCATAGATACCACTCAACCTAAAAGGGGAAGGCCTCTATTTTTTAGAAGCCAAATGACCCAATCTAAGGAAGAAGCCCTATATTTGGTGGATACCACTCAACCCGATATCAAAGATAAAGGGAAGGCCTCTATTTCATATCATTATTAACTTAATGCACCTTTCAGTAGGCCATTATCGGGTGGTACTATAATGGCATCTCATTCATGTTTGGTGATTACAAAGTAATTATATCAAATTAAAAATTTATTTAATAAGAAATGATGTAGCTCAAATAAGTTATTAGGACAAGAAATTTACAATTTAATATCAAAAAATTTAATAGAGGAAGCAAATTGTACCAAACCTAATATTTTCTAGTCCCAATGGACTAGATAATCATCAAGGAGGATAGTCTCGTGTACCTTAGTTCATATCATATCAATGTTGAAGCTTTTCAACTCAATCACCATATTAAAGGCATAATCATAATTTGATATTATACTTACATTAAGATTATTATTACTTGGTTATTGTTCATATTCATATGAGGGTCATCTAACCCATACCTTAATCCATGATAACATACTCAACACAATAGTCATCAGCTCAGATTTTCCATCATGATTAGGGTTTACTAGATCTGTTTCATGCAAACTTATCATAACTATTGAGATCATAGTTTGTAACCATTTGATAATTATATTCAAGGTTAAAAGAGTTACTTATAATATTCAATCTAAAAATATTCACCAGATATCTTTATGCATGTTTAAAGAACATATCTCATATATTATAGGTATCATTCTTTTGATAAAAATGGTATATCAATGTAATATTGTGATAATCTTCTAGTTTTAGGGGTTTTGTGATATACATATAGTTTCTTGATTGTTAGGCTAAAAGAACTACCTTTCTTGAGTGGGCTAGTTTATTAGACTCGTAACATTGTAAGACCCCTGAGTTGGTCTAATTTGTTATGTTGTCTTTATCGCATGTTTGGATTCTTTGTTATGTGTATTTAGAGTGCTTTCTTTGTTTATAACTTGCTTGTAGACTTATGTACAAATTACCTATGGTTGAGGGTCCCCTTAAAATTTGTATATAGTATGCTTCATTATCCTCTCTGTAAGGAGTGGGACCCGACAGTAGGCCCACTCAATGGTACAAACATGAGCCATGAAAAATTTAAGCAGTAGAAAACATAACTATTTACAAAGTTACAAAATGTTTCCAACTACATAACTTTCTCACCCTAAGGGTGGTACATTAAATTAAATGGTTAAATCTATTTATACATAAACCCATATACATAGGGTAACAAGGCTATCTCAAGTTGTCCTTGTATCCACCAATTATCTCACGATCATCTTGAGTCTCTTCCCTATAAAGCACCTACACATGGGTGGAGGGAACACCCAGAAAAATGGGGAAACAAGGGATGTATCAACAAAAGTTGAGTATGTACAAAAGGAGATTAACTAGGGCATTATTTAATTCAAAAGTAAGATGTTACCGTCAAAGAGGGGGCATTCAATCTAGGTAAGTTTCAATAAGAAGTAACAAGAGAAGGAATTTCCAAAAGAATGAGGCAGTATAAATAATCCAATAAACAACAAACCTTGTACAATCAATCATCACATTATAACATTTATTTGCACGTAGATATATTGGATTAAATTAACTATAGTAGGGCCAAGATACCACTGAGTCGTTGGCCTAAATATATATTGGGTAGCAAAGCACACCCATGGGTAGAAAAGTAGGCCTCTATATATATATAAGGGTAGAAAAGCACATCCTAATGGTTACACATAAGTGTCTTCGATAGCTAGCTAGTCAAATTATCTACCATGCATAATATAGTGTGGCAAGATATATTATCCATCAGAATATGTGTCATAATACAATCATAATAGAATGTGGGGTCATTGACCCAATTCAACCTGTCAATAATAATCTTAGAAAAATAGGATATATCAACAAGTGGAACAAAAGAGTAAGTATTTCAAGAATTGCCTCATTATGGGAAAACTTAGTCATATATATGCCCAGTTAAAAATAGGGAGTAGTACAAACATGTTCTTCAAAACTAAGGGATACCTCAAGTGGTTCACTTGGTCCTCAAAATTGTGTAATCATCCTAGAAACACATTCTCTATGTTAGATAAACCCAAGATAACATGTGCATTCCTACTATAGATCTCCATATTGTACTTATCTTAGTCTGGATTGCATATCATATTCCCATGTTAGTGTTACCCATGATCGAATAGGTTTTCTTTTATACCTTCTCACTTAGCATTCATTTAATTTGAATAGGTTGATCTTCATAGATTTATTGTCTAAATTCTAATGTATCTTGACAATTCATTGGATATAGATATACATATATGTCTTGGTAATAATATTGGCTTATTGATTTTCATACTAAGGATTACTAAAACACTAAGCCACCTTTATTAATGAAGTTTCATATATACATATATATACATATTAATGTGAATACTACTATGATACCCATTAGGAAAAACAAGCTTATGACTTGTATTACTATTGTTGCTAATTGTTATAACCTGGTTGCAATCTAGGAATTTGATTTATTGATACCATTATATAAATACTTCTTCTATACCAGACTTAGTATTCAAATATACACCTACATAATGTAGCTATACCCCAATGGATATATATATATATATATATATGTGTGTGTGTGTGTGTGTGTGTGTGTGTGTGTGTGTGTGTGTGTGTGTGCGTGTGTGTGTGTGTGTCTATGTATGCATGCTTGTATTATGATATTGGGTTCCTAATTATCTTAATCTAATGATGGTGATGAAATTTACTATTGATTAGTGTAATGTCTTTAAATATCATGTCTGAATAGGAATAACAAGAGAATGAAGATTGACCTATTATCCAATGCTTCTCCTACTTATCCTTGATGGATGCAAGAATTACATCTATCATCAACTGCTTGTGGATTAGTGACCCTGATTAATGTTGGCAATATAGTGCTAGAAGGGGGTCCATTTTCCTACATCTTCAACCTCAGATCTTTATCCATTTGATCATGGTGGTGGTGCTCGCTTTAGGGCGACGTTGAGGCATCATTGATCCATTCTCAATAGGCATCAAGGATACAAAATGGAATATTGAAAGCAAGGTGTCAGGTTGGTGTTATTGTTGTTTGTAAGTGGTTGCAATGGTCATGGTTACTTACCTAAGGTGATGTCGGTCGAGAGGATTGAGATGAGAGGAAGATGCAAAGATTCTGGTTTGTAGGAAGCAGATCCATATTATGGTCTGGTGGTGTTCATCGGACTCCATCGAGACTGCTAGGTGAGGTGTTTATGGCCAAATACCCTGGCAGAGGAGGGAGTCCCTTGCTAGCTTGTCCAGTTCATCAGGGTGTTGGAGGTGTGTTAGACCTACATCAGGTTGGGGTCTAGGTCGGCAGACGGGGGGTTGGCAAGCAGGGAGATGACTAGAGCAAGTGATGATTAGGTGTGTAGGTGATATGTGGGATGGTGCTCCGACAGTTATTAGTGGGTGTTGGCGCAGGCAGTGGTGTTAAGGACATAGGCTTTTAGGGGCACCGTTGAAGGTCGGATCTACTCTGAGTTTGTGGTTGGATGAAAGAGGGGATTGCGGTGGTGTTTGGTTTGGGGTTGAAGATGATTGTTGCAGGTTAGTGTCAAGGTTCCTTACACAAGGGTTTAAAGACAAGGGGAAGTGTTTCGTCGTAGAGGCTGTTGTCGACTGTAGTCGTTGTTGGTGGCATTTTCCTGACTGTCGTGGCTACTAGGTGCTAGCAGGGAGAGGTAGGCAAGAAGGTGAAGCAGCAGATGTTTGAGATCAGCACTGATTGTTGGACGGCATGGTGGAGCGTTGTTTGTGTTCATTGTTGTCAGTGTGCTCTGCATCATGCGGCTGGTCCTGGAGAGATAAGGAGATGAGGATGGCTAGGGTTGGGGTTTTATGTCTTGTTGAGGGAAGAGGAGAAGGTAGAAGAAATAGAGGGGGAGGCTAGGGGAAGAAGAGGAGGGATACGGAGATGAGCACCCTCCATTGCGGTTGTTGTTGCCTGATGCTAGGGTAGCATAGTTGGAGGGGAAGGAGTAAAGCATTAGGCATTACGTTGAGGGGGGGAACGGGTTTAGGAAAGGGAGAGGAAAGGAAGAATATGCAGTCGACGCTATGTTTGTTCTGCACAACAGACCAGTAGTTTGAGGCTCTGGTCTCAGTGCTCAATGAGGAGTGTTACTAGATGACTATAAACAGAGCTTGGAAAATTATTAGAACATAATAACTTATACATTTAGTGTGATAGTCAAATAAGGCAATTAAAGCCTAGTTTATCTTAGGCCCTTTCATTTCTGTTAAATGGGGGAGTAAATAACATTGAACTGATCTAAGACTTGACATGTAGGATAATTAGGATCTGAGGAGCCCAATTCTAATGTTAAATTAACATTTTGAAAATGTTTAGTATTTTCTTTCTTTACATGTAATCTAAGTTTTTAATTGATGCCTTAAATGTATTAATTTAGTTATCAAAATATTAATTCATATTTCTAACACAACTTTTATCAATTTAACTTAGATTGGTTTTAGCACCTCATATTTCAAACCAATCACTTGGTGGTTTAGAATAATTGATCTTATAATGAACTTATTGGGTTATAAAAATATTTATATATTTATGATATTGTTTGATTCCTAATTTTATTTAATTAAAGGCCAAATAACTTAATACTCATATAAGAAAAGATGGAAACAAGAAAAAGGAAATTAAACTATATACTCATATTTGAGTATGTTACTACACTCCACCCAGTCATAACCTAGAGAACCATTATGGCTAACATCAACCATTTGGGCTCTCTCAATATAGAAACTTAGAAAATATGATGAGTACAACTTTTAGGTTTTCCAACTAATGCCCAATGTATCCATCTTAACAAAGTTTAGTCATCCTACTAGGGTAATTGTAGTTGTGAATTTTTTTATTGATTTACCTGAAAGTACCCTGATGCAGGGGTTTTGAGTCATTTTTATAGATTGGTTTTGCATACGTTTTATGTGTATTTTGATCATATTTGTGATTAATATCGCATGATTCACTATCTTTAGTCTATAATCTGATTTTGCATCAAATTTACCTTGTTTCATCTTATTCTGTATAAAAGATCATATTTGTTGGATTTGATTGGTGTTCTACTTTTCTTTTCAGGCAATTCGGATATCTGCATACGTCGATACCATCGACGGATGGTCAATACCATTGACCTGGTCACAGTGCATTGCCAGAGAAGAGAAACCAACAGTCGATACCATCGATGGGACTGTCGATGGTATCGAGAGAGCGTCAGCGAGCCAAATTTCTAGAGGTCGATACTATCGACCTAGGAGTCGATACTATCGACTTCACCTAAGCAGAGGCAGCTTCAGTGTCATTTTCTACAGAAAAGTGACGTCTAAGGCATCGATACCATCGACACACCGTCGATGGTATCGAGGCAACATCAGAGAGAACCCCAAAGAATCGCACAAGTGTCAGTGCCTTATGCAGGTCGATACCATCGACCCGCGTCGATGGTATCGACACCATCAAATTAGGTTTTGCTAAAGACTGTGTCGAATCGGACAGTGGTGATTTTTGGGCGACCTAAAGTGGTGCATATACCTAATTAAGGCGTCCCTAAGCAAGCTATCACATCATTAGCCACCGGAGAAGTCTCAAGAAGGGTAGGAGAGAAGAATGGAGCCGAGAGCTACGCCCCGATCGTTCTGAGAGCTGCAGAAGACGTTTTCCACCGTCGGAAGGCTGTAGAACATTCACCCCGCGCCAAGGAACGCCTGGATCTTCTCTGTTCAGGGGTTACACAACACCTATCCAGTTTTCTCCATGTTTTCTCCTTTCCTCGTGTTGTTTTTCATTGAGATGAATATGTGGGGCTAATCCCCTTTATCTTTAGGACCTGGAGTAGCCTGGGTAATCATTGTATGACAGTTTTGACATAGTTATCATAATTTGTCTCTAAATCTGTGGCATGATTTCATTTTCTCCATTATATCATTATGATTGATCACCCTAATGATAATCTTATACCTTTAATTACTTTGAAAGAAGAATTAACAGTTGAAAAGAGACGATAATCACATCAACTAATAAATCCTTTGAACAAGGCGATGTACAGTTAATGGTGGAAACCCAGAGTTTAATCTTCATGCACCTAATTTAGGGTATAGGTTACTACTATCGTGGAACCGACCTAGATTTAGGTAGTGAATTGTATCACGATAGTGAACAATTCTGACTATAGACCACTACCTGGAATAGGAGATGAATTAGGATAATTGTGTATGAATGAGTACAATGAGAACCTGCGGTGAAACTACAATCCTAAAGTTTCCATCTTTAATTGATTAAACCAATCATTTAATCGATTGTTTTGCTTTCTTTTCTTTTTCTTTTCTTTTTCAATCAACTCTCAAACTATTTTAATCGGTCTAGATGATTGCAAACAGTTATTAGTAGTCTACCGAAAATCCATTCCCTGAGTTCGACTTGGGCCTCACAAAGGCCTATATTACTTTGGCGCGTGCACTTACGTTTTACGCACGGTAAATTCGTGTCAAGTTTTTGGCGTCGTTGCCGGGGAACGGTGATTTTCGGCACTACGAGGGCTGCAAGCGGCCACTCTAGGCCACATTTTTTTAAAAAATTTTAAAAAGACTAGAAATTAATCGTCTATCTTTCATAATCTGTAATTGTCTAGCATTGTGCCTAATTAAATTTATTACTGTGCAGGTACTGGTGCATGGTGAGTACGCGTAGCACAGACTACGCACAGTCATCGCCGAAGGTCCCATTCTTGGGATCAGACTATGAGAATTTAGATTCTGACACCGAAGCAATGGCGGAGGAACAAACAATTTGGGAGAAAATCAAGGCGTCGTCCTCTTCTGCATCTAAGGGGCCAATTAAGAAGCAGGCCATCAACATTCCTAACTAAAAAATTGACCCAGGCCTAATCAATTTGGTCAAGTCTAATGCATTTCACGGGCTCAAAAATGAAGATCTGGTGACCCACATAAGCCAGTTCGTGGAGAACTGTGATATGTTCAAGATAGACCGGTTTCCACAAAATATGCTTTACTTGAAGTTATTTCCCAGTTCTCTAGCGGGAAATGCTCGAGAATGGCTACATAATTTGGACTACGAGTATGTGGAATCTTGGGACCACATGGTTGAAGTTTTCTTTGAGAGATTTTTCCGCTTGAGAAGACAAATGATCTCATAAGAAAAATCCACAATTTTAGTCAGAAAGCTGGTGAAACATATTCTGAGACTTGGGAGAGATTCCAGATAATGCTGAGGAGATGCCCACATCATTGGCTGGACAAAGAAAAGTAGGTCAATATTTTCTATTTTGCTCTTTCTGAGCATGATAGAAGCAACCTAGATTCAGCAGGCTCAGGTTTCTTCTTAAACAACACAGACATAAGGTGTTGGGAGATTTTGAAGAATATGGCTAAGAAACAGTCATGGGGTACTAGAGATGCATCGGAACAAGTCAGAGCTACAGGGGAATCAAAGGCAATTAAAGAATTGAAGGACAAAATGGATCTCATAGCCAAGAAACATGTAGAGAAAGAGGAAGAGTCTGATGAGGAGGCCCAAGTTAAATTCATTCAACAATGGGATTACAGGAGCAATGATTACTCTTGGAGAAAGGATAGAAAATTCTCATGGAAGGATCCAAACAACTTCCTACAAGACCGAGATGCAAAGACACATCCCACTGCGGAGGAAAAAAGCACAGAATTGCTCAGCCAAGTAGAGAAACAAAATCAAGAGTTGGTGAATATGTTCGGTAAGCAGTTACAGTCCCAGGGCGAGATTTTGAATAAATTTGGGCAGACGTTGCAAAGTCATGGAGCACATATGAGGGAACTGGAGATGACTTTGGCCCAAACTGCCAATGAAGTGGCGACCATGAAGCATCAAAATCAACAAGGACCAGCTGGGAATGCAGAGGCTGCTCAAGTACATCATCAAGTGAAGTATATATCTGTGATTAAGCAGACAAAGCCCCCGGTGGGAGAGGTCCATGAAAAGGGCAAAATGCATTTTGAAATGGAGGCTAAACCCAGTGTTCCATACCCCCGTAGCTTATATGGACTACCAGGAGGATGTCGCTCGTTCAGCAAATCCCACCAAGAACCCATCACAGCAGTTCCCACACCTAGGCAAGAGGAGCAGGTGAAGGCCATACTTCACAGTGGAGCTACTACCACCGATAAGGATGAGCAGCCACGAGCCACACCAACCATGAATGACATGCCAAAGCCTATGCCAGAGGGTGACATTGAAGCAAGCTTAGGGGAGGAGACCCCAGATAGCCCATATGTACCACCGCACAAGCGCATAAAGGAACCAAGCGTGCCATTCCCAGATAGTCTAAAGCCGGGGAGAGAGCAAAGACACTTTAAGAAATTTTTGAAGATCTTCCAGAAGCTCCACATTAACATTGCATTGGTGGAGGCTATAGAGAAAATTCCTTCATATGGAAGATTCATGAAAGACATCATCAACAAGAAATGGTGGATCAAGATACAGATGTGGTGTGTGTTGATGAAATAGTGAGTTCTATCATCCAAGGAAGGTTGCCAAAGAAGAGGAAAGATCCAGGGTGTTTCTACATCCCATGTTCCATAGGTGGCCAAAATTTTCCACAAGCACAGTGTGACTCAGGCGCAAGCATTAATCTTATGCCACTTGCCACTTTTCAAAATCTAGGATTGAAGAAGCCAACACAAACTTCCATGACAATTGAGTTGGCAAATGGATCCATTATAAAGCCACAAGGTATATGTGAGGATGTGCTAGTCAAGGTCGACAAATTCATCTTCCTCGTTGACTTTGTGGTCATGGACATGGATGAGATGGAAGGAGGTGAGCTGCTATTAGGAAGGCCATTCCAAGCTACGACTGATGTAATCACTGCCATTGGCGAGGTTACTTGACACTTGGGATTGGTGATCATAGAGTTGAATTCAAATTGCCAAATGAATCATTAGAGACATCCCTTAACAACCCAAGTTAAAGGTATCTTTATGTCAAGCCTAGGGCATTAAACAAGGGTGCTTGTTGGGAGGCAACCCAACCATCGGTAGTTCACATTTTTCTAGTTATTTTATTTGTTGTCGTGTTTTCAAGTTAGTTTTGGTTAATTTCATTTTTAGTGTAAAAATGATACCCTAATAAGTTTGCTCAGTGTGCAGTACTGATAGAAAGTCGATACCATCGACCACAGTGTCGATGGTAGTGACGTGGGTGCAGGCAAGAGGCTACAGAAAATTTTCTGAGTTGATACCATCGACGGCCTCATCGATGGTATTGACCTACCATCAACGACATCGGAAAAAAGAAGAGTGTTGGGTCGATAGTATCGACCAAGAAGTCGATGCTCGTGAGATCCCTGAAGATTTTCAGAGAAATATGTCTCAATAATGTCGATACCATCGACATACCTGTCAATGATATCGACATAGCAGTAGTGAGGAAGCGGCACCCGGGCCTCGTGAGGGTATTTGAAACAGAAAGGGTCGATACCATCGACCACCTATCGATGGTATCGACGGAGTGACAGTGGAGTCAATTTCAGTTATAAAAGGAGGGATAGATATGATCCAAACTTGCAGGGGAAATATCCATCATGGGATCCCGCCGCCCCACAGTACCCGCCACCACCTGAGCAGTAAACGGTATCACTGTTCCACCTGCTGATATTGTTTTTGACTATGAGGCCATAGTCGAATTCAAGCTTGGGGGGAGATGGAACAGTTTCTATCTTTTATTTTCTTTTCTTTTATTTTAGCAATTTTCTTAGCTTTTAGGATCCACATGCTATCTAGTGTATCCGTGGATGTCTAATGTTAATGTGTCATCTCAATGTTTTTTTTACATGGGAGTTATGGGTGCCATTATCTGAAATCGGAGCATAATTGAAATTTTTTCAAGAATTTGCAAGTTGAAGTTGCTTGAACTTATGCACTTAACCTATGACAATAATTGGGTTTGTCAACTTTAAAACATAAGATCATAATTGTACATCCTTATGATTCAAGAATTGTGGATGGACATGGATTTTGAGCCTAAACTGACCAAATGGTAATGGGACTTTAATCGAAAGTGAGAGACAGAAACCTTTTGATTTATTGTTACACAGGTCAGTAAAGAGGGAAATATAATCTATTCCAATGGTTTTGTACATTAGTCTTGTGATCTATCCATTTCATTTCATTCAATATCCACCATAAGAATTGGAAGCACTTATAGTTTTTCATCTTTTGAGTGCATGACATGTAGATAGGATTTCATTGTAGCTAGATTTTGCATCTCTGCATTCACACATTCTCAAGTGCATGTCATTATAGTTGCATTTTGCATACTCTAGAGCATATAGGACTTTTTGTGCCTTAATTCTTCTGGAAAATAAGGAAAGTAGGACAATTGTTCTATACCCGCTGAAAAGTAATTTGTAAGGCATCAATGATGTTAGCTAAGTGGAAATAAGCCCGGAAAAAAAATATTGTGAATGTTCTTCTAGTCAATTGAAAAACGAGGGTTTGAAAAAAAAATGTAAAAAAAAGAGAGGGAGAAAGGAACTTGTTTCACCTGCATGTATATATAAAGGAAAGAGGAATAAGCACATAATGTAGTTTTAGTAGTCATTCCATCTTATCTTGAGACGGAATGATAGTGCATGCATCATTATACCTAAAAATTTAGGCATTAGGTCATTTTCATATGCATATGCATCATTTAGGCCATTTTGTTGATTTTGCATGATAAAACTATTTGATGCTTCTCTTTCTTCCATAGCTGCCCATTTCATCCACCCGTTGCTCAAAATGGTAGGCCACCCATTATTATCTCCTCATTATTGTATACCAGGATATCTACTTCCATTTAGATGGTAGTTAAGACTTGAGTAATGTAGATAGGAGATCACAAGATGCACTAAGTCTGAACCGGAGGAATTTATTATATCAACTGCTTTATTTGATAGTGTTTGATGATCTTGGGGTGGACATTTCTTATCGACGATCATTGTTACCTATAGGGTAGTTATCATTCTGTGGTCAGTGAGGGCCGGCAAGTGCATGACAGGTGGGAGTCATATTGAGTTGTCTTTTATGCTAATATGTTCTTTAGTTGACTCTCGCAATTCTATTCTACAGTTTTGTGCTCGTGGACGAGCAATGTTCAAGCTTAGGGGAGTTTGATGCAGGGGTTTTGAGTCATTTTTATAGATTGGGTTTGCATACGTTTTATGTGTATTTTGATCATATTTGTGATTAATATCGCATGATTCACTATATTTAGTCTATAATCTCATTTTGCATCAAATTTACCTTGTTTCATCTTATTTGTATAAAAGATCATATTTGTTGGATTTGATTGGTGTTCTTCTTTTCTTTTTAGGCAATTCAGATATATGCATACATCGATACCATCGACGGATGGTCGATACCATCGACCTGGTCACAGTGCATTGTCGGAGAAGAGCAACCAGCAGTCGATACCATCGATGGGACTGTCGATGGTATCGAGAGAGCGTCAACGAGCCAAATTTCCAGAGGTCAATACTATTCACCTAGGAGTCGATACTATCAACTTCACCTGAGAAGAGGCAGCTTCAGTGTCATTTTCTATAGAAAAGTGATGCCTAAGGCGTCGATATCATCGACACACCGTCGATGGTATCAAGGCAACATCAGAGAGAACCCCAAAGAATCACACAAGTGTCGGTGCCTTATGCAGGTCGATACCATCGACCCGCGTCGATGGTATCGACATTGTCAGAGCAGGTTTTGCTAAAGACTGTGTCTAATCGGACGGTGGTGATTTTTGGGCGACCTAAAGTGGTGCATATACCTAATTAAGGCGGCCCTAAGCAAGCTATCACGTCATTAGCCACCGGAGAAGTCTCAAGAAGGGTAGGAGAGAAGAACAGAGTCGAGAGCTACGCCCCAATCATTCTGAGAGTCGTAGAAGATGTTTTCCACCGTCGGAAGGCTGTAGAACGTTCACCCCACGCCAAGGAATGCCTGGATCTTCTCTATTCAGGGGTTACACAACACCTATCCACGTTTTCTCCATGTTTTCTCCTTTCCTCATGTTGTTTTTCATTGAGATGAACATGCGGGGCTAATCCCTTTTATCTTTAGGATCGGGAGTAGCCCGGGTAATCGTTGTGTGATAGTTTTGGCATAGTTATCATAATTTGTCTCTAAATCTGTGGCATGATTTCATTTTCTCCATTATATCATTATGATTGATCACCCTAATGATAATATAATACCTTTAATTACTTTGAAAGAAGAATTAATGGTTGAAAAGAGATGATAATCACATCAACTAATAAATCCTTTGAACAAGGTGATGTACAATTAATGGTGGAAACCCAGAGTTTAATCTTCATGCACCTAATTTAGGGTATATGTTACTACTACCGTGGAACTGACCTAGATTTAGGTAGTGAATTGTATCGCGACAGCGAACAATTATGACTACAGGCCACTACCCGGAATAGGAGACAAATTAGGATAATTGTGTATGAATGAGTATAATGAGAACCTGCGGTGAAACCGCAATCCTAAAGATTCTATCTTTAATTGATTAAACCAACCATTGAATCTATTGTTTTGCTTTCTTTTCTTTTTCTTTTCTTTTTCAATCAACTCTCAAACCATTTTAATCGGTCTAGCTGATCGCGAACAGTTAGTAGTAGTCTATCGAAAATCCGTTCCTTGAGTTTGACTCGGGCCTCAAAAAGGCCTATATTACTTTGGCGCGTGCACTTGTGTTTTATGCACGGTAAATTTGTGTCATACCCTAATACATTAGACATTAAGTTTATAATTTCTAAAGTCAAATTACTCATTTGACACTAAGGTGAAAGACTCCACCCATTAACAGGATTAATCTACCAGACAACAAATAACTAAGGTAGAAAGGGTAGATAGGCTAATTCATAAAATTCCCAAATTCTTACTCTTAGGTCTAGGGTTTTAGCGTTGGCCTAGCCAGATAAGGGTGTCTTGCTAAGGGGTTCCTTACTAATTCAAACTTTATGAAGTGGCAACTTGGTTCATGAATCCATCAATTAAATACATAAAACTTTTTTGTTTTGTATTCATATAGTATAATAATGAATATATGTTTGACGATGAAAACTCTTACGATGTAAAGTTGAAAAATTGGCACCAAAATCAAAACGAGAACCAAGTCGACCACTTTCTACTACATACAACATATACTATCACTCTAATCTCACTTCATTTTAATAAGGAAGTTTCTCTACACACATTATCAAGGCATAGAATTAGTATATCTCAATTCTATTTGAGGAGGGGATACATGTTTATTGTATCATACAATCAACTTCTAATAGGTCCTACTAGGTACAGCCTCCATTATTCCACCATTCTTATAATCATGAATTAGTCCATCACATCCCAAAAAATCATTTATTTATAAAATTGTGTAACCATAATAAGAAGAGATTAGGGTTTCCACTTCCCTAGTTGGTGTATATCCATATTGTCATTACAAGTCTAGGTGAAATAAATAGTCAAATTATTCCTCATCTCACGCATTAGGTAAACAAATTACTCGGTGGAAATGAGAGAGTGGTCAATTATTTAAGGATCAAACCTAGATGCATCTACCTCACATAACCTCGGTATTGGTGTACATTCAAAGTTTCAAGAAAAGAGTATCCACTATAACTTCTCAACATGATTGTGCATATATATCCTTGAGGAAAAAATAATATAGCACAAAGTTTTATTATATGATCCAACTATGTGATTATTCCATTATATGACAAGGTAGTTAAGCATCATTCCTACCTTATGAGTATGTGAGGGAAGAAATCCCAAGGGTAGTTGCTTGAAACCTATGTCTTCCTTCAATAAACCTTCATTTATGATATATTGCAAGTTCAACTAGGATAGTATCCAACCCTTGGACAGGGAGTCTCAAGAAAAACTATGTGGAGATAACTTCATGTTAGAGGCAAGACAAGCCTAACCTTAAAGGATCTAGTTCATATCATCATGTACTGTCATAGAACATCTCAAAATCTAAAACTCATGTCAATATTCTAGGTTTATATCCATGCATTCTAAGTCCACATAATGTGTGTATCATAAGCATGCTACAAAACAATAAAAACAAAAGGTTTAGTTACTTGTACTAAGGTTACACACAATTATGTGAGTTCAAGTCCACTCACTCTTTATAGTAGATTAATGGTCCTCTCCTAAGGAGGGAGGTAGAGGCTACTTCCTAGGAGAGTCAACCTTTAGGTATAGAAAGCTACGTCTATAAAGAGAGGAAAGGATTGATAAGAGTTCACCTAAAATTAGGTCATCCACATACTTTGGATTGGTATATATATACCACCATATTTGATAGAGGGTGAAACTCTAATTGGTAAACACGATCCATGTTTAGGTATAACAACAAACTCTACAGGGTCACCTACCTACTAAGGAACCATTTAGGATAACTTGAAATAGTCTAGTTACCAACTGCTTAGGCCCTGATACCATTCTGTAAGGAGCGGGACCTGATAGTGGGCCCACTCAATGGTACAAACATGAGTCATGAAAAATTTAAACAGCAGAAAACATAACTATTTACAAAGTTACAAAATGTTTCCAAGTACATAACTTTCTCACCCTAAGGTTGGTACATAAAATGAAATGGTTAAATCTATTTATATATAAGCCCATATACATAGGGTAACAAGGCTACCTCAAGTTGTCATTATGTCCACCAATTAGGTCACAATCATCCTGAGTCTCTACCCTATAAAGCACCTATACATCGGTGGAGGGAACACCCAAAAAAATGAGGAAATAAGGTATGTATCAGCAAAAGTTGAGTATGTACAATAGGAGATTAACTAGGGAATTATTTATTTCAAAAGTAAATTAAGATGTTCCCATCAAAGAGGGGGCCATAAAATCTAGGTAAGTTTCAATAAGAAGTAATAAGAGAAGGAATTTCCAAAAGAATGATGCAGTATAAATAATCTAATAAACAACAAACCTTGTCATAATCAATCATCACATTACAACATTTATTTTCATGTAGATATATTGGACTAAATTAATTATATCAGGGCCAAGACACCACTGAGTCATTGGCCTAAATATATATTGGGTACAAAAGAACACCCATAGGCAGAAAAGCACGCCTCTGTATATATAAGGGTAGAAAAGCACACCCTAATCACTACAAAAAAGATGATTTAGCTACGATTGTTTAAGTTACATTTAATTTATGTGTAGAGAGAGCTATTTTTACTTAGAAAATATATTTGTGTAACTTAAATAATTGTAGCCACCTCAATAAATAAAGATGTAACTACAAATTTTACTCCTTTTAATTGTATCGAGAAAAAATGTAACAAGATGACTAAAGGGAGTCCCGTACTGTCTCCCCATAATCCCTCGT
The DNA here is from genome assembly GCA_963693085.1 of Alisma plantago-aquatica. Lineage (NCBI taxonomy): Eukaryota > Viridiplantae > Streptophyta > Magnoliopsida > Alismatales > Alismataceae > Alisma > Alisma plantago-aquatica. The sequence continues at coordinate 765,926,991 of OY856414.1, read as the reverse complement.
ACCTTGTGCGAATGGTTTTGCGCCTCCCAGACTCTGACATGATCACGTGAAGCCAAGGATCCCTCGTCGACGTCTTAGTTCTCCCGATCGCCTGCCTCCCTGACACCGTCGATCCGAGTTGAGCCTCCCCGATGCCGAGTGCTCCATCGAACCCGGCGGACTTCCCTTTCCGAGCCTCCCCACGGAGGACTTCCCTTTCTGACGGCCACCTACCAGCCTCCGACCCGATCATGCGAAGCAGGATCTCTCGTCAATTTAGCGGCTCCCCCGATCGCCTACCTCCCCCGAGCCAAGCCTCTCCAACATTGAGGAGCTGAGCCGAGCCTCTCCAACGCCGAGAATCAAAGTAGGGGTATATTATCACCTGGAACTCTTTAACTCTTTTTAAGTTGTATCGACATGCTTCTCACCAGTGGTGGAGCCACATTGGGACTGGGTGAGGCACTTTCCTCACCCGAAGTGTTACAAGACCCTGGTTAATTTATCACTTTCTGAATTTGTTGTGAGGGGAGCATCTATTCTTCATTATCCGCAGCCTGAATAGTAACTGAAACATTCATCTCATGATTTAGATTGTCAGTGACCACTGTCAGCTTCCCTACAGCTAGGGAACTCAATATTCCCAAACAAAAATAGGCATGAATAGAATAGGAAACCAGACCATACCAAGGACTGTGAATATCTGAGTCAGTATTTAACTCAGAAAATGATTACACAAATACAAAGGTATTTTCCTTCTGTGCCTTAAGTTTCTAGCAGCACCCTTGTGGTAGCCGGTGGTGGCCTCTAGCACCCTAGAGAGAGATAACAACTGGTGAGATGTCTAGTGAGGCATTGGTGACCCTATGTTTTGTTTATGATGGATTGGTTGTTGCAGAATTAGTAGTGTGAGGCTGGGAGCAGGTCTTGTTCTGTTCCCCCTCTGTTACAATTTTTCCAAGAAACGCTAGATTGCTGGTCGCTATTGAATTCTTTTTGTACAATATATGTTCTATCCATGTTAACAAAAGGATCATTTAGTAACATTAAACAGTCATTCACATTGTTGCCTTTCGTACAATCATCTAGTATCCCTTATTATTACACTAATCTACACTAGACCGTTGTGGGAAGGCAAGACTGAAATTTTGTGATTTAATATTTTCATGGGCATCATGCATCCGTTATAACTTTTGGGTGATGCTGGAGAAATCTCTCTGAATTATTGTAGTGGGAGGAAGGCATTTACAGTTCTCATCAAGTTTTAGGTATGTATATTCACTAGCCTCTCTTCTCATAGTTCTCCCATCTCCTTTATGATCTATGCTGCTTGATTAGTTCAGTCTTATTTGATTTTATACATTTGAAATCTATATAAATAGGAATCAATAAAAGATTTAAGAATGCATAACTAAGAAAAAATTCAATGGAACCATCAATTAATAGGATCAAAAAGATATTTGGTGCTTTATGCTCAAGAAAATATCTCTGCATATTTTGATATGGATGTTATTAGACAATGATTTTAGGAAACGTAACCACAATTAATTGTTTTATGTTAATCTTCTTTTACATTTATATCTGGTTATTTTGAAATGATTATTCTTTGGCCTTTTTACATAAATGAAAAAGATCATAGTCATAAAATTAGAATTTAATATTATAGTCATAAAAATTAGATTTTGAATTGTGCCTCACCTACTCCTAATTTCTGGCTCTGCCACTGCTTCTCACGTTGACTCTTCTTGGTTGAATTCGGTGTGTCTATGTTTTGTTTGCTAATATCCATATATTTATGATATACAAGCTTATCAGTTGGTCCAACATCAATTATTATGTTGTATTGGTACATCTATTTAAGATTCTAGGCCATAAATAAATGCTTACGATGAGCTAAAAAAGATAAGGTCTAAACATTCTACAGTTATCCTTATTACCCACCTAAATCGTTAACCTCACTCTAACCAAAATAAATTTGTCTATTCATTTCCTTGATTTGGTCCAGTTAATCTTGAACTTTAATTGCATCTTCCAAGACCAAATCATACGTCATTGTTTCGGAAATGGAGCCATAGTGCAGTACCAAAACAAATATTAGAAACATTAAATGTCAAATTGATACGATCAATATGGAAAATAAAAAGATATCCTTAAGGCTGACGAAATATTAATGATGATAAATGACACGTAGTACAAAATTCACTGCCCCAACCCCTCCTAAAACAACCACAAATCAAATAGAAAGTGTTCTAAGCAATGTTGTAAACACCTAGAATATATTGGTGAGTTACGATGATGTCAAAACTGGAATAGAAAACTGAATATGACAATCAACATTTTGCTAGTTCAGAGGGCCCATGAACTAGGGAGAGTTGTGGCAAAACTACTGGGAATGGAAAAATAGTCAGGACCAAGATACATATACTTCACATAATTCTGTATGAGGACTAGAGTATAGAGCATTAAAATTGTGTCTGTTATGTAGAGATTATTTGGTATTTACTATATTCTGGTGATTCTGTTTTTGTGTTGTATTGTTTCTAAACACCGCAGCCACACATGTCATATATGTGATTGAGTTGTATAAAATTGACTGAATCACTACTTTTGGTAATGCATATATGTTCTAGATATACAAATTGAATCTAGCTCCCCTTCATCTTTTCATGGTCTCATATTCTCTTTGATTGCATCCTTGTAGGCACCAATCATGGTAGATTGAATTTAAATAATCATACTAGGATTATATGGGACTTTTGGTTGGGTTACATTTGACTATTACCATGGAAACATTATTGAGACTTTTGTTTATATTGTAGAAGTTGTTGTACTTCAAATGAGCAATGACCTAAAACTACATGACTTATGGGAATCTACAATAGTGTAGAGTTACAAAACATCTTAATGAACAGTTTATATAGGAGCATTTAGTATTGAAAATAAGTTATATAATGATTTTTCAATACTTGATATTCTTATTCTTTTTTTTCTTGGTTGTTATAGGTAGTCATGATAGATAAAAGTTGGATCCATGAAGAACATAGAACAAGCACAACATATTTACTTGGGGTGGTTAAATTTATAGAGCATGCATTTTCAAAATCCAGCAGAGATGGGACTATCTTATGTCCTTGTAAGCATTGCTTAAATGTGCATAGGCAAAATCGACAAGTCACAACTGAACACTTGTTATGGAATGGATTCTTGACCAGCTACACAAATTGGATTTTTCACGGTGAGGGTTCATTTGATAGCTCTGAGGATTCACAAATACAAAATGACACGTCCAAAGATGAAATGAGAGACATGTTGCATGATGTGTATGGTGTATCACAGGTTGGAGAGAATATGGAAGACGACGATCATCGATTTGTATTTGTTGATGATGCAGAAGCTGAGCAATTTTACAAACTGTTAGAGATTGTTGCACATGAATTGTACCCTGGAAGTAAGAAGTACTCTAAATTGTACATTGTTGTGAGGTTGTTTCACATAAAATGTGTCAATAATTGGAGTAATAAGTCATTTTCTGAGCTTCTTGAGCTTTTGAAGGAATTGCTTCCAGAGGGTGAGACGTTGCCTGCTCTTATTATGAATTCAGGAAAATAATCAGGGACCTTGGACTTGACTATGATAAAATTGATGCTTGCAAAAATAACTGCATTTTATATCGAAAGGATTTTGCAGATAAGACTTCATGTCTGAAATGTGGTATTTCTAGATATAAAGAAATCGAAATTGATGAAGCTGGTGTAGAAAACATTCATACGAACAAGAAAGGAGTTCCTTGTAAAGTCCTACGCTACTTTCCCTTGACTCCTAGGTTGAAGAGATTGTTCATGTGTTTGAAACTGTCACCCCTAATGCGGTGGCATGATGAAAGTCGTACCAAGGATGGGATTCTATGACATCCAGCAGATTCTCCAGCATAGAAGACGTTTGATAATATGCATGCTAAGTTTGCTTCTGATTCTCGTAATGTTCGCCTTGGATTAACTTCCGATGGATTTAATCCCTTTGGCCTCATGAGTCTATCATATAGCATTTGGCCCATCATATTGATTCCATACAACTTGCCACAATGGTTGTGCATGAAGTCTCCCAATTTTATCCTGTCGATGATTATTCCTGGTCCAACTCAACCCAGAATGGACATAGATGTCTACCTACAACCGTTGATTGAGGAGTTAAAAGAATTGTGGGAAGATGGTGCTGATACTTATGATGCTGATCGTAAAGAGGTTTTCAAGTTGCATATTGCCTTATTGTGGACGATAAGTGGCTTTCCTGCATATGGTTATCTATCTGGTTGGCAAACTAGTGGGTATCTTGCATGTCCTTTCTGCAACAAAGATGCATGCTCATGGAGACTATCATATAGTAAGAAAGCATGTTTCATGGGTCACAGGAGGTTCCTCCCAATGGATCATAAATTTCGTAAAGATGCTTCATCATTTGATGAAAAAGAAGAATTTAGAAGTGCTCCTAAGATGTTATCTGGAAGTCAAGTTCTAGATCAAACTAGAGATGTAGATAATTTACCGTACAACTGGAAAAAGTAAAGTATATTTTTTGAGTTGCTATACTGGAAGCATAACCTTATACGTCATAATCTTGATGTGATGCACATAGAAAAGAATGTATGTGAGAGTTTGATTCACACACTGCTAGGAATGGAGAAGTCAAAGGACAGTGAAAATTCTCGATATGACCTCGAAGAGATGGGCATAAGGAATAGACTTCACATTATCAAGGATGGAAATAAAAAAATCATCCCGCCTTCATGTTTTACTTTGAAGGAGGAGGAAAACAAATTATTCTGTAAGCTGTTGAAGTCTGCTCGAGTTCCTGATGGGTATTCTTCTAATATAGCTAGAAATGCACGCGTCAAAGAAAAAAAGTTGATGGCATTGAAGAGTCATGATTATCATGTATTGATGCAACAATTTCTCCCATTAGCTTTACAAGTAGCATTGCCCAACAAAAATGTTAGATCTGTTGTAATAGAGTTGTCCAATTTTTTTAAAGACTTATGCTCTAAAGTCATAAATCCAAATACTTTTGAGAAGTTGGAATCCAGAATAGCAGTTACTCTTTGTAACCTAGAGAAGAGTCTCCCACCATCATTATTTGATGTGATGGAGCATGTGGTCATTCATCTTCCACGAGAAGCGAAGATAGCCAGACCGATATTCTATCGTTGGATGTACCCCGTGGAGAGGTAATCTTTCTAATAATTAAATTTTTTCAGACTTTGCATCCGATTGTATGTGATGTTCTTACAAAGTCTTTTCTTCTTATTAATGTAGACACTTATTAACTTTAAAAAGATATGTGCAAAATAAATCTATTGTAGAAGCTTCTATAACAGATGTTACTTGGCAGACGAATGCTTAATATTCTGTTCGAGATATCTCTCAGGAGTTGAGAAAAGGTTCACTAAATTGTCTAGAAATGATGTGGAAGATGAAGATATGGATAATGATGAAGAGTGGTATATATTCTTTCATAAAGGGTGTCGTCTAGGAAAGAAGACTCCTATTATGCTTGATAGCACAATGTTCAAAGTTGTGCATCAATATATTTTAGCCAATTGTGATGCAGTTGATCCATACGTGAAGTAAGATCGTTGTTTACTTTTCACTATGTAATTTCATATTTACGTCTAGGTGTGTCACACGTATTTGTTGGCAGGCAGTACATCCGATACTTGAAGAAAATCAATCCACATGTACGACAATGGGAAATCAGTAATCTTCATATGAACAGTTTCAATGAATGGTTTAAGAAACATGTAAGTTTAAATAAGTTATTTCTATTACCATAATAACAAAATTATATAAATAATAAAATTCATAATATTTTCAGATTGAGGAGAAGGCAAAGTCGACAACTATGTCACCAAACCTTTTAGTGTTGGCTCGAGGACCGCAACAAATGACAATGCAATATGCGGGATATGTAACAAATGGTTATATATTTCGCACCAAGGATCGAGAATGTGGCAGAAAAACACAAGATAGTGGAATTATGGTGAACGCTCAGACTGAAAGTTTTGCCAGCTCCAAGGACAAAAATCCTACAACGGGTCAGGTTACGTACTAAGGGGTGTTAAGGGACGTTTTCGAGATCAGTTATTACGAGCAACTTAAAGTTGTATTGTTCAAATGTGACTGGGTCAATACAAACAGAGGCATCAAAAAATCTAAAAATGACTACACAATGGTCAATTTAAGACGTATTGATGTAACTGATCATCCATTTGCATTGGCCTCCCAAGTACAACAAGTGTTTTATGTGAAAGACATAAGTCAAAAAAATTGGAGCTTTGTTGTGCACACTACACCTCGTGATACTTATGACATGGAGGAGAAGCTTCATGATAATATCATGGATGGAACCTGCTTATCAGAAGATAAATCTCCAAGTGATTTGGAAGATATCTTAAGTGACGTTTGTGATGACGTTAATTTAGGCAGAGAAGACATGGAGGGTGTGACCTTTTATGAAGGGGGTCATGATCCCCATCATTGATCTTATGTAACTCTTTTTATTTTATTAATTGGGTCAATTACTGGAAATACTCATGTTCTCCTTTTATTTCTAAAATGGTCATTTATTCTTTTACATAATTATACATTTGTTGCACAATTTTTTTTCTTTTGGGTTAATTTGCTTAATGAGTTCTCTTGTTGGATGTTGGCTTCATCAGGAAAATAAAAATATTATTAAAATTTTTAATTTTATTTGAGCAACACAATTACAGAATGTATGCCATGATTTCAATTTGTAATTGAATATTTTTTATATCAATTGTCTTTTTAGGAGAATGAAAAGACACAGTCAGCTATTGTCTCTTCTTACTGATGATGTCTACAATGAAGGATTAACTCATGGGAGTATGACAGGTAAAATAAAAAATTACATCATTGAATATCTTTCTTAGAACCGCTCATATCATCATTTTAGTTGCAGGTATTTCCAAAAGACCAAAAGGAGGGTATCTTGGTTCGATAAATGCTGATTGGGGGTGTTCAAATGTAAAAGAAGGACTTAGAAATAGTAAAACTATGGCGGGATCAGCTGCAAACAACAACAGAAGTTCTTCTTTGAACCTTGCAAAAGAAAAAAATCCCTCTGAGTCAAATGATGGAGTTGGTACCGTTGGTAAAAGTCATGTGGTGGTAAACTCAAATAATGTAAGAGAAGGAAGTCATTCTAAAAGACACTTAGAAAAAAAAAGTCATCAAGGAGTGCCTGTAAAAGCAAGTATGAAACGTTTGGTAAATGATGTCAGTAACAATCAAGAGGTTGAAATTGATAAATTAGATAATGATCAACATTCTGTTGTTGATTCTCCTACTGTTGATCCTGGGCAGAGTGAAGGTAAGAAAATTTAGATACAAAGATGCATTACATTTTTCACAAACTATTATTTAATTATATGTGTAATATGTATATCCTTGTAAATGTTTGCATCATATTTGTGATTTTGTAGGGGGAGATACAAATAAAAAATAAGGGGCTATTCTAAGTGTATCCGATTATGGGGTAAGACAGGGGATAAAAAGATGTCAATTACTTTGGATGAGAATGGAGATCCAATAGGACCACATCAGAATGACATGTCTTCCTTTTTGGGAATTGTTGCTAGAAATTTTGATCTTGCACCATTAAACTGTCTTGACTGGTGACAAGTACCTGTGGAAAATAAAACCACTATATGGAATTATGTGGAGGTAATTCTAGTCTTAGAGATATAATACAATGCTGTGAATTTTTTATTTAAAAATTATTCTTTTGTTACAGACCAAGTTTGTTATCGACATAAAGGGGAAGAATTCAGTTTTGTGAACAGTGAGGGATTATTGGAGAAACTTCAAAGCGGATATTAAAAAAAAACCACTACATGCGGCACAAAGAAAAATCTGACCGACTTAATGATTGCCCCTCCCGTGTTGATCCTGATCAATGGAAATTTCTTGTGAATTTTTGGGATTCTGATGATGGAAAGGTAAAACAATTTATTCCTTAATTTTGTAGAATTTAATAGTGTATATTGTATATAATTATATTAAAATGCATTGTATGTAGTTAAGGAGTGCCAAAAATGTTATGAGCAGCAAGTTTGTAATGACAAGACATACATCGGGATCAATGGCGTATGCTTGTGTGAAGGCTAATGTAAGTTATCTTCTGGTTGAAATGTGCATTACACTTTCTTACTACTATGCTCATATATGTTGCTACTATTACAAACAGTTACAAGAAAAGAAAAACGGTGGCAATGTTAGCAGATTAGACTTATTTAAGGCCACACATTTGAAGAAGGATGGTATTGATGTGCATGCAAAATCTGCAGAATTGATTGTAAGCAATCATTTCACAAATTTATTTTTTATTTAATGAAAATATTCTAATTAATATTGTATGTAGGACAAGATGAATGCGGCACTTGCAAGTAATGATGAAAATCTCGATGAAGACGAGATATTTGATCATATTTTGGTCCCAAAGAAGATTCCTGTGAAAGATGTGATTCATGTGTCTCATAATGTATATGAAAATAAAATCACAGACTTAGAACTGGTTGTTGATGCTCATACCCAGATATACGAGGCTCAACAAAAGGAGTTGTTAGAAATGAAGAAAAATTTTGAAAATCTTGAAGCTATGATGCTGAGAAATTTTAACCTGAGTGCTTCATTCCAGCTGAACGAGGTAAATCGTCAAATTCTTATAATGTGATTACATAATAAAATTGATTTTCTTATAGTATATTGTTAATTTTGTAGAATGTCACAAGGACCACCAATGAAAGACTACCCAGACCAAATCAATCGAGTAGTGAAACACCCATTACCGAACGATAGGTTATTATATCCAAACATTTATTGATTAATTTTTTCAATCTGATTTTTAGGTATAAACAATGTTTGACACAATCTTTATAAATTTAAAGGTTGTTTCCTTGTTAAGTTTTGAGGGTGGGATTTAATTGTAGCACAAGGATACATTACTTCTACAAGTACAACTTATGTCGTAGGAGGAGCATTATTGGGGTCCTCATTTTTTGTTGTGTCCATTATTGTACCAATCCAACCTCAAGAGCAGTTGATTAGGACTTTTGGTCAACACCAAGTCATTGAGGATGTAATTGGGACAGTGATAGCTTGGCCAAAGAAATTTCTCATTGTCAGGTAACATTTTATAAATTAATCTCAATACTAGAAGTGCACTTATTAAGTATCTATGCATCATTGTAGGTGAACCATTTGGAGACGTGGAAACCAAGAGTAGTATTCATTTGATCAACATAGAGATTCACATATCATATGAATTCATAGGATTTAGTAAAAATAGAAGTCAGCCATTCTTTATTATATTTAGTTGGTTTTCAATAAATGTGGATGTCACACATATTGTAGTACCATTCATTATTTTATTATCTTGATTTTAAATTCAAAGGAAAAATTCTTATAGATCATTCGCTATCTATTTCCCATTCATCAAATGATTACCTTGTTATTATAGTTATTGAACAAGTGGCATGTATGGTTCTGGTTGAAGAACAATTTGTTGAGGCCAAATCGACAGTAAACTTGTTTATCTGTTTGATGCCTATGATTTAGCAGTCCTACTGATCTATGATTACATTTTTTCTTTCTGATGGCTTTGATTTTGCATTTGCAAAGGATTTCTGTCTGATATGTTTATAGCACTGATGGGACTATACAACTATGTTTGCTAGTTTCTCCATGTTTGCTTCTACACAAAAGTAGTATGTCGACTTTCTAGTCTTGACATCCTTACCATCTGACCTCTTCATTAGTCCTAAGCCTATACATAAGACATATACAACTTTTGAATGAATGTGGTCCTTTCTATTCAAGTATGTTTATAAGAGAGTAATTGTTCATTTAAAATTCATTCTGTGACCCTTGTTGTTTAAGAATGTCTACAAGATAATTAGTTCATCACATAAATCAAAACATCTCAGGCTAATTAACCAATTAGCTATTTAACAACAATACGCCAGACATTAGCATGAGATAATGTGTTAATTGAGTAGGTTATGAAGTGCACTAAGTACCATCCTTAGAACACAAGGATGTTGAACAAATACACCATGACCTCATGCAAAAAAATTGTGAGTATTTAAAGCAAGACCAAACTTATCCCTTGATATTCAGTTAGAACTAACTGCATTGATTCTTTATATCAGAAACTAGGTTTCCTATTGATCTCATCTCCCTTCATTGGATACTACTGCTTTCATGATGATCTGAGAATTCAGTTCAAGAATGATACTTTAAATTTGCATCACTCTTGCCCGCAGGAAAACTGAGTATGTAAATTGCCTAGATTTTCTCTTCATTTGTAGTTATTAAGGTGAAACCCCTTTGGGGTGAAAACAAAGTAGCAAGTGTGTTGATGTGTTGAAGCACTCTGGAAAAAGAATGATGCAGAGTGGTTAGAATGAGAAAGCAACACCGTTCTTGAAGAATGAAGGAAGAGAAGATTTTTCATGGTTTCTTTCAGTGAGAGACATAGTTAGAAAACCATGGAAGTTTTCCTCTGTTTTTTAGGGTTTTACCATGTACTTTTCTCCCATATCATGATACATGGAATTATGGGATCATCTTATATTGCAAATCTATCTACTTGTTATAACTTGGTTCATGCATATTTATTGCTCAGGGAACTGACTGCACTAACAGGCTAAAGCTGAGAAAGCGGTACATGGCACATAGACTTCTTCTCATATATACATGTTGGGGAGACCACTAGACTATGGTAGTGGTGGTATTCATGACTCATAACCACAAGGAATTATATGTATAGTGTTTTATGTTACCCACTAAACAAGGATGAAAACATGGCCATGGGTAGTGTAGCGAGTATAAGAACAAAATTTGTACTTGTATCATCCCATATTGTATGATGCAATGTAGGAAAGAGTTTGGTACTGACAACATTTTAGAGGTAAAAATGAAAATTGTGATTGCATTGTTTTGGATTGTTTATGGTGTTATCATCCCGTCGATTACTTGATGAACAAGTCTCTTGCTTCAATTGTTCTGTTACTCGATAAATTAGCAAACTGATTAATCAAATGCTTACACATTTGAGCCTTCCTTGTGCTGAGTCATGGTTAGGTTTCCTGATCTAAAGTACAAAATTTTCTAAAGCTTGTTGGCCATTGGTTCTGACTTTGGAGTATGCAATCTTGGTTATGATTCTCTAACTATGATGTTGAACCTTTGTCTTGAAACAGTTTAGCTCTGTTTGCAAAACTCTCATATTTCCTAACGACATAGTGTTGAATATGACGTCTGGTTCAGTTTATTGGTGTACCTAGTTCATGTCATTGATGTTATGTGATCCTCTTATCACTTGGAAGGTACAAATGAATTGCAGAGTTGCTTCAAGTTCAGTTAGTTTCAAATTTAATGACAAGTTTGGGAAGCCTCATGTATCACTCCAATGACCATCAAATTGACTATCATTTTTTATATCATAGCATTTATATACAAAGTACAAACTCATATTCAGAATTGTTGATTGCACTCGAAATGAAGATGCCTTTAGGTATGTATGGCCTTTTATTTAACCATATTAAGATATAAGTCCATTTACGTAAAGCTACTCCGTGCCAACTATCCAGGAGCTTTGTCGATAAGTGGAACCTTAAAATGTAGTAGGAACTATGTGGTAAGACTTATGTTCACAAGCTACGAACTACTATTTCCTAGGTTCTGTACAAGTATTGCCATTAGTTTTTCTGCCACCCTATGGAGGAGCCTCAAGCTTGACGCTTGTATTTGAGAATTGGTCTTTTTTCTTTGATCTCACATTTTGGTCATTTTTTGCATACATTATACTGAGTTGGGCTTTCATCTTGTTCTTCGTGCAGTGCACTATAAGAAAACTGATGAAATTTACTTGAATGTTGTTTTTGATTGCTTGACTTAGGTCATAAATGAACGTGGTCAAGTATTATCCTTATTGGAGAATCTATATGCTACTAGAAGCTAGCCATCATGACTCACTCTCCAAATAATCAGTCCTACTAATGGCCTTCTTATCTTCTGCAAGCTAGATATCTCTACTCCTCCAACTTTATTCTTTGTTGATGTACGAAAGAAGGCTAAGCCCATAAGTAGGTACGAAGACCCTCTACACCTTTAAAGCTCCTGACATGTAGTTTTTCTAGATTAGATAAGATTTTTATTTTATAACATCTAGAGAAAATCAAAATATGCCTATGGATGTAGGGTATTCTAGATTGCTTATATTTTGAATATGTTGTGGATCTAGAGTCAATCACAGGTTCTTTGACTAAGATGGAAAACAAATGTATGACTAGAAGACATGTATTATAACTGGTATCGACATCAATTTGAATGCCCTTTTTACAAATACAAGAAACTAAAGGTATCCTTTTAGCTGGTTGATTATTTGCTTAATATTAGTCTTGTTGCTGGCAAGTGTTTTGAGGATGATTTTTTAGACATCTATTAAATATATGTGTTGGAGTATCAATAATTAAGGTGGAGTTCATATTGGTGGTCTTTGTTCTTACCTTTTCTTTTGCTGCCTTTGTGTTTTGATGCTCCTTGAGTTTCTATGTTGCCTTAGTGTTTTGATGCTCCTTGAGTTTATGATTTTCTGAATTGGAGGCTTTTCCATATCTCTAATTTTCTTGAGCTCCTTCTTCTAAGATTGTGTTGTAGAGGGTCTTCTAGAAGTGCTAGAATATCTCAAGGTGTTATTCTATTGTTTCTAAAGTGCTAGAATATCTTGTGTTCAGGCTTGACTGGTCTTTTATTGACCTACTTGGCTCAAATATGATGAGTTTTGGACATGTGAATCATGTATGCTTGTGGACTGTGGACTAATGGGAATGTACATTAGTGAAGTTCTCAATAGAGGATGCACCTGAAGTTTTTCATGCTTTCTTTCTCGTCTAAAGGTTGTCTTTATTTCTGGTTCTTTCCTTGAGATGGATTCAGGGATCCAGGTTGCTATGTCAAAGTGACCTGTTTGGTATCTGCTGGATGGAACCTGAATTTCATGTGAGACTGAGGTTTTGATTTTCTACTATATGAAGCTTTGTGTTCTGAAGTTTCTAAGCAACTCTACAACTGACAGGAAGCAAGATTAGCAATATTTATACATTTTCTATGAATTTGAACATCTATAGGGAGTGCCCATACTAGTTGGTGGCATGGCAAAAGGTTCTGGGATTAGTCTGAGTAAGTTGACATGACACTGACACATATAATTTGTTGCTTTCTCATATCTGGGATTTCTACTTTGTATAATAATTTAGATGCATATCTTTGTACTTGCAAGTGTTTTGTGTATATCAACCATGATCCTCATGACCATGTTCCCAGGCTTATTTTGGATTGGCTGCTTCTTGTGATCAAATTTTCCATCACCGATTTTCCTCGACAAGTTTTTCTAAGTCCTCAGTTTTCTTTTGCATGATTCTATTATCATTTACTATCAGTGTCCTCAATGCCCAATTTCCTTTATTCTTGTGAACTTGAAGATGATGTGATTTGTTTTTTCCTCTACCAGTAATGCGTCTACGTGACAAAAGGGGTTTAGTGTGTAAGTGAGACAGAACATGGTACGGTGTTTCATGTTCAAAACTACATGAGCAACAAGAAGGATTTGTTGTGTGCTTAGTGTAGGATTAAGGGTTTGTTCTTTGTGGGTATGTGACTAGCACATAGTCTCTAGAGAAATGTTGATGCTTAGGTAGCAGGGGAGGTTTCCAAACATCTGAAGATAAGTTTGAACGTTGCAGGAGCAGCTCCAAATAATTAGGTACTTAACTATTTTTGCCTAAGTAATATAGGCTGAACGCCCACAACATATCATTGTGTCTTGTTGATGTCTCTTGTTTGGATTATATCTTTGTGTTCACCGTTCAAGTTTCATGACCCTTATAATATGTAAAGGTTGAGACTAATATCCTCACTACTTGAAACTAAGATGTTATATAAGATTTACTCCATAAGAATTTAGAATTTCCTTCACAATGATGTGTACAATTTTGGATTGCTTCTTGAATTTTAGCATAGATAGAAGATGTCATAGAATGCATTATTACTTGTACTTTTGTATTTAGACATGTGACCAAAAATTATGCATCCAAATTTCTACATCCTTTCATGTAGATGCTTAAAAACCCCTTTCATAACTACTATTTATAAATATTTATTGTGATGTTAAGCTAAGCTAATCTATTGATTATGTGCTTAGGTTGGAATTGTTATTAGGATGTTCTCCTACGGGTCTGCATGAGTATTTTCTTATTATGGAGCAGTGGTGGTGTCCATCTTTGTACTCAAAATAATAGGTAAAAGAAATTATGCTACCAGACAACATATCTATTTTGTTGCTTCTGCAAACTTATTCATGGATCTTCAAATGTCAAGTTCATGACCACACTACTGCTTCCACCTGATGATGCCCATCGTCACTTTGTCAATATTCAGCTAGGGATTCATATTTGGGTTGCTAGGATGGGCCAGTTGAGTATGCTACCTTATCACTACTGTGCTCATCACCTCCTATTGATAGAACCTTCCCTCCATTATCATATAGCAGTAGATACCAATGTACATATCAAATTGGACGCTCCAAGGTCTGGCATACTATCTTAAATCAATTTTGTTTATCCTACTAAAAACTTATAAATGTATATTCAATTCATATCTTTTAGATTGCTAATACTACTTTTGTAGCTATGTATATACTCTGAAAAATGATGGTGGGACAATTGAAATACTCATCTCTGGAGATGATGATCTTCTGTTGTTATGTAGGAAATCATCAGTTGTATTGTCAGGAACCAGATATCATCACTTACAATACTTTGATTGCAGGCTATTGTCACAGTGGGAGGGTCAGAGGAGCTGGCAACCTCTTGAAGAAATTGATGCAGATGGGCCTGAATCCAAATAAGTTCAGCTACACTCCTCTCATTCATAGGTATTGTCAGGAAGGAAATATTATTACCACTTTTAATCTCCTAATTGAGATGGCAGAATGAGGGATTCAGCCTGGTCTAGTTACTTATGGAGTCGTTCTTCATGGTCTTATCACTGCAGGTGAGGTGAAGGAAGAATTAATGGTGAATTAGAAAATGGCAGAGAGAGGTTTGTTTCCATACGCTTCTATATACAATGTCTTGCTTAATGGGTTATGCAAGAAGCAAATGCTTCCTACTGCCAAGATGCTTCTTTCTGAAATGCTGGATAGAAACATACAGCCTGATGAGTTTGTTTATGTGACACTTGTTGATGGCTTCATTAGAAATGATGAATTGGGTGAAGCGAGGAAGATATTTAGCTTGATGGACAAATAGAATATCAACCCAGGGATTGTTGGATACAATGCTATGATAAAGGGTCTCTACAAATTTGGGTTGCTAAATGAAGCAATTTCAAGTATCAATAAAATGAGGAGTAGAGGATTCTACTGTGATGAGTTCACCTATACCACACTTATAGATGGATATGTGAAGCAAAATGACCAGAAAGGTGCTATGAGAGTGTTAGCTAACATGTTAAAGAGGAAATGCAGACCAAACGTAGTCAGTCACCTTCTCTGCTTTGATAAACGGACACTGCAGATAGGGAGAGTTCAAAAGAGCAGAGAAGCTTCTTAAAGTGATGTTTTCCTGGAGTCTCCATCCTAATGCCATTACATTTGGCATACTTAGGGCATGTTTGTTTACTGGGATCTAGATGGATTATGCAAACTTCTAGATTCATTTCATCCTGGTTGCAGTAGCTGCTGGATAACAAAGATGTAGCAATATCAAAAATTAGTTTTGGTTTATCGAGACCAGTATTCTGTTACATGGACCACGCACTGACATAGAACCTGAGTTATTTGCTACCAACTCTTCTATGGGACACGTTTGGTTTGTTGCATCTAGGTGGATTTGAATAAATGCAGCATTCTTATACTCCCGGTACATCTGATTTCTGGGTTTATGAAAATCAGTAGAATTGAACTTAAGTTTGGTTCAGTGGCGTGGTTTTGACGGACGCGGGCTGCAGGTCGCTTCTTTTGTGTTTTTTTGCAGGGAAAAAGTGAAGAGTATCCAGCTACATCTTGGCACCCAGCACTTTTGAAATGGATGTCGTCATCCATCACTTCTGTACTGCTCGAAAATGCAGGAGCATCCCCATTTATCCAATCCAGTAAATCAAACATAAGTTTTGCGTGGTTGTATCACCAAATTCAATCCAAACCATCCAATTACAGGTAATCAAACGTACCCATGGTGGGACCCAGACTGTAGATAACTCATGATGGCAGTAAGTGCAAGGACACTTTTCAACATCCACAGTCGGTTAATGGTGGCCATAGGTCGCTGGGACTGGCCGGCAGCTGGCGCTAGTTGCGCCTCCTTTGTTGCATCTCGGTGTCCTACACTTTTCAAATGGAAATAATAATCCAGTACTTACTGCATGTTAAAAAGTCATGGATTGTTTCCAATCTCCCACTCCAGTAAATCAAACATAGTTTTTATGGTGTTGGATATTGGAATACAATCCAATCCAGCCACATACCGCAAAACAAATGTGCCCTTATTGGAAGCTACTGTAAGGCTGGTAAAGTTGAAACTTTTGTGATGCTCTTTGAAGATATGATGCGCAACAAGTCTCCCCCAAATGATGTTATATTCCATTACTTGATGAATGGACTGAATAAATATAAAAGAAAAATCAAGATACAAGAAGATGTGCATGATCATGTGGCATATAGAGTCTGTAGTAGATAGATGTAGTCAGAAGAACATATTGTATACATGTGTCTTTTTCCCATGCATATTGTAAAATAGGGGCCAGGTTAATGTCCTCCCCATGTGTACTCATTGTTCAAATATAAATAAAAGTATCATTGTTGACATTGTAAACATAACTCGATCTTGATTAGCATTCATCTATTTTCTTATTGAAAACTCCTCTATATTGGCAAGGTTCTGACTGGATACATACTGTCTCTCACTACATATGTATGTATATTACATGGTGTCTTTCACTACACACTAGCTATAATTACATGTGTAGCAAGTGCTAATTTTTTCTATACATGAACTACAAATACAATTGTAACCAATACCATCTCTCCCTACATATTATAGGTACAAATTGAATTGTAGTCATACACTTGGCTACAATGGAAACTACATAATTTATGTGTAAGGACATTTTTACCTATAATTAGGGTTACATATGAATTTGTAGCCAGAGGCATAACTAACTACAAGTTTGAAAAATGTAGCCTAAACAATTATCTACACGGGTATTAGCTATATATTATAAATGTAAGGATAATTTTAGCCAAAGCTTTTGGCTACAAATTTTGGGAGTTTTGCTACAATTTTTTTTTGTAGTTAAAGACCATATTTTTCGTAGTGAATGGTTATGCATAAGCGTCTATGATCGTTAGCTAGTCAAATTATCTACCATACATAATATAGTGTGGCAAGATATATTATTAATCAGAATATGTACCATAATACAAGAACAATAGCATGTGGGGTCATTGACCCAATTCAACCTGTCAATAATAATCTCAAAAAATAGAATATGTCAACAAGTGGAACAAAAGAGTAAGTATTTCAAGAATTGCCTCATTATGGGAAACTTTAGTCATATAAATGCCCAGTTAAAAATAGGGAAGAGTACATACCTGGTCTTCAAAACTAATGGATACCTCAAGTGGTTTACTTGGTCCTCAAAATTGAGTAATCATCCTAGAAACACATTCTCTATGTTAGACAAACCCAAGCTAACAAGTAAATACCTATTATAGATCCATATATTGTACTTATCTTAGTTCGGATCGCCTATTATATTCCCATGTTAGGGTTACCCATGATCGAATAGGTTTTCTTTTATACCTTCTCACTTAACATATATTTAATTCAAATAGGTTGATCTTCATAGATTTATTGTATAAATTCTAATGCATCATGACAATGCATTGGATATAGATATACATATATGTCTTGATAATAATATTGGCTTATTGATTTTCATACTAAGGATTACTAAAACACTAGGTCACCTTTATTAATAAAGTTTCATATATACATACATACACACACACACACGTATATATATACGGCTCAGGAATCGTGTACCAGCCGGTACACACATGTTGTATGTACCAGCTTAGATGCAAATGCAACCATTAATAACCACGGTATATCTGACCCACCACGCCTCCTGTAGCATACCCCGTGCCCGAGGAAAACACAACCCTCCGCCTGAAAATGGGTAATATTTATGAGACCACTATAGACGTCAAGCCTACACTCTCCAGGTCATGATTGTCACCAGACTTGAGTCATCGAGGATAGAACCACTTGCCATGGATACATGCACGACTTGCTCAAGGTTTTTTATTCACTTTCTAACTGACGCTAAAAAAGCAACTCGTCTCAAAGGTGTAAAAGCAGAGGAGGAGAGTTGATGGCACCGTGGCTGGAACTCCCAGTGAGGAGCCCAGCCGGGGAAGACACCACCTGACGAAGTGTCAAAGAAATAGAGGTGGAGTCACACGGTTCATCTTCCGTCACAGAGTATTGTCCCAGCCTCAAACACTAACCGCGTATCCTTCACGTGAAGATCCATGAGGAACCGCTCCAGTTAGTCAACAATGAGAACGGTGGTGGAATCCAAACATTCCAGAGGACCGACCCTCACGAAGGAAGCAACAGGTTCGGAACCTCGGTACCCAGATAAGAGCATACCAGATCGCGCCCCAGCTTCCTAGACTCCTTACAACTGCATCCCCGGCAGTGTGAGGTTATTGTCTTCGGACTGGTCCTCGTCTTCCCTGGACACCAAAAGTTGCTTCTGTCTCGCGTCGTCCTCTACTTAGAACCCTTTCTAAATATGTGGAAGCCGATTAATTGTTGTCACTATGTGTTGCCGCACAACTCTTAATACACGAATGTTGATGCTCCATCGTTGATCAGAAAATAGCCACGGCTGGCAGAGTACTCCGAACAAGGATGGGTTGGTTTCCAAAAAAATTTTTTGCTGCAAGATCGTCATGTTGTTTTTCTCTTAAAATAATTGGCTTTCTCCGTTTCCAAAAGGTTCTATGTCAAAAAAGCATACAACACATCACTCAAGTTCGTATTGCTTGGTTCCAATGACATATTACCAGTCACCATGAATGTGACGACTCTTTGAAGACTCCACGACCGACTAAACTGCGAACAACAAACTTTTAGCCTTATCCAGTGCATATTGTACCGTGATGAGAAAGGAGTGGTATTTATCGTGATGATTCTTGTGCAATGGTGTTTCTTTAAGTAAACATAGATTCTGGTTGAAAGTGGAACCGAGTGTGGATACACTCTATTGTAAAGCCTTCTTACATTGCATTCGTTAATTTTTGTGGTCTAGATGTCTAAATTAGAAATATATTTGAAAGAAAATAAAATTATGGTATTAAATTCCAAAAGTTGCATGCACAAAACTATTAAAGAAAGAGTTTATACTTTCTACCCTTTGACTAGAACACATTCCTGCAAAAAAAGTGTCCTTTAAGAACAACGGAACTCAGTGTTGTCATAGTTCATACATTTTTCCAAGCCAGCTACAATCTAAAATTTTATAGCTTGATTTCATATGAATCCACCTTTCCTCAAACTCTCAATGGTTTCACATTCATCTCTCCACCTTTTAAAATCACTTGCAAATTGATTGTTACCATTCCTCAGTTCAGAAAGATGCATCAAAGAATTTTTTCCAAAATGCCAAGAGCAGTATCTATGTACTGTGTCCTGAAAAACACGACGTACGGCATTGCAAATAGCACCATCTTGGTCAATAATGATGGAAACAGGAGATTTCCCATGCATGCATTGCAACCATGTCCCAAATAACCAAACAAATGTTTCTTCTGTCTCATCGGCTAGAAGTGCACAACCAAAAAGTATTGATTGTCTATGATGGTTTACACTAGTAAAAGAGGCAAATGGCATGCTGAACTTGTTGGTCCTATAAGTTACATCAAAGACCACAACATCTCCAAATATCATATACGTCTCTCTTGACCTCCCATCAGCACAAAACATACTCCGAACTGTATAATCATGTTCAAGCTCATAGAGAAAGAAAAAGGAATCATCATTAGACCTTGACTGGAGAAACTTATCCATAATTGACATGCATTATTGCAGGTAGATTTAATATGATTAATGCAATCTTGAGTTCTAATACTTTGATCACCAGACTCCCTCAATACTGAAGCAATTTTTTATGGGCCTACACCACAACTATGAAAAGAAGAGATAAGGTCCTTTTCAGTCTGAGATACCTTATGTGTAAGGACCCTGACCTCCGTTTTGGGCTTATCCTATTTGCTTTGCCTAACCCTGGTGTTTAGTTGCTTGCTAATCACCTTTAGTGGTGATTAGGGTTTGTTTGTGCTTGTTGAGTGTTGGAGGTGCTACTTACAATTTACCCAAGTCTAGGGTTGATGGGCAAGTTGTCACCTTGAGAAGTGTTCTTCTCTCTCCTTGCTTCCTCTAGTGTTGAGAGGAAGGGTTGGGCTCGTTGCTTGAGTTGCCTTGGGCCTTGGACTTGCCTTGTTGGACCTTGTGTCGGGCAAGAGTGCCTTGTATCAGCCATAGGTGTGTCGCCCAGGGGGGTGTATCGGCCATGGACCCCTTTTTGACCCTTTGACCTCATTTGTGTCACCACTAGTGGACACTTGGCGCATGATGCTTGCATGTGGCATTTGCCTTGGACATGTGTTTGGGGCATGTAGTGAGAGTGGCATTGCCCATGGACAAGTGTCCCTAGGTGGGCGACACTTTGCCTTGTCTTACCTTGGTTTCTCATCCATCCTCTTCTATATATGTGTTCCCTTTCTCTTGCTAAGGATCCCTTTAGTTCCTTAGTTTTCCCTCCCCCTTGGTGCACGACACCTCCCCTTTTTACTAGCTTAGTGGCCGATCCTCCTCCTTCTCCTTGGAGTCTTCTTCTTCCTCTAGTGGTGGTCGAACCCTAGAGTGCTTTGTTCTTCTTCTCATGGTGGTTCTTGAGCTTGGAAGCTTGGTGCTAGGAGCTTGGAGCTTGCTTAAGGCGGGTTACATAACTCCTAACCCTAACCATACTACTTTCTTCTATATCCTTGTATGTTTTCATATGATCATAATCGGCCATGTATGTTCTAAGATAAGTTTCTTGCTTAGTTACACCTTTAGCCTTGTGGATATAGTGATCTTGTTGTTATGGTTGAGGTTTTGTACCTTTGTACCCTAGTTGGACAAACCATGGTTTAGAGTTCCTTGTTGAGCAATACCCCTCTTCTCTCCTTGGTTATGAGAAGTGAGTCTGAGATCTAGTGATGTGGGCAATACCCCTCTCTCATTTAAGTTGAGAGGTGAGTCTACATCCTAGTTGCTTGGGCAACACCCTTCTCTCACCATAGATTTGGGAGGTGAGCTTGGGATGACCTATGTTGAGGTGGATCCTTGTGGTTTCCCGATTTGTGATAGAGGTTGTGCAAGACCCCTCTCTCTTGGTTGTTGAGAGGTGAGCCGATCTTCTTGATCATTTAGGGTTTGGTGCCCTTGTGCTTGAGGTTGGTGACGATCTTGTTGAGTTGTATCTTGCATGATAGGACTTTGGGATGGTGCTGCCTGATACCCTCTTTTGGACTAGAGTTCTGGGTCGATATGATGATGTTGGGTTTGGGAGATACACCTTGGTCTTTGCCTTGTGTGTTGGCTGATAGGATGAGGCTAGCTTGGTTGGATGATAGGATTTCTCTTGGTTCCCTTGTATCAAAGGAAGATGTGTACATTAGTGGGCGATATAGGGTTGGCATGGGCGGCATGGCTCTAGCCAATATGGTAGTTTTTGCCCGATATAACCCTAACCCTAACATGGTAGGCCGATAAGGCTTTGTCCGGTTCAGTAGAATGTTGTCACCTTAGATGCACGACATGCCCCATATACTTAGTTGCACGATGCGTTTGGTGTTCTTCCTAGTTGCACGACACACCTTGAAGTGGTAGCCCGACATCCTTGTTTTAGGGTTGGCCGATATGTGGCTAGAGTGCTTGGGCGATATGAGGGAAGTTACCCTGCCCGATACCACCTCTAGTGGGGG
The DNA here is from genome assembly GCA_963693085.1 of Alisma plantago-aquatica. NCBI lineage: Eukaryota > Viridiplantae > Streptophyta > Magnoliopsida > Alismatales > Alismataceae > Alisma > Alisma plantago-aquatica. Next base: position 765,904,833 of record OY856414.1, on the reverse strand, counting down.
GTGCCCTACCCATCACACTTCTTGTGAGGGTAGTGGGCACTTCTAGTGAGGGTCATGTCCCACCCGGAAACCCATCTGATAGATCCTTATCATGAATCGCATCCTTGTTGACAATGAATTATGGATTATGGATTATGAACCCTTGACATGTTTGATACTTAAAGTTGATGCCAGATACTTTCACATGTTTTGAATAGATTCCCATGATTTGATAGTAGTGAGGTAATTGATATAGTAGAATGCACCTATGTAAACATGACATGTATATCTGAAACTCTAATGGCATGATAAACATTGGAGCTAGATATATCTGGTAATTTTAAAGTTATCTCTTTTGATGTGTATACTAACCATGCATGCTATAAGATGAATTCATAGCCAGGAAAAAGCTATGAGGCTTATGTGTTTGAATAATATTATATCATGATGATCACTCTTGTTGATGAGATAACATGTATCACCAGTATATTAAGATAAGTCTGTGAACCTGATGAAGGTCATGTGCCTAGTGAGATACGATCCTCTTGTTGATGAGATAGGGATTTTATCCCAAGTGATGATGTGAGATGGTGATGATGCATTGAGAGGCAGTGGCTTTCTGCGATAAGGGATTGAGATCCCAGGACAATGTGATGATGACAGTAATAATATAACTCGATGATTTCATGTTATACAACTTGGTTACCTCAACAATTCACTTAAAATATATTAATTAATTACAGTGAAATATTTCATGTAGTTGCCCTGGCCATAGACCCATCATCGTCAGCAGTTAGTGATGGTAAAACGGGTTCTCCTGCGGGTTAACCCGGAGCGCATATTGTTGAATATGCGAGGTTTCTCCTAGCCTAAAATAGAGAGGATTCGAGTGAAACTTCGATTGTAGACTCAAGATGTGTATAAGAGCATGGTGAACAGGCCCATGGCTCAGTGTGATAGAGCATGGATACGTTCATGGCTCAGGGAGCACGGTGAACTGGCCCGTGGCTCAGATATACTAGTGTCGAGACTTGTACCAAGGCGGGCTAGAGAAAGGGTAGCCTACGGGAGCTAACCCTGTGGCTGAGGCCACTTCAGCATGAGACTGTGGTCCTGCTTTGGTTCTTGTGCACTGACCACGAGGTAGTGAGGTCGTGGAGTCTGACTCTTCCATTGACCTTGTATGGCACCGGCTCTGGGTTTCGCAGCCGTCGGTTGGATCTGAGTGGTGCAGCTCACTTCCTCAGGGCATAATAATACGTAATCCAACCGAATAGTATTTATTGCTTAAGGCAAAACACAGAACATTAGTTGAGGCCCTGTTTGTATAGTTGATCTCGTTGTACCTTGCAGTTACTTATACGCTCCTTATGTTATGTGATAAGATCTTATAAATCTTATCTTGTCAATCATGTTCCATAAAGAAATACTTGGATATATATACCTTCCGTACATCTTGCTCAATATGCTGCTCTTGTTATATGATTTATCAGTTATCTGTTGTTGTTACTTTAATCTTTCTGAGGTTTTATAGTTTCGGCGGGGAGTTATGTTTCTCGGTGGGACTGTGTGTCTCACCTTGTTGGGTTACAACCTTTTTAGGTGATCGCGGTAGATGGAGTTGTCGCGAGGTGGCGGCTGAGCAGCAAGAAGAGGAGCAGTAGAAGGCAAGAGATGGTCATGTTGCATATTTTGGTGTTTTGTAGTAGGGTCCTAGAGTCATTCCTATACACTCAGGTCATCGGAGATGTTTCAATGACGTTTCACAATGTATAGCTGTTGTAATTTTGTATATCCTGTTGCTGGCTATACGAGGGTCGTTATGTATGTATAAACAGGTGTTGAACTCTGGTGTTGACAATACATCTAGTTCTGATAAGCTGTGGACCCATAACCAGGCTTGTGAATGATTATATAACATGTTTCTCTATAGGATCTGGATGCAATAATTCTCTCATGTATACTTTTTACAATCAGTTTTAATTAACCCATGTTTTCGGTAATATGTGGGTTATGGTGTTTCCGTACATTTTTGTGTGTCATCTCGTTGTCTGTGTGATGGCGGGGTGTCACATTATGGTGAGATATTAATCGTGGAACCTTGGACGACGTTGAAAGAGGATGGGAGTGGTCTTTAATAAAATTGGTTATAACCCACTCACCATTTTTTAAAGAAACTTTCATTTTGCCATGCAATCCACACGAGTAACTCTTCGCCTTTTAATTTCTGTATCATTTGCAGTCTTTCTCCTATCTTTAAGATCCTTTTATCCTTGTTGGGAGCATACAAATGTCCTCATTGTAAGTGAACCTGATTTGTTGTTATAATATTTATCGAATTGAAAAACCCTCTTTAGATGCAAATTTATTATAGTAATGGTAAGCTTCCTCTTCTGAACCAAATTTTAGGCCAACAAAAGGAATTTGTACACCATCTTCATTATTTAATAGCAAGTCACAACCTTGGGATGTGTTTTCTTCAGGACTAATAGGTTGAATTGACTGATGGTACATATTATTATCTTCAATAAGATCAAGGGAAATCCCCATTTGACATGCACTCATTTCCATATCTTTAATTAACCACGTTGTTTCAATAGACATATTTTTTAAAACATAGCTACAAAACAAGAAATTGCATAAGTCATATGGAACAAGAAGAACGTATTTACTGGATGCAGCAGCAGACATTGACGATCTGGGCATCTTGGTATACATACCAACACACGAATTAATGCAACATCATATCAAATTACAAAACAGGAGACTTATGTATGATATATAGAAAAATCTTACGCCTTTCAACAATAACTAGAAAACCAAACAATGGCATAACCACATACCTTTTATCAATGGGGACCTTTTCGCATGGCAACATTGAATAAACAATGACTTGACGAACAGAGTTACAATGATGATGCAAACACGATACAACGACAAAAGTTGTAAGGATAGTGGTGGATAAAATCCTATACACCAACAGCGGATGGAATCGTTCTGTATATATAGAGCATATAGCCAATGAATCTGATCGCCGACGATTTCTTTATCCAAAAAGCAGGAAATGTTGATCGCACTTTCCATGTACTTTCTTTCGGACTAGGAAATATTGATGAGTTTTGTAACAACGGCTGCAAAAACACGGCAACGTGATGTCTTCGATAATTATTAAAGACGTGCGGGAAAACCGAGGCACCAGATTTGTTTCAATGATGTGATTGAAACGCAAGAAACACGCCGCATAATAATTAGTACGTCGTTATAGAACCCCACTACCGTCGGAATCTTGGTCGTCACTATTAGATCTGAAGGATAAAAATGGGCTGGTACATACAACTTGTGTGTACTCAGGTAGCCATATATATATATATATATATATATATATATAGGCTAAAAGAATTGTGTACCTGAATACATGTAGCTTACATGTACCCACCTTCATTTTTGGTGATTGTAAAATTCAACTAAGTAATTCAACCTTATGGATGTAATTTATACCCCTCAGATAAGATGTGTACAAAAAATCACCACAATCTGACATTCATAGATCATTTAACAACTAAATAATTCAACCTGAATATATATATATATATATATATATATATATATATATATATATATATATATATATATATATATATATATATATATATATATTGTGTGTGTGTTATTAATACTATGATACCCATTAGGAAAAAACAAGCTTGTGACTTGTATTATTATCGTTGATAATTGTTATATCCTGGTTGTCATCTAGGAATTTGATTTATCGATAACATTATATACATACTTCTTCTATACCAGACTTAATATTCGAATATACACCTATATAATGTAGTTATACCCTATATTATATATATATATATATATATATATATATATATATATATATATATATGGCAGCGATCTACTGCGGCCTGCGGTATGCGGTCCGGCTTATATTCCTCGGTTTCTCGTTTCGTGAATTCCATATGCCTAATTAATTAGCGAGAGTCCTTGGTTGCAAATCATGTCTCTTTGTCGCCTTCCCTGTCTGCACGCTCCACCAAACATGCACGACAATCTAATGAACACTAGTGATCAGAGAATCACTGGAGCACCACGTCTTCTCAGAATTACATGTCGTTACACATTCACAAGTGGGCACTGATTGTTTAAATGATGCCTTCATCTTGAAACGTGATGACTAATACCAAGGCGAGCCTGAAGCTAGTCACTGTAATATTACCTGATACTCACAAAGCTCCAGAATTTACAATACAATTCATCTTTAGAATCGTTAAAGACGTATAATAAATGTGCTTTTTTAATAAACACCAGTATCATTTTGGATGCAAAACTTGCTTAATGTTATCTTCTGATCGCATTTGTACTTTCCTATTTTTAGTAAGTTTCAGTAACGACCACTGTTCTTCATTGAAATGCAAGAATCATTCGTGAAACTGTGTTTTCAGTTGGTATGGTCGTTAGTTTGCTTGGCATACATTTAATATATGCGTCAATCAGTATTCAGATTGGAGACTGAATAATTAGACAGTGTGTCAATTACCTAACGAATCTCCTCTCCCATGAGCATGTCTACCACATATAAAGGAAGAAGTAAAACTTGTAAAAGCAAGATATGTATTGTGGTTGCCTGTTTAATATCTTTAAAATGTATTCTCTATAGATAACAAAATAGGAATTATGAATTTATGACTATTGTCATACATGAATAGATTTACATATAGTTGCTTTCTGTCTCGTGCCGCCGCTAGTAAAGCTGTAGCTGATTACCGTTTGTTTCTATTAGCATCAGCTTGTAATATATATAGTAAGTTCCTTTGCATGACCTGATAGAACACCTAGCAGAAAATATACATCTAATCTCTAGAAATACCAGCAAATCCACACTGATTCTACAGTGTATTTAGGTGTATAAGATAAGATGGGCAGCGATCTACTGCGGCCTGCGGTATGCGGTCCGGCTTATATTCCTCGGTTTCTCGTGAATTCCATATGCCTAATTAGTTAGCGAGAGTCCTTGGTTGCAAATCATGTCTCTTTGTCGCTTTCTCTATCCACGATCCGCCAAACATGCACGGTAATGTGATGACAATGAGTGATCAGGAAATCACTAGAGCGTCACTGGCTCACCTTGAACAAGTTTTTCTCGTCGTCCACGACTCGTGCTTAATCGATAGTTAATTGGTAATGTGCAATTCGACATGCCTTAGACATACTGTTGCACCAGATGCTTTGGGAAGCCTGACCTTAAGCTTCGTGGCTGCTGCTTGTTAAGGACAATGACTGTGGGGGTGCATGTGTTTAAGATAATCCTGACTTAAAGCGGCGAAACATCTTCAACCATATGAACCGGACATACTTTCTAGGACTTCTTACGAACAATCTGCAATATTAAAACATTGAGCGTCATGGTATCTGAATTGAAATCTCGGCAAAACTAGAGTTTATGCATCTTCGTAATAATAAATTTGGTCACAACCCTACTCTTCTACAGCCAACTTATCTTATACACCTAAATACACTGTAGAATCAGTGTGGATTTGCTGGTATTTCTAGAGATTAGATGTATATATATATATATATATATATATATATATATATATATATGCTCGTAAAATGATATTAGGTTCCTAAATATCTTAATCTAATGATGTTGATGAACTTTGCTATTGATTAGTGTAATGTCTTTAGATTTCAGGTCTGAATAGGAATAACAAGAGAATGAAGACTGACCTATTGTCCAATGCTTCTCCTACTGATCCTTGATGGATTCAATCCATGCAAGCATTGCGTCTATCTTCAACTACTTGTGGATTAGTGACTCTGATTACAGTTGGAAACATAGTGCTGGAAGGGGGACCATCTTCCTCCGTCTTCAACCTCAGATCTTTATCTATTTGATCATGGTGGTGATGCTCTCTTCAGGGTGAGGTTGAGGCATCATAGACCCATGGTCAATAGGCATCAAGGAGACAAAATGGAATACTGAAAGCAAGGTGTCAGGTTGGTGTTATTGTTGTTTGTAAGTGGTTGTAATGGTCATGGTTGCAGACCTGAGGTGACGCCGGCCGGGAAGGCGTAGATTCTGGTTTGTACACAACAGAGCCATATTATGGTCTGTTGGAGTTCATCGGCCTCTGTCGAGACTGCTAGATGAGGCGTCTACGGGGAGACCCCCTGGCGGAGGAGGGAGTCCCTTGCTAGCTTGTTCAGGTCGTCGGGGTGCTGGAGGTGTGTTAGACTTGCATCAGGTTGGGGTCTGGGTCGGTAGACGGGGGGGCTTTGGCAGGCAGGGAGATGACCAGAGCCAGTGGCGATTAGGTATGTAGGTGATATGGGGGATGGTGCTCTGACAGTTATTAGTGTGTGTTGGCGCAGGCGGTGGTGTTAAGGACGTAGGCTTGCAGGGGCACCGTTGAAGGTCAGATCTGCTCCAAGTTTGTGGTTGGATGAAAGAGGGGATTGTGGTGGTGTTTGGTTTGGGGTTGAAGATGATGGTTGCAGGTATGTGTCGAGGTTCCTTACACTAAGGGTTTAAAGACAAGGGGAAGCGTGTCGTCGCAGGGTTGCTGTCGGCTGTAGCCGTTGTTGGCGGCGTTTTCCTGGCTACCGTGGCTACTGGGTTCTAGCAGGGAGAGGTAGGCAACAAGGTGAAGCAGCAGACCTTTGAGATCGGCACTGATTGTTGGACGCCATGGTGGAGCGTTGTTGGTGTTCATTGTCATCAGTGCGCTCAGCATCGTGCGGCTGGTCTAGGCGAGATATGGAGATGAGTATGGCTAGGGTTGGGGGTTGTGTCTCATCAAGGGAAGAGGAGAAGGTAGAAGAAATAGAGGTGGGAAGGCTAGGGGAAGAAGAGGAGGGAGACCTAGATGAGCGCCCTTCGCTGCGGATGTTGTTTCCCGACGCTAGGGTCGTGCGGTTGGAGGGGAAGGAGTAACGCATTAGGCGTTACATTGAGGGGGGAACGGGTTTAGGAAAGAGAGAATAGGCAGTCGACGCTGCATTTGTTCCGCGCGACGGACCAGCTATTTGAGGCTCTGGTCTCAGCGCTCAACAAGGAGCGTTACTGGATGAGTATAAACAGAGCTTGAAAAATTATTAGAACATAATAACTTATCCATTTAATGTGATAGTCAAATGAGGCAATTAAAGCCTAATTTATCTTATGTCCTTTCATTTCTATTAAATTGGGGGAGTAAATAACATTGAATTGATCTAAGACTTGACATGTAGGATAATTAGGATATGAGGAACCCAATTCTAATGTTAAATTAACATTTTGAAAATGTTTAGTATTTTATTTCTTTACACATAATCTAAGTGGTTAATTGATGTCTTAAATCTATTACTTTAGTTATCAAAATATTAATTCATATTTCTAACACTACTTTTATCAATTAAACTTAGATTGGTTTTAGCACCTCATATTTCAAACCAATCACTTGGTGGTTTAGAATAATTGATCCTACAATGAACTTATTTGGTTATAACAATATTTATACATTTATGATATTTTTTGATTCCTAGTTTAATTTAATTGAAGGCCAAATAACTTAATACTCATATAACAAAACATGGAACCAAGGAAAAGTAAATTAAACCATATACTCATATTTGAGTATGTTACACTCTCTCTCTCTCTTGCTTGGACTTGGTGGATGCATGTAGGTGGTTTGATCAAGACTTACTCCCCTTTCATCTATTGAGAAGTGATGGAAGTGTTTTGTCATTTTATCAATAGATGACCGACGGAGGTGTGTTTGGTTATATGTTGATTGAGGACCAACAAAGCTCTTCTATTTTTGTTAGTTTGGGTATGTTTGGTATTTTTCCAATTTAAGATGGACGGAGTTGTCTACCCCTCCCATAAATTGAGAACCAATGGAGGTGATCAACCGTGTGACCTTCTTTGTTTTCTTCAGTTGTCTATTGATGAAGTATAGGGCTAGATAAGAGGTGGATTTTCATTGCTTGAATATTGGTGGAAAGTTTGCATCATGTATTAATTGTTTTTTTAGATGTTCAATACCAATGACGGATCTAGAGAGTGTGTGTTCTGATTTTTTTTCCTAATAACATGAACTGATGACAAAGACTGATGAGAATTTTGCTTACGTCTACCGTTGATATGATTGGCTAAAAAATGTATGATACTCTAATTGATGACTATATAGTTTGACCATCTTTTATCTCTTGGATAGGTCTATATATGTATACCCCCCTTGTCCTTTCATCTCACCTAACTTGTGTGAGTTGAACCTCGAAGTGATGTTGTAGAGCCAGACACCATTGATTTTGATGACATCTAGAGAGATTTCTATATTCATTGTTCTTCAACTTTGACATCGTTTTCCTTCATTCTCTTCTTTCCTAATGTGCGATGGGTCATCTATTCTGAGCCTAGATCTGAGTAGGTTGAGCCATGATCTTATGTTCCCTTAGCAATCTTTGATCTTCTTACTTTCCTTGGACATTCCCAAGGTGATTTTTTTCTAGGGTTTTGACTATTGAAGTCTTAGGCCATATTTTACCTTCTTTGTTATTTTCTTCTAGGTCGTGGATTATTGTTGTAGAGCACATTAAGGGGAAGGAGATATATCTTGGGGAATTTGTCTTTGGTTTTAGAGTTTGCCATGAAACCTGGAGCTTCACTATCATTTCTTCATGAGAGGACTTGTTTATTCTCTAATCAGGTAGGTGATATAACCTTTGACTCATTTATTACTACTATATGCTTGTATGTCAAGATCTTTATTTTATACTATTTAAAGATACTATATGATGTTGTCTATGTGCACCTTGAACATAATCTGACAAGAGTATACTCTACGTGTTGGGGTTATGCACATCGACTATCCTTTTTACATTACAGTATGGTTGCTTGATACTTCTCTACGTGCTTTCAACTTCTAATGACTTTAGAAATTAATATATCTTGTTTCGTGTATGTAATAAAACACATGTGAATGTAAGGTGTTGACTATGTGATGATCTTGTCTGATGTATGTCCTAAGTTCAACCTTCTTAACCCTTTTGTTACTACTATCCTACTTAGATGTACAAAAATGCTTTTATGCGTAGAGGATGGTTCTAAACTATACTTCTATTATGTATGGTTGGGAGTGTAGAATATGGTATTGATGTTTTCTGGGAAGGATTTGTTAACCTATTAACCTTGGAGGGTGAGTTATGTGTAAGTCCTTGACGTGATAGAGACCTTGATCACATTTCTTACTTTAAGGAATAAGACTTTGATGGTCAAACATTTTATATCTTTGTACCTTTAATTTGAGTTTTGTTTTAATTAATTTTTCTCGTTGTACTTTCTAAGGAGATAGGAAGATTCATCCTACCTATATTGTATCAATAGTAATAGCTGAGAAGTTGTTCAGACATGATGTGATAAGTTTTTGGTATCAGAGCCTAAGTTTGTTGAGTTTACAGGGACATAGGATTAGGTTGTCATGTTTGTTCTTATGACTACATTATGATAATCAAAATATGGTTGGACCTCATGAAGAAAATGCAGAGAGTGGCTATGTTTCTTCCATGTGGTGTTGGGAGGTGGCATACCGACAAGGAGAGGGTGCCCAACCCTAAGTAGTCTAATCTACATGAAAAACCCAAGCAACCTAAGATGACACCTCTTAACTCAACAATGCCCATCCATCTGACTTAGCAAGACATTTTTTGATAGATAATATCAGTGTTCACTTAGTTCACAGGTGCAGTTCTAGTCATGATGGGCAAGGCTCAAACCTTGAACGTCGAGCCCACTAATTCCCTTAAGATGTTTAGATGGTTGAAATGGGTAGGAGCCATGGATTACTTGATAACAATAGACTTGAGTGATGTAGATCTCTAGCTCATGGAGCTTGAGAAGGCTTTCTAGTTGTTGAATATATCATATGAGGACAAGGTGAAGCATGCCATCAATATATTGAAAAGGAATATTATCTATTGGTGGGTCATTGACGAGAAGAATAGGTAGGTAAAGTCATAGTCGTTTCTTAGATGGAGTTTAAGAGAGAGTTTGTGATCAAATACTTCATGTCCCTACCTGGATGAGACAATCACACAGTTTAAGCTTATTAGGAAGAGGACAACGATGGTTAATTAGTATGAGTCTCATGTTCTAGAGTTTTGGTGGTTTTGTGTGACATCCCAACACCACACGAGTGAGATTACTCAAGATAAAATGTGTGATAAACAACTAAACATCCACATATCCATAAAAGCAGGTAAATTAAAACTAATCTCATATTAATTATCATGTGTGGAAACATATTACAACAAGGTCCATCAAGTTGTGTAATATATCATACCATATCATGTAATATATCTATTTAGTGGCATGCAAGGTTAAGTGCAACAATAATCGAGGAGAAAGTTATATAACTTTCCTTCACAAGGATGAAGAAACTCCAATAGAAAGGAAGCTCCAAGAAGAGAGGGAAAACCCTAGCTTGATCACCACTTCAGCCAAGCTAGCACTACCTCAAGAGAGAAACAAAACCCTAGGTTAAAGGACCATAAGATGGAGAGCAAAAACCTAGGTTGAAAAGACAAGAAAGAGAGGATATCTTCAACCCACTTGAGCACTACCATGGATTCAGCCAAGAAGAGTGAAATGCCTCAAGCTCAACTTAACACCACCATGGAGAACCATGGTTTCGGCCAAGAAGAGGGAGGGAAAAGGTAGGGTGGCAAGAAAATGAAGATGAAGAGAGGGAGATCACTTACCAAGATTTAGGAACACCAAATGATCACCAAAGAAGGATTTCTCCAAATCCTAGATCAACGTGCAAAGGGTTCGGCCACCTTCTCCAAGGTTGAGCTCCTTCCTTCACCACCAAGAACAAGGGGGGACGAGCTCCAAGGGGAGTAGATATATATATATATATATGGCCATTCATTCACTATCTGTGTGGGTAACTAAGGTTAGTTACTTGTGCATATGTTTGTAATAAAAAGGCACAAAAGAGATCACTTGCATGCAAATAGAGGGGTTCACATAGATAAGGGTTAGAGAGAGAGAAGGGAGGTTAGGTGTCATGCATGCACATGCCAAGTGTCCACCAAACTCGTCCATGCAATCACTAACTCAAAAATGCACTTAGGTCATTACAACCAAGAGAAACGAGTGACCAACATGGTCTAGAAAAGCAAACAACCGATGAAGATCACCATGCTTGGTGACTGCTGAAAATCTTCAGCGACCCAGGTGATCAAGGTTTAAGATCTACTAATCCTAGATTCTTGGTGACCTAGAAGGTGTCATGGACTCATCGACCACCAAGCTTAGGGGCATACTTCAAAACATCATCAGTCAAAGAGATCTTGACCAAGAGAAACTGTTATGACTGTATCTAAGCTTAATCAGTAAGTTAGTGTTTATGTTGATGATTACATGCTTTACTAGATTGATAATCACTTAAACATGATTAATTATTATATCTCAATCATGATATGTTAAACCTAATGAGAACCCCAAGTATTCTATCTCTTTGTATAATTAGGGTTTGAGAAAATATAAACCCTAGTCGGATGAAATTAGGATTTTCACCAAATAGGCTCACGTTGGGGAGGAATGAGAGAGTTATGCAAAGGAGAATTAAAATGGTAGTTGAAGGATAGGATAGCACATCTGTGGTGGAGAGAACGGTCATGGTGGGTCGTTGGAGGCACCGGCATTCTAAGCCACACGGCCGTTTTGAAAGAATTGAACTATTGACCAACTTTTATACTCTTATCTACTGAAACCAATGCACCGCAGCCGTGGTAGATAGCATGGCCATGCTGGGTCCATCTTAGCACGGCCGTGGCAGCTAGCATGGCCATTCTGGGGCATTTACTCTTCAACTAACATTTTTGTAGAATTCTAGATAATAGTGCAATATTATATTTTTAATTATTTAATGGAAGCTTGGAATAATCTTAAATTTTTACTAAAGCTTTGTAACTCAATTATACACAGCATGCTAAATTTTCATAATTTTTGGGGAAGGTTTAATCTCTGAAATATATGAATTACATTAACTTTTTATGACAGAAAATCTGCTGAAATAAGAAAAAGTTTAGTGAGGGTCAATGTGTAATTCACCCAAGCAGCTCAATTTCTCTATATGGTCAACCTAACACACTAGTATCTCTCATAATTTGTGATTCAGTCTAGAGAAATGAAATCTTAGAGAGAGAGAGGGAGAGTTAGGGTTTGAGAGGAGAAAGTGGTGGAATTGCTGATCTAGGGTTTCTCGGTCTGAGATATGATGAAATCAAGTAAGTTTAGCTTCTTTGCATAGACTTTAATGGTGAATCTTCTCTCACATGTCAAGATTCCATCCCTCCTCTGATTTTATCCAAAATGGTATCAAAAATTCCCCTTTTCTCACTCTTTCTTCATAATCCCTCATTTCTAGGGTTTCCGAGTTGAAAGGAAGAAGAATCGGGTGAATTGCTAGGGAATTGTTATGAGATCGAGATTTTTAGGGATGAGCTGCATTTTTAAGGTATTTTCACACCTTAGGGTAAGTGGGAACTTCCTTTAAACAGTATATTGCACGAAAATTGGTTAAATCATCCATAATCTTTAATTGCTTAGTATGTGACTACAAACCATGAATTGTCTGTTTGATCTAAGTTGTTGCAAAATGATATGAAATGGAATCTTCCTATGTTTGAATGAATTTCAGATGATAAAATCATATTAGAAATGTATACAATACATCCTAATGGGAATTCCCTAAGTATTCGCAGAGGTTATAAGAGTAAATTGAAATATAGAGAATTTGTCTATGACTGAAATTGTTGTATAACTAAATAGAAAATTTTGTTTATCTGGATCCCCTTGGTTATGAATGCTTGTTTATCTGAATTCATAGTACATATATGTCATATACTATCTTGGATTATATTTAAGGTGAATAGTGTTTGTTTCATATCTCAGTAAAGAGGGTGAAACCCTAGATGTGAGGAAAGTTGGATATTTGTGAATAGATGTCATGAAATCCATTTGAATGGATTTTCTTAACATGATAGACTTTATTTATTCAATTTTATTATTGATGTGTGATATCTCAGTGAATGGCATGGAAACCCAAATTCAGCTCAGTTCCAAGGTTTCATACATATAATGATTTTATATGATTTGTTGATAGCAGTCTTTATTCAGTGAATGTTTATGTCGCATGAAATCCTTATGAGAGCCATGTGATAAGTGAATGAGGTAAATGAAACCCTAAGGATAGGATGTTCAATGAATCAAGTATTGTGATATCAATGTTCTCAGTATGAGATGTGGTGATGCTTAACAGTTCAGTTGTGGTAAATGTTATCAGATGGTCTATGAAACAAATGGTTTACAGAGTTAAACTAAAATATGTTGATGTGATGATTGAATTGTGAATGTAAAGAGTGAATTAGACATGTAGATGCCCTGAACAATGTACAATTCACACAGGATGAGGCCTGCATTGTGAGGAGGAAACAGTTTCTCGACTAGAGGTAGTCTAGATTGAGGTAAGCCGGAGCGCACCAGTAGGGTGTGGGGGTCTTGACCAGTAGGGCAGACTCTTTACAATTGTGTGGTACCCAACACCAACCGGGGATGCTGGTGGTACTTGTGTTACATGTTGTAGTGATCAGTGGTCAGTAGGTCCATTGATGCATAGTAAGCCTGAGGGCTTTGACTCGCCACCTGAGTACCCAGGTTGAGAGGTGGAGTCTGAGATATTTGGCGGCTCCCATTAGCTTCCGAGAGGCAAACGTGTCGAGGCCCCCTACAGACGGGGTCTTACTTGAGAGATAGGCTTAGGAACCCGGGCATGCTTCTAAGCCTTGTATAGTGAGATCGTAGCTTGCTGCGATTCTTTCACATGTGGCGGTACACCTCATGTGGGTTCAGGGAATAATAAGACGAATGAGAGGTTAAACAAGTGTGTGCAGTTATTCAATTACTCTTTGTATGTTTCTGAATTATTAGCTCTCTTTATGATCAATCAAGCATTTTATATATTGATTCACTCTCGTAGATATATAGAGTATCCTGCCATATTTATGATTATAAATTATTAGACTCTTTAAAGCTTACTCTTGTTATAATTGATATCAGTTGCGCAAAAGTATATCTGTAATTATATTAGTGCTTTAGATTGTTTCTTTGAAGTACTCATTCACTAAGCGAGTAGGCTCACCCCTCTACTCACATTTTTTAGGGAAAACACATGGACTTGAAGAAGGTCAATGCATCAGAGTAGATCTACCATAGGAGTTAAGTATGAGATCAGTTAAGTTCAGTCAGTCCCTATCACTCTAGGTCCTTGTATAGATGTGAGAGAGTTGTAAATGATGTTTTGTATGTTTGTTTCCTTAATAAGAGAGAATGCAAATGATCGTCATGTTGTATACATGGAAGTGTGAGAAACATAATGAATGTATGTATGTGTATCATTAATGTTGAGAACATATTAGAGTAATAAAAGTTTAATTCTCTTGTAAAGTTTGTTTATGTGATTGGATGCAAGAAAACAAAGAGTTTGAAATGAAATTAAAAAAAAAGTGCATTTTGTATTAAGTATAATCCTCAAACTTACGCCCACATCTCATGATTAGTGGTAATCATGGGATGTGGGTGTGATAGAAATATTGGCACTTTCCAAAACATAAACTCAATAATCAAACATACCACAAAGGTCAATGATCCACATTGGGTATCCAAGAAAACCCTAATATCAACACAACATGATACCACATCAAGCCAAGGTACCACAAGGCTATGGGGCACCACTCTCTCCAACATGATGTTGAAACATGTGAGGCGCATCAAGCATGTGATAAACTATAAGAAAAACCTTGATCATGAGTAAATTGCAATTAGGTCCAAAACAAACTCATATGAGCATAACTAGTTCAAACAACATCTAAACAGGACCAAACTAAAACATAAGCTTGTCACATGTTATCAAAGCACATCATGAGGTTATATTAAGGTTTTAAGCATCTAATTATGCTAAGCAAGCTAGATCAACCAGAAAGCTAGGTCAGGGGTCTTACATTTTGTTTGCACATGGAGGTTGGTGTCGACTTTGGAGTTATGCAAGAAGTTTTCCACCTTCATGGATTTGATGAGGTTTATATAAAGGAAATATGTTGGCATCTGTGACAATAGATCTAAGAGGAAGTTAACACAATCATATGGGCGGTTCTTAGGAGGAACTAAGAAGTAGGAATTTTTGGGTGTCGTCAAGGATGTACTTTTGGTAGTCTCACTATATCACAAATGTGTCAGAGCCAAGGATGCAACAATGGCAGTCATAGTGGTCACCCAATGAAGGATAAAGTAGTGAACTATCACCATATGGGACATATAGTATGGGTCCATATTTGTGATAGGGCTTTGGGGTTGCAAGTTCCACCACTGAAGAAGTTCTTGTACTACCACCAACTTGGGCATGTGAGGATGTTCTACCCCTAGATAAACTGGGAGATGTCTCAATCTTGGTGGAAGATCTAGTAGAGTCTATAATATTATGGTGATGGAATTCTTCTGAGGGTGTGGACTGACTTCCCAATCTGGATCGTATAGATCCATAAGGCAAGCTCAAAGAAGAGGAAGATCACATGCCACGACCCATTTCTACATGATGACCCAACCTGAGGGTGTTTCCAACCCTCAAGTTATTACAATTCAGATGAAGATTTTTCATTCTAATTTGTCTACTTCTATGTATGCATCTATTTTGGTTGGATCAAGTGGAAATTAGTTGTTTATCACTGGAGAGGTTATTTTTTGTTATAACTTGCATATTATTCATTGACCAAAAACTCTCTTTTTCGATACCCCTCTAGTCAGTTTCGTGTTTTTGCTTGAGGTGTGTCGATCCTACATTCTTGTATTTTCTGGATGCAACATTCAAGTGGACCTTATGCCACTTGAGATGCATGGATTTGATGTGATCCTTGGTATGGATACGTTAGAGAAGTATAGATTGGTGTTGGACTATAGATACAAGATTGTTGAGTTATGGGAAGAATATGTCCCTTGGACTTTCCAAGGACATCGAAAGGTTCTTCCTATATGTTTGGTATCTGTTGCCATAGATGAGAAGTTGATGAGACAATGTTGTGAGGTTTTTCTAGCTCATGTGGTTGATACTAAGGTAGTAATCGATAGCATCTGTGATGTAACAATAGTTCAAGAGTTTGATGATGTTTTCCCTGATGAGTTTCATGGCATTCCACCTCCTTGCGGGATCAATCTTCTTCTCAATACACATTCGATAGCATAAGTACCATATAGAATGGCATCAACATAAATGAAGGAGTCAAATAAATAGATACATGGTTGTTAGATAAGGGTTTTAACCATCCAAGCATGTCCCCATGGGGCGCACCTATTTTGTTTGTCAAAAAGGAGGATGGCTCCATGGAGTTGTTCATAGATTACAAGTAGTTGAAAAAGGTCATTGTGAAGAACAAGTATCCCATGTCAAGAGTTGGCGACTTATTTGATCAAATGAAGGGGGATACAGTGTTCTCATATATATATACAATCATGATACCACCCGTTGAGAATCACAACCAAAGACATATGCAAGATAGCCTTTTCGACTACATATGGGCACTACAAGTTTGTGGTTATTTTGTTTGGGATAACCAACACACCTACAACTTTTACGGACCTGATGAGCTGAATACTCAAGTAGTATCTAGACTAGCTTTTAGTAGTCTTCATAGACAACATCTTGATCTATGCCATGGTCTAGGAGCAGCATCTTTGTTTGACCTTGGAACTCTCGAGGCAACACTAGTTGTATGTGAAATTTATCAAGTGTGAGTTTTAACTTAAAGAAGTGTCTTTTATGGGCCACATCATCTCCATCCAGGGGATTTGTGTAGATACCAAGAAAGTAGATTCAATCCTTTTGTTGGAACATCCAAAGAAGCCAACAGAAGTGTGAACTTCCTTGGGGTTGGTAGGATACTACAAATGGTTCATTAAGAATTTTAGTATAATATCCTTGTTGTTGACCAAATTAGTGAAGAAGAATGTGCCTTTTGCATGGACAAAGTAGTGGTATGGAGCTTCCAATCATTAAAGCAGAAACTCATGGTTGTAATAGTGTTAGTGCATCTAGAGCCTGGGAAGGGCTACATAATTTATTGTGATGCTTCAAAGAAAGGTTTGGGATGTGTGTTAATGCATGACAAACACATGATCTCATTTGCTTAATGAAAACTTAAGAATCATAAGGAGAATTACCCTAGTTATTATTTTGAGCTAGCAATAACTTTAGCATTGAAGATATGGAGACATTATATGTATGGGCAAAACTGTCAGATTTTCACAGATTATAAGAATATTCAAATACCTATTATCAAAGCAAGAGTTGAACATGAGGAAATTTATGTGGCTTGAACTGAGAAATGACTATTATTGCACAATGGAGTATCACCCGGGAAAGGAAAACATGGTGGCAGATACTTCAAGTAGAAGGTCGTTGTCATCACCTATAGTTGGTAATCCACAGTTGTATTCAATAGTGTATGCAAGGAGAGGTATGTCGGTATCCCTAAGACAGATGTAGATGGAGGTCTCCATGCTTGGGGGACTTTTAGCCCAACTATGGCTCAAGCATTAATTGATACAACAGATCAAGGATGCACATCAGAATAATATTGTGATGTAGAATATTTGTTTAGAGCTCGGCTGTGAAAAGCACGAAAGGTTTCACAGGTCAAAAAAAGGGACACTTTGGTACCATATTAGGATGAAGGTGTCCGATGTGGATGTGCTGAGAAAGACTGTATTAGAGGAGTCACACACTTTGATGTACACAATGCACCCAAGTAGCACTAAGATGTATTAGAACCTCAAGAACCTATACTGGTGGACCAGGTCGAAGAAGGATGTGGTAGAATTTGTACTTGAATTTTCAATATGTCAACAACTTAAGGAAAGTATCATAAACTAATGAGAACTCTACAACCCCTGCCTATTCCAGAATATAACTAGGACCATGTGACCATGGACTTTGTGGTCGGTCACCCCAAGATAGGCACAAGACGTGATTCCACATAGGTGGTGGTTGACATTTTGACCAAGGTGGCACACTTCTTGCCACTAGAGGCTACCTATCCAGTTGAGAAGTTATCACAAGTTTACATATACACAAAAACACTACTACAAAAAATGGTTTTTACAACAGTTCATTTTTCCATTTTACAATGGGTGTCAACTGTTGTATTAGATCGCGTGGTCTTATGGGGGGGTTCTTTATACAACAGGTGTTGCACATGTTGTAATATATGCATTTTATACAATAGTTAATACATGTTGTAGATCATTGAACACACCTGTTGTAATAGGGGTGTTGTATATAACATTTTGAGACAAAAGGAAAATACATCTAGACACAAGGTTTCGAACTTGAGACTACTTGAAAGTAAGGCACATCTCAAACCGTTGAACCAGTTTCATTTTATGCAACACATATATTCTTTGTTGTACATATACAACAAATGGCGTGCAAACCTGTTGTGTGAATGTGGTCTATTACAATGGGTAACTATTACAATAGGTGAAAGCTTGTTGTGTAATTATAGTATACTACAATGGGTTATAGTATGTTGTGTAATGATGGTCTATTACAACAGGTTAACATATGTGACTATTACAACGGGTAGAGCATGTTGTGTAATTACGATCTTTTACAACGGGTTAGAGTATGTTGTGTAATGATGGTCTGTTACAATGGGTTAACATACATGACTATTACAATGGATTGGAGCATGTTGTGTAATTATGGTCTTTTACAATGATTTAGAGTATGTTGTGTAATGATGATCTATTACAACAAGTTAGCATATGTGACTATTACAACGTGTTAGAGCATGTTGTGTAATTATGGTCTTTTACAATGGGTTTGAGTATGTTGTGATATTACAATCTATTACAACAATTTAGCACCTATTGTAGTATCACATATACTACAACGAGTTTGGCTCATTGTATATAACTTGTGTTGTATAAAATATATGATTCACATCACACAAATAGACTTGTTGTAAAAGATATGCTAACTACAACACAACCAACAGAACTGTTGTGTTTTTTCCGTTGTAAAAAGAATTTTCTGTAGTAGTGAAAACTGTATGGTTGTATGATGTACTAGTAATAATAGTATATGAAAAAGGAACACAATTCACTAGCAGGTTTTGGGACCAATTACACACAATCTTGGCTACATAACTGAAGTTTAGCATGACTTTTCACCCATAGATAGAAAAAACAACCAGAAACAAATGATGCTAACTCTTGATGAATTTGTCATGTCATGTGCTCTACAATCTCGAGGAAGTTGGTATGTTCATCTCAGCTTGATTGAGTTTCCTTATAAAAATAATTATCATAGGAATCTAGACATGGAACCATATGAGGATTTGTATGGACGAAGTTGTGGATCACCCCTATGTTGGTATGAAGCGTGTGAATATCAACTTTTAGAGACTCAATTAGTACAACGGATGATAGAAAAGATCATGATGATCAGGCAACATATGAATGTGACACAAGACCAATAGAAGTTGTGCGCAAGAAATCACCATAGAGCATTAGAAGTCCAAGTGAGGGACAAAGTCTATCGCAAGGTATCACTATATTTGGCAAGTGGTGTAAGTTTACAACCATGTTTATGAGGCATTGTCCTATTATTGCATGATCCAGAAAGGAGGCTTATAGGTTGGAGCTTCCACTTAAACTTCAGAGGTTACATAACATATTCCACATGCCTATGCTAAGGAAGTGTAATCCAGAAATTGAACAGACAATCTGACCTATAGAACTAAAACACAATGACAAGATATCATATGTGGAGGGTTCAATGTTGATTTTAGACAAGTGGGTGCTTAAGTTGAGACAAAAAGATACAATTTTTGTAAAAGTGTTGTGGCATCAACATTGTGTAGAAGAGGCTACTTGGGAACTTGAGGAGGGGATGCACAGGAAAAAACAAGCACTTTTCTTCTAAGATTTTGGCAGTGAAATCCCAATTAGGGGTTTATCATTGTAAGACTCTAGACCTGGTTTAGACCCTTAATTTTTTATGTCATCTTTATCACCTATATGGATACTTGTTGATGAGTGTTTAGGTTGTTTTGTTTATTTGCACCTTGTTTGTGGGAATATGTACCTATGGTTGAGGGTCCCCTTAAAGTTTGTATATAGCATGTTTTCTTCTCTCTCTCTCTCTTGACTGAACTTGGTGGATGCACTTAGGTGATCTAATCAAGCCTTCCTACCCTTTCATCTGAATAGTTGATATAAGTGGTTTTGTCAGGTTATCATTAGTGGATCGATGGAGCTGTGCCTAGTTTTCCACCTTGAGGATTGATGAGGTTGTTCTATTTTCAATTGGTTTGTGTATGTTTGGCTTTTCGTCAGTTGAAGAGTGATAGAGTTCTCTGCCCTCCCATTAGTTGAGAACTAGTAAAGGTGGTCAGATCTGTGATATTATGTGTTGTGTTGGTTGTCTACCTACAAAGAAACTAGCAGATGAGGGGTGGGTTTTCTCTGGTTGATTACAGATGGAAATTTGTCATCAACTAATGGTTTTTTGGATGTGCTCTAAATATTATGACTTTGATGAGTGTGTGTTCAGATGGTTTTTCTTAAGAACATGTATCCATGTTAATGAACAATGAGATCTCTACTCATGTCTATTAATGAATTTCCTGGTTGTGTGTACTAATAAAGCGTCGGGGGTTGTTTACCAATGAGATGAAAAAACAATGAAGGTACATTGATCTAACTACCAACATGATAGTTTGACCACCTTTTCTATCTCCTATGGGGCTATATATACCTCACTTGTACTTCTTTCTCACCTCAGTTGTCTGAGTTGAACCTCAAAGTGTTGCTACAAAGCAAGATGTCAACCAATGAGATTCCAATTTTCATTGGTCTTTGACTTTGATGTTGTTTATCTCTATTCTCCTCTCTACTGATGTGAGATGTGCCATTTGGTGGCTTATGTGCCTAGATCTTGGTAAGTAGAACCCCGATCTTATGTTCCCTTAGTGATCTTTCATCTTCTTGCTTAACTTGGACATTGTCTAGGTAGTTTCCTATGGGGTTTTAACTATCGAAGTCTTAGGCATGTTTTACCTTCTATATCCTTGCTTAGTTTCTTGTAGGCCATAGATTAGATTTTGTAGAACGTGTTAGTGGGAAGGAGGTCGAGTCATGGAGAGTTTTCCTTTGGACAAATTTTATCGTGAAGTTTGGAGTTTCATTGTTATTCTTCATGAGTAGACTTGTTCCTACTCATCAGGCGAGTGATATAACCTTTTACCACATTATCCCTTTTAAGATCATTTTACCCAAGGCCTCAAATCCTGATATATTACAAAATATCACAACCAAATCAAAAAAAAATCATTCTAAAAGGTATGAACTACGAAATATAAGAGATTTTGTGGTAATAGTACACAACAAACATGACAAGACATAATAGAAATTTCAATTTGATCAAATATAATGTATCATTACCCAATGTGTAAAAAACTCATGATTGGGTATACACAACATGCTCCAACTTTCACTAAATCCAACTGATCAGGCATCCAATGGCATGTGTTACATGATCACCATGGTTTTCTTTTTATGTCAATTGTTATATGAGTTTTATATATTGCAATGTTATGTATATTTTTATCTTCACATCTCATCACTACTGAATTCTTGTATTAATATGGAGGGAACTTTATGTATGTTATAGTATTGATGTCATCATGCATACTTAGCATGTATGATGGAACCCATGTCATTGTAGTACATCTCTACTAAATTTGCAATGAAAGGAACCACATATGTGCGTCAATGAAAATTCTTCATCCATAGACACTCCTTTGTTTCCTTAGTTGTCACAATATACTCTGACTCTATAGTAAAATCAACCGGTAACTCTTGCTTGAAACTCCTATCCATATCATTTTCATTCCTAGGAAATACATGTCTAATTTTAATTCTAAAGTCATTCTTCTTAGTTTTGAATATGACATCCATCTAACCATTCACACAACCAATTTCTCTTCTCCTCATAGACTAAGAGAAATTCTTTAGTTCTTTTCAAGTACTTAAGTATTTTCACGATAACTATATAAAATAGTCACCTAGATTTGATCGATATATGATCATCTACTAAAATCTTATAATACATCATGATGGTTACATATTAGTGGATGCATGATAGATATGACTGACCAAGAATATGAAATCCTACTCATGCATCTTTTATCCTTTAAGGAACTAAAATATTGAGGCCTGGAGAAAGTTACATCATGTTGTAAGGGGGAAATCATTTTTTTTTCATGTTAGACCATTTAATCAACTTATTAATGTATTCCAACATAGCTTGAGCACTCTCCTTAGTCTATCTCTTTAAAATTATGATATTTATTATGTAATCAGCATCACCTAAGTCCTTCATGGATTAAAGTCACCTAGCCAAGTCTTCACTTGTTGAGTATTTGAGATGTGACTCTATATGATTAGTATGTTATCTGCAAATAGAGGGAGCAACCTTGGTATGCTCCCACTAGCCATCTTGTATGCACAATGTTGATCTTTCTTCTTGATAGAAGTCAAACTCTTTGACTATTTCTTGATGATTAATTCAATTGATTGATTAGTCGTTGTAGCCTACATACCTTTTTGATATCATATAGGAAGAAACCCATCATATTTTTTCATGTACGCAACCTCAAGAGGCCTATTACTGTGGATGTGGTTTTTACTTCCATTTTTCTGTTTTTTAGTCATGATCACTTGTAGTAAAAGTAAGATCTGTATTAATTTAACTATGGTTGATGGACAATATGTTTCACCATAGGTTGACACCTTGAATCCTTGGCGCCCTTTTTCTACCAGTCATCCATTATAGGTTGAACAACTTCCTCCCATTTTAATCTTCTTCTTAAAGACTCGATTGTACCCAACTTTTTGTACCTTTTTTACCTAGTTATTATACCTCGATTTCATCTTGTCTCACATGGATTTAAGAAAACTTGTAGAATCTTCTCATTATTTTGCTAGGTCATAACCTCATCATTATATGTTAGCAACATGTCACCCTTGTGAGTTAGGAGAAAACAAAATCTACAAAATAGCATATGTTGTATTAGCAAGTCTCATGTCCAAAATAGTTATGGTATCTCAATCTATTACAGCTCATGGTATACTTTGTTTTCTAGAACATATTTGAGTTATGTATTTCATACCATGGATTCTTTTGGTGATGAATTATCCTTTTATAAGACTATATTTTTAACAACAATCATTATGGATTGCAGATGTGTATCCTTAGAATTTATTTTTTCAAAGTAAAAATTATTTTATGAAGGACACAATGGTATGCTACCCGATCCATGTCTCATATGCTTTTATAAGGAAAATTTCATGAATCATGATTAACAATGAAGGCAAGATTTTCTCAAATCAATATCTAGAATGAGTTTGGATAATCGACATGTAGCATACATCACACCATGTCCAATATGTTCCAATTCTTACTCCTTGAAGAAGTTTTGAAGTTGATGCATTTTCAAGGGAATTAATAGTGATGTGATACCATACTCCTTTAAAAGGTCCCTGAACTCTCGGGTAGATTATTTTCCATCTTTATCAAATGGAAATGTTTTAATATCCTTTTGGTTATGTACTTCATTAGTAATGTCCTTAAGGTCTTAAAGGGTTCATTTCATCATGTATGTGTTGACCTATATTACTAAATTATTAGTAAAAGTGATTATGTACTAATAACTGTATTTGTTGAACTAAATTCATACAAACATAAATGTAGGTTCATTGGTTCTCATAATGGAGGTCTACTCATCTTGTGTAACAAATTAGAGTCACATGTTTCAAATTATTCGTGGTCAAGCAAATCCAAGTGTCCATCCTAATGGAGTTGAAAGGCATTCCTCGCTTATATAATAAAATTTACAAGCTGCGTGTAACTTAAGTTTGAGTAATTAATTTTGAAGTTCCTTGGCATTTATGTTACAGTTGACACTTTCATAGTAACATATATAGACTATAAGAAACCAATAATAAGGTTAAAAAAATGACATATTGTTCCCACCATTTTAAGATAATATTGAAGGACATGTTCCTTGTAACAAATAGATGTTTTTCAATATATTCAGATGATTCTTTTATGCCAATGCATTGGTTCGGATGGAAAAGAAAATCCACATAATTTTGTGTTCACAACAACAACTCTTGCTCAGTTTGCTATACTTGCCTTTCCACACCCTTTCTACAAGGGTCTACTCCTGTGATGACTTGCACAAATGTGAGATCAAACATCTGCCATCCAATACTCAAGATGAACTAAACATGTTAATATATATATATATATATATAAAGTAGGAATTCCTATCGGACATTCCTTCCTGTGAGGGAGATTCTTTTTCTAATTCATAGGGGATCTTGGTCCTTTATTTATAGTTCTTGCATTAACCGGTCTGGAATTAAATGTGTGTGTGTGTGTATAAAGTAGGAACCTATTTCCAAAGCTTCTTCAACTCTTCAAGGTAGATAGGACAACCTTTTTTCTCATGTTCATGTCCAAACACTAAGCATACAATGGAAAACCTAAAATTTTAGCTTGATTTATATGAAGAACTTTGGTTCTAGTTTGATGATGTACTCATATCTATATAATTTGTTGGATGTAGACAGTGGGGCGTACAGTGATCCTACATTCTTGAAAATTTTTGAAAGGTCTTTTCACTTTTATGCATCAATGAAGACATTTTATTTACATTATTAGTAATGTGACCATGAACACTATGTTAATTCTCTCATCAACATTGTGTCGATAGTATGGCTTATCATATTACCCACCAACTTCATATTTATGATGTTAGAAACTTGAGAGAGATGCAATTTTCACAATGCAATAGATGCAATGTGCATTTTTATGACAAACATTTAATTCCACACCAATAGTGTCCCACCTCAATAAAGTGATATCTGACTTGCATTTTACTATCAAGCACATATTTTATCCATTGTATCATTGTGGTTACTTTCTAGAACATTGTTCTACTCTTAGCCTATAAGTGGATATTCAAAATTCGGTAATACAGCCTATAATAGCATTTACACTTTCAAACAAAAGACAATACCAAGCACATAAATAACAAGTTTTTGACTACTGCTTTTTTAATTTTTTATCTCAAATTTGAAAGAGACCCAATTCAAAATACAAAGTTACCAACTACTGGCATATAGAATCCAGACATTAATTTATTAGAAAATGTGAAATTATAACACATCCTTGGTACTGTATATTTAGCTTATTAAATTTTCCATGTACTTTGAATGTTGTCTGATCAGATATTTTCAGGATTTAGATGTCAACAATGGATATCACAGTTGGCAAATTCAAATGGCCCCCATGAAGGACCCCGAGTGCAAATCACATCAATAAACATTTCTTGATTTGCCGAGTGTCTAGCCTCCGCTACCAGACTACCAGTTGCGGGAGACAGCTATCCTTGGGTTAGACGAATTATCCGAAGAGGATCGTTTAACCATGGCAAGAGCACGAAAAATTGAAGTTTCTTATAGAGAGAAATCCCTCTCTTAATCCAATTAGTTAGACTTAATTTAGATATTGCAACCCATCAAAAATCAAACAATTTACACACCTAGTCATATTTCTTTGAGCATAGGCATTAGGCTTGGATATGTAATTGATTTCATGAAACATAAGAGACCTGACTATTTTTCAAACACGCCTCTCTCATATCTGATTAAGAAAAAAGCATCAGACAATGAACAAAGAAAACACATTATACTTAAATACCAAAAAGAACTCACAAATCACAGGGATTTTAAAACATTTCACTGAACACAAATCCCACCAACGGGTTTTCCACCAAAGCCGAATGCAATAGCAAATTTATTCAAGAAGGCTTCAGTTGACTTCCGACTATTCTTTTGAAATAACAAACACCATGATTACCCAAAATGCAAATATACAATCGGGTCATACCATAGATAAATATCTTCTACTCGTACATAGATACGTGAGAGAAACCTAGTTCCACACTGATGAAAGTCTATTCTCCTGTCATTCCTTTAACAGCGAATCGCTGAGTATCATGCAAAATTCTGCTATTCAACCCACGCTAAGCATAGATAAATCTATTTCAGCAAGATTCAGTTGCAAAAACACTCTTTGCAAAGACTTTTAAGTGCCATACCAACAAACAAGACAGATTTATCCCCAGGAACCATCAAATGAGAAAGCTGCCTGGTATCTGGGGCTGAACTCTGAAGCAATGACGTATCGTACAGTAGACGTCAGTTCCCATCTTAGTGCACACATGTTCCCTCTGCTTTCAATATATGATGCATCTGTTACAGTCCTGTAGGCTTTCACTAAAATAATCATCACGTAGCTGCTTCCTCAATTTTGTCTCCTATTACTGCTCCAGAAGCAATTTCTTGGTTTGTTGACTTCTTTTTGCTAGTTTTCTGCTTGCTTAATGCCCTATCAGCTTCTGAAAGTACTTTGGAAAATGTAAATCCAGCAACTTCGAACAGATTTGCTCTTTCCAGAATCAACGGATTTCGTATAACAACATCAACTCCATCATAAGTCCACACTCCTAAAATGGCCTCTCCCTTGAGGCAAATGGAAAACCAACCCAAACCAGCTACAGCTATATCAACGGAACTAACATTCCACGTTTGTCCACAAACATTGAACTCCCTTCTCACCCAGTTTCCAAGTTCAGCTACACGCTTTTCTCCAATAGGTGGCTGCAGAAGATTTTTACCATGAACGAGTATACAGGTTAGCAAACACATAATGACGCATAATATGTCCATAAAAAATCAACGAATATGGTGCCAGTCTAGCAAACACCTGCAACCTGCGACCAAAGTGCTCCTCCACGAAGTTACATGTGTTTTCCATCTTTCCCATGTGAAGGGGCAGAACAGGTGATGCCCAAACTGTAACATAAATGGTGTCCACTGATGTTTCCTCGACATCTAGTCTCACAAGTCCGGCAATATGAACAGAATGCCCCACCTGGAAATAGAAAAAGGTACCTCAAGCATCATAAAAGTGCTTTGCTAACTAGCTCTCTGCCAATAACAGTTATCACAAACAAAAGGCAGTGATTTTTCAAAGAATACATTAATTGCTTGACCAGTCAAATAATATTTTATTCAGTCATTGAGAAAAAAAATCAACAGCAATCACTTGCATATAACAGCCAATAACCAAAAGAACTGGTAATAAACTAATAATGATGAAGGGAAAAGTGCACCAGCATCATGCAGCCTAATCAGGCATGAAAAACATCTATGATGGTGACCAGAATAAAGCTAGATCGAGACACCATATACATCATTAGGAATCTGGCATTTGAGCAAGGATTTACCACTTATGATCTCTTAGCAAGTGATGAGAATAAAATAAAATAGAATCAGATCGCATTCAACTGTTATTGAGATATAGATCACACGCACCTGAATAGAAGAAAAAATGTCATGTAGACGAAAAAACTGCAAGTAGACAGAGGTAGTGGAATATCTACTTGTGTATTTATATATATATAAAAAAGGAATTAAAATAGAAATAGCTACGGAAGCACTAACCTGACCACAAGTTTGATGGATAACATTCTAATTAAATAACAAACACAAAAAGATCCTAGACAACAAGCATAAAACAAAGTTCATACCCAAATCACATTTGTATGCCACAATGCTATCTCCACAAAATTTAACAAACGAAATGATTGAAGACGATATTCAAACCCACAGAAAATGAAACCAACAACAAATACCCAGGAAGATAAATTGTAAATAAAATCGCATCAGTGTTTTAATAATAGAGAAATCTAGCAGTAAAAGAAATCTGATAGTAAATAGTGAATTTTAACAGTTACAGTAATTTTGGAGTGTGTTGGAGTAGAGGAAGAGGAGGGGATCAGAGACAAACTCTTATAGAGGAAGAGAGATGTTTGTTGGTGGTGGAGGTGGCGAAGCTAGAGGAGTTCACATATACTGTAATCATGGAGAGTGGAAGATTAGAGGGAAGAGGAGGAGATTAGAGAGAAGTATTTTACAGAGAAGGGAGAGGAAATATGTTGGAGTGGCGTAGAGGTGTGAGGAGGGATGAAGAGAATATATGTGGATGGTGATGGTGGTAAAGCAAGAGGGGGATAATGTTTTCATTACAGTCATATAGGAGGTGGAGGTGTTATAGACTGGACAGTACTGAAAAAAGTAAAGGACATATACTGGAGGATGAGGAGGAGGAGAGTTGCTGGTATATGAGCAAGAAGAAGAGCGAGAAACCATGCAGGAAGAGAGGAAGAAGTGGGAGAAAGAGAGGAGGCAGAGAAGGTTCATAGGAGGGAGAGGAGAGGAGTTACCTGGAGGGTGAGGAAGTTGCTGCGAGCAGCTGCTGTTGGTGACGACGGTTCTTGTTGTGAGCTCTTGCTGCTGCTGCTGGTGATGGCAGCTCTTGCTGTTGCTGGTGGCTATTAGTCACTGGTAGCAGTGGCTCCTGCACCTAGTGGCTGCTGCAGCTGCTGGGAGTGTCAGTCCTACAGTGATGCAATGGTTAATGGAAGGACACAGAAGTGACGTCCGGAGGATGGGGGATCTAAGAGTCAGCATCGTGATTCAGGGACAGGTAGTTCTGGAATGGCTTGAGATCCCTGCCAGTTAAGTTTTACCAGGAAAAAGAGTGAGGAGCTGAGCAGGTTTGAGACCATGAGATCCCATTCTGATGA
Organism: Alisma plantago-aquatica; assembly: GCA_963693085.1. Classification (NCBI taxonomy): domain Eukaryota; kingdom Viridiplantae; phylum Streptophyta; class Magnoliopsida; order Alismatales; family Alismataceae; genus Alisma; species Alisma plantago-aquatica. Next base: position 765,876,018 of record OY856414.1, on the reverse strand, counting down.
CAAGAGTGGACTGAAGGAGACCCGGAAAAGAGGCTTTCGTTGTTGGCCATTTTATCATTGTTGTGGGATAAGCATAGGGGCAGTGTGGGAAGTAATGGTTTGTAATGATTGGAGGTTCCCTTGTATGTGGGTTTTATGCATACCATTTTCCTTTCCTCCACAAATCTTAGCCCGGGTGTTAGGATTGTTGGGGACGAGAAAGCAAAACTATCCGTCAATGAAACTGAAAAATTTGAAGGGCATTGATGGCATCAAATAGGGACTGTGCCTTGTTCAAGGGTTCAAGAATCATGAAAAGCTCGACAGTGGCTTTGCGGGTACAAGGGAAGAAAGGAGGATCTTGAAGTGGGATGCTTTTACTGCTTCACCCTTGTCAATGCGCAAAAGGGGAATATCCCTATTAAGTTGGTGGTTGACGTATTTGGGTCAAGAGTTAGGGGTTGGTCAAAATGGATTTTGTCTGATGTTGGACACCTAATGGAGGGTGAGGCTTATATCACTCAGTTCTTTGACTTGAGAAGATGAGGTTCCCAGTCTGAGGAGGTCAGATCAGTATAACTGTATAACTAATAGAGGACTTGCCATGTTTAAGGTAGTGGGTCTCTTTTATGACCTTGGTGCTGCAGGTGAACTCAGATATGGACTCAACAAGACAATCACCTGATGTTCAGAAGGACCATGAGGTTTTTATTTTGAAGGTGAACTGCGAACAAGTTGACGATGAGGAATCACCAGTTCTTGGCCAATGGTCTCATAAGGAGAGGCCACGGGTTAGAGAGAGGGATTGATGCCTTATGTAGAGTTTTATGTTGTGTCAAGCATTGTTCCGAAAAAAATAGGTTTAAGAGGCAACATAAGCCTATGTGACCCGCAATGCGGGCATTGACGGCATATGTGTTGATATCATGGTTTAAAATTTCTATTTCGACGCCGTTTCAGAAATTTACATTCCAACATTTCTGCTCCTATCCATACAAGATTTCGATACACATATTGATTACCCAACAAAGGAATTAAGTCAAACAATTTTACCAGGATGATCTAAATACATAAATACACCTATATATGCAATAATATCATATATTTGTTTTGGGTAAGGCTCCTACATGTGCGAGTGAAAATATACAGAACTGTTTCGATGGGAATTTCAATGACATTTTCAATAACATAATGAAGCAATTAAGTTATATATCACCATGTCAATAATAAATTTTAGTTGATACTTTATAACTTATGCTATGATCACCAAGGGGTTGAAGCACTAAACTTATTCTCAAGTTTGGCCTGAAATGACTCATAATATAGGTAAAAATTGTTAAAATTTGTTGATACTAATATTCTAATGGAATGAATATATCGATAGAATACAAGTTTGGCCTGAAATGACTCATAATATAGGTAAAAATTGTTAAAATTTGTTGATACTAATATTCTAATGGAATGAATATATCGATAGAATACAATGACATATTGTTCTGATTAGTAGTTTAAATTTGATATATATAACTTAAACATCATACATAATAACTCCATTTTTTTCAGATTTTTTTTCGTTTTAAGGCATAAATTTATATATTAATTACTTTAATATTCAAAGTGTTACACATTCTGAAACCATCTCATATAAGATATTTAATTATTATTGTAACATTTATTACGATGATTAGTAGGAGCAAAACTGAGTATATGCATTGCAATTTCAGCCAATCTCGCAATGTGAATGGTGGAGCCAAGTTGGACGGAGTAGATATACCAAAATGTAATAAATTTCATTACTTGGGTTCTATCATTCAAACAGATGGCGATGTCCAAAATGACGTTTGTCATAGGATCACATGGTTGAAATGGAGTGCAACTGCAGTATTATGTGATCGGAAGATCACTCTCAGACTAAAAAGCAAGTTTTATAAAATTGCTATACGGCCAGCCATGCTCTATGGGAGTGAATGTTGGGCGGTGAAGAAACAAGGACTCAACAAGATGAACGTGGCTGAAATGCGTATGTTGAGATGGATGGGTGGGAAGACAATTGAGAATGACTATATCAGGAATAAAGTGGGGGTGGCGAGCATTGGGGACAAGTTGCGCGAGGGCCGACTCAGATGGTATGGGACATGTGCAACGCAGACCGACTAATGCGCCTATACAAAGCAATACTATTGAGGCAAGCACAATCAATAGAAGAAGATGAAGGCCTAAATTAACATGGGAAGAGCTTATAAAGAGAGATTTTAAATCTCTACATCTCAACCAGAATATAACCCATGATAGAGCTGAATGGAAAATAAGGATCCATGTAGCCGACCCCAACATAGTTGGGATTGAGGCTTAGTGGATGATGATGATGATGATGATGATGATGAACATTTGTTAAGTGTTATATAATACATATGAAGATCACGTTAAAAAGTTCCAAAAAGCTCATTTTGAAAATATTTTATCCATCATCTTAAAAAAATAGATGTCTCAAGTTAGATTTGTAGAATCATTGAATATATATAAGTAATTTATAGCATAATTTCAAAAGATCTACAAGTTTCAGTTGTAGTCTATCACAAGCAACTTGTAATTTTTTTAGTACTCTTTTAGATCAAGATAGAAGGAGCTAGATGGGGAAGATACATAGATGTAGATAGGAAGAAGAGAGAGTGCACCTGCCTTGGATCTGAAAAAGAAAGCCTTCAAGAGCAAGAGAATGCAAAAAAATCATCAAGAAGCAACCCTCCAAGTACAACATGCTTTGGGCAATTGTTTCTCAAAACCATTTCGGGTGTGCTTTGCGAAATGCATGCCCAAACTAGGCCTTGTGCTCCGAAATTGTTATGCTTCGTCGAAATTTCACCCCCTATAACTAGGGATGGCAGAATTCCACTACAGAACCGTAACCCACGGTACCCAACAACGTCCTGACCCAATTTAATGGGTCAAATCAGTTCTAAATTGGTAAATGGGTCTTAATGGGGATAGGGGCGCAGAACCCGTTTGCCAACTAAAGACCCATTAAAACCCACTGATACCCACAAAGTCGAAATCCCTATCTCACCCACCCCTACCCCTCTGTCCCCGTCTCGCCTCCCCACCTCCTATTCGCGATATAGCGAGTCCTAGATCAGTGCTCTTGACGGCTCCCAGAAACAAAGGGGACAACAGACAGCGGCGGCGGTCGGATGCTCTGGAATGGCGTCATCTCTAGTCCTATACGCAGCATCGCCGATTCCACCTCCGGAGCCGTACAGTCCCTGACGCCTCTCTGACTCTCTCTTTCCAGGGTCCATTCTGCTCAGCGCAAACCCTAGAACGTGCGCCAACCTAAGGCCTTGGCCTCAGCAGCGCCGTCTGGGCCTTCTTCTGCCACAGCCGACTCCGCTCCGTCCTTGTCTTCCGTCGCCGTCCGTGACTACGATGTGTACGACTTCTAGCAACCTCAGACAAGCAAGTCAGCTATCATCAAACGTACGACGATTCCGACCACCAGCCTCCTGTCGCATCCCTTTTTCTTCACAGTTTGATGGTCTCGATGCTTCCGTCCCTATTCCTTTCAGAATGTGCTATTATTACACGATCCTGGGGTCAAACAAAGCTCGGGAAAGGCTGCCATATGATCATTGATCTTATCTTCCTTCACATGTTTGTCGTTACAAAGTTGGGAGGATCAAACTTTATCTATATTCGTCATTGTAATCAAGAACTCGGATCATAAGTTGTGTATTCCCTGTTCGATGATTCATGAACTCCTCTGTAGTTAGAATGTTGGGTTTTTGTCTGGACTGATTGTTGATTTGCGGCATGAAGTCTAATTACTACCAGCAGCCAGTGTTTTAATCTGTAAGGTGCTAAAAGTTTCGATAGTGACTTAATTTTCAAATGTGGTGTTGCATAATCCATAAGTATTACGTGTGAATGATTTCTAAAATAAAATAATCGCATTGTATCTCAGCGGCGTGAAGTCTAATTATGATCAACTGCCAGTGTTTTAATCTGTAAGGTGTCAAAAGTTTGATTTAATTTACAAATGTGGTGTTGCAGAATCCATGAGTATTACGTGTAAATCATTTGTAAAATAAAATAATCATATTGTATCTCAGGTATTAGAAGCGGTACATAACCACTACTAAGTTCGGTGATTTGGAAGTTGATAAGGGTTATGTTGTAAATGTTACATATGTAGGGGTCCTTTTATAAATAATGTAAAAAAGTATGAAGGGTGGTCAATCTTCAATTTTCACGAGTTTATAGAAATATTTGAGAGTGCCTAATTCATTTTTGCTCTTAATGGGTCAAATCGGGTCCCCATTACATATAGGGGTGGGTATGGGTATTCAGTATTATAAATATCCTTCAAATGGGTGGGTATGGGTTGAGTTAAAATTTTAATGGGTATAATGGGTATGGGTATGGGTATGAGTATGGGTATGGGTTGCTCATACACGCCCAATTGCCATCCCTGCCTATAACGACTGTCAAAATTTCAAATTTTACTTACATGTTCCTAAGGAGGTGCATTTCTATGGTTGATACACGTCAAACACGAAATTCCAAACAATATTTTAAACAACGTGTGATATGTAGGGTACCCTTCAAGCATATATGGGCCATTTTTAATATAATGATTAATATATATGTAGATTTTATTAGTTTCAGTTGTGCAACGCAGACCTACTAGTGCGCCTATACGAAGCAATGCTATTGAGCCAAACACTATAAATAGAAGAAGAGGAAGGCCTAAATTAACATGGGATGAGCTTATAAAGAGAGGATTTTGAATCTCTACATCTCAATCAGAATATGGCCCATGATAGAGCTGAATGGAAACGAAGGATCCATGTAGCCGACCCCAACATAGTTGGGATTGAGGCTTAGATGATGATGATGATGATGACACTTAGGCATTCAAGGAAGGCTGGTTGCTCGCTTCAATCATTGCATTTTTCAAGACTTAGTGCATGACTAGTTCCTTCATTGGACATCAAAATGGCAAAATATGGTTCACCCAAATTTGCAATTGTATACCTATAAATGTCAATAACTGCCCATCAAACAACATTACTATAAATAACTCAAACCTTCACCAAGATAGGCCCAAGTATGTCAATGCCTTCCAAGGAGGCATGGTGATGCAGGACTAGTCAAATTCCCAGGTCCAAAAGCCCAATAGCGTATCTGATTCAGCTTAATTAGTTATATTTATTATCTGATCCAGGTCCAAAAGCCCAATATCTAATAACTTAACATTCCCTCTCAATTGGATCATGGGTGAAACACATGTCCAGCTTGCTAATACTAAAAAAGATAAAACAAAGCCCATATAGAAACTGATAGCCCTTTAAATTTTGTAAGGACAATAATTGAAATACTCAAAGACTCCCACTGAAAAAGACAGCATGTAGCAGCAAATAGATCTTCTCCCCTTGATAAAAATAAGATTAATGTAGAAGCAGTGATAGCAGAGTGGACTCCCCCTGAAATTGATAATCGTAGATTAGTGGGAGCAATCACAAATAAATTTCCAAAACTTTAACAAACATCCTAAGCACAACAGCATGTGGAAGATATTTGTATAAGTCATGATTTGTTTGTCGTCAAAGTCTTTTCGCACAATAAGCACCAACATCGTAATGATGCACGGTAGTTGGGATAAGAGCATTGCTATAGAATTATTGCGCTGCAACATGTTTGAGACGCGATGTTATAGGAAAGGTGTGTTATAGCAGGTGTCAACAAAACACGGATCAATTTGCAGGAACTAAACATGTATTAGTAATGATCTTCTTTTCTCTCTCTACATCTCCGCTCACACCAGCCATGAAGAACAAGAAGTTGTTGTGGGTGGACAATGGTAAGTGAGATGTTGGAAAGTCGGCTATAGTGTACTACTAGGTCAGTAAGAGGGGCCCAGCGGTAGTCAAGCAAAAGCTTGTAAAAAATATATGGTAGAGTGGTGCGTGGATACAATGGTGAGGGGTTCTGAAGTTCATGATAAATACGCACATGGAGAAGCAAACGAGGTGATTGTTCTCGCCAATGAGGGAGAGAGTAGAAGTTGGAAGCAAGGACGACAGAGCAGCCAAAGGAAGATGCGCAGAGAACCGAGGGAAGAGCATGCGGGCGGAAGACAAGAAGAAGCAACCGAAACTTCTCACGCTTTTTTCCTCTCTTTGCAATTGGGGTTGGATCTAATGCTCTGATACCTTGTAGAAATTAAGGAGGCTAATTAGTTGATTCTATTGAGTAAAACTTTGTTCCTATATGTAGGAGAGGGGACTAATACAAGGCATGGATGAAACCCTAATGGTCTAACTTGGATGCCATAAGAAACATATGATGGGAGAATAATTACTTGATTATATTAGATGAAACCCAGCTCCTACATACAGGACAAGGGACTAATACAAGGCATGAATGAAACCCAGATGGGACAAATACATTTGGGCACATTTACATAAGAAACACGATGACTAATAACTCTAACACATATAAACCCACTCATCACTCACCCACAGCCCCACCCCACACACACACACATATGTGTGTGTCTGTACATGTGTGTGTGTTTAATATATATACATTCTATGTGTATGTGTATATGCATTCTAAATATATATACACACTAAATATATTTCTATATGTATATAGGTATGAATATATCTACATAAATATATTTCTATATGTATATATGTATCAATATATCTACATGTGTCATGCATATATGGCATATTATAACCATTATCACATTTATGGTTGTGTATTTATACACACACACAATATACACACATTTCATATACATATGTACATATAGATATGTATATATGCATATAAGTAAACACTCATATATATATATATATATATATATATATATATATATATATATATATATATATACACACACACACACACATACATACTTGTATATTCTATAACTGGAATATATGAATTATGTGTTGGCATATTAGTATTTGGGCCTAGGCCCGTCATGTAGTTCTCTTATCTCTCCTGCATGGTATACTTAAGTGAGGATCCATTTACCACTTACGCATATCCTTATAACTCTCCATACTCCTTATAACTCTCCATATCTTTATATGTAGGAGAGCATGTAATCCTTTGTTTTCACTTTTCACTAATGAGAATCCTCTGTGTGGTGTCAAAGCAACTGCTCTAAACATGAACCCTCCCTTCTAAACCTTATAGCTGCCGTCGCCCATCCCCTTCTAATAGGAACCAAGCAGCAGCAACAGCCCCAAAGAGCTGCTGTCAGCCCAGGGAGGAGGGTGGCTGCCCTCTTACAGAGCAGCAGCAGGTCAAAAGGGTTGCTGTCTCCGATGCCATCAAAGGAATGGGGCGCAGCAGCAGCTACCCAAAGGGGCTGTCATTGTTGACCAAGGAATGGGGCAGCCCTCTTTTGGAGCTGTAACCGCCACCCACAAGGGGCAACATTTGATGTGTCTGTTAGAAAAGGGGGTTGTCACCCCTGCTGGTGCGGCACAGTAGCTCACAAGGGGCCACCACCATCCCAAGATAGGACGGGGCACCACCTCCTCATTTCCAAGCAACAAGGCGGGAGGCGAGAGATGTGTGATCTTCCGTCGTCGACAAGGCAGGAGCCAAGAAACTTTTTTCGAGTCATGCCACAAGCTAAAGTTCATCAGGGATGACTCGCCAGCCATACCAAACGATGTGTGGGTGGCAGGGAACAATCGAGTTCTCCGTTGGTTGTGAGGGAGCATAGACCTTCAAATCGCAATAAAGTACATGTGGCATTGTCTGACGCCAAGACCAAGTGGGATGAGATAAAGCCGGGAGCAAGCGGCCAACCTTCCTGTAGCACTTAAGTGTGAAGTGGCTAATTAAGGGGGTGCTTTCCAAACAAGTGAATTGAACAATGAAACAATATCGCCTTTACATTTCAATTAAAAATAGCTCTATGTTATTGAGAAGCCACACAGTAGCTAAGTAACTTGATTGATATTCATTAGATTAGGGTAGGTAATGGTAATGTGTAAACAAGTGTATTTATTACAGGTTCATGGACTTATAATATAATAGCATGTTATGCTACGGGCTTACTTTTAACTATTAAACGATATTAGTAAGGAATAATGAATGAAACATTATATTAGATTAGGGTATCCTATGGCATATATTATACCAGTCAGCCAAAAAATATAGGATGCTTCGATAGAAATGCTATATTTTATACAATACAATAATCTAAATATGAAATTATAATATGCATATATTATGGTTAATGTAATTTAAATAGTACTTTATAAGAGTATAGTACTCGTGTAATACTTCTACATAGTACTCTGAATTTAAAAGTGCTCACTTCGCCACTTGATTGGCGGTGGCCCATCACCCTAAGGAATCATAGATGAAGCGACTGGTGAAGCATCTTTTTTGTTAAGTGGGTGTTTTTTCCTACTTCATCTTGCTTTATCTCGCTTTTTGTGCTCCCTAAATCACCCGCTTAGGAGCACTCCATCAAAGCAACGTCTGGCATGGTCCAACGAGAATTATATAAATAGGAAAAATTGATTGCTTAATACCTTCTGTGTAGTACATGTTATAAAGGTTAAAAAAGCAGATCATAATATAGTGTTCTTCTCCTACGTATACAAAACTACTGCACCACTTTTGTATACGTTTACATCACTCACCGCCTGCAATATATGTAGTACGACCGGGAAACAGCATTCAGACTTGGGTCCGCAAGAGAGAAAGATCGAGTATTCGAGTAGTGATAAGATTAGATAGTCAAGGTGGATTGTCTTCCTAGCGTTTAAGATCTTTTAATGAGATCCACAAGTCTCAAATACGCCTCTTCTCCAAGGTTGAAAAATGCATGAGGCATAACGAGGCGTTTTTGTCTCAGTGAGGCGAGGCGTAAGCCTCGAGGCGTTCGAGGCGTAAGCCTCAAAATATGTATGAGGCGGTCATAAAAATTAAATTTATACATGTATTTACACACACACACACATATATATATATATTTTTTATAGGTTGTGTATGAATGTGTTATAACAAAAATATGTATATACAAGCACAACAATATGAAATAGTAATTATTTTTTAAACTTAATAATGATAATAGAGACTAAGGACCCACCAGTATACCAAAATAAATATGTAAAAAATAACAAGATATCAATTCTTTATACTACTACAATAAAAGATGTCAATCGATAAACTGAAGGAGATAGAATTTCAAATTAGTAGGAACTAGGAACAAGGAACCAAAATTAGTGAACAATGATATGAAATTCATCAACATAGTGAATAAGAAGGTAGCAAACAAAGAGAAATTTAACAATGAAGATTGAAAGATGGTACTCAGAAAATGATGATTAAATGTTTATTAATGAAAAGTAACAATCAACTACAAGAACTTTGATTTTTTTGAAGAAAGTGTTTTTAATAAACTAAAAGGTAGACAATTTGGTGGTTAACATAAGACAGCATCATTCAGAATTAAGGTGTGTGCCTCAGCTAAGCCTCAGTGCTTTGAGGCGGGCCTCAGACATTGTGAGGCGTAAGCCTCAGTCCAGGACACTGAGGCGTAAGCCTCGAGGCGCATTTGGGATAGCCTCGCCAAGAGGAGTAAGCCTCGAGAGCCTCAAGGCGGGTTTTTTATTACCATGCTCTTCTCATTATCATGCCATGGGACGATGCATCATTTATTAAAGGTGTGCCATGAATTTGATTGCATTTTCTCTGTTACTACAGTGAGCATCTTTCATGGTAGCATTTCCAGTTTGGATCTCCAGTATGAATGAACAAAAAAGCAAAAAAAAAAAGAGTGATCAATGTTTAGCCTGTTCCAGGTTGCTGTCACAGTCAAGTAGTCAGGTTGAAGCTATTCGGAAGAAGCTTGCTGTTTTTGATGATGTTGAGCTAATTCTTGTGTCTATGCCCTTTTCAAATTGATGCCATCGGTATGGGACAGGTGAGCTGGGAAATCTGGCGCTCTTGGGGCAAAGGTGGTTCCTTTTGAGAGAGAGATTTCTTTAAAGGACAAGTAGGAAGATGAAGTTGCCAAGCTTGAATTTTCTAGTGATGGGACTGAGAGGTCATTTCAAATCTTTCGTTGGCAAATGGAACCAAACAGAAATTGCTTTGATCCAAAAAGGTCTCCATTGTCGCCTGTGACCTAGATCAAATCCAGATATTTAAAGTGGGGGATTTTCTTACAACACTCTATTTTGGGCCTTTTGAATTTGTTTTATGGGGACAGAAATTGGTTGGCTGTTGTAAACTTGTTTCTTTTTTGCCTGTGTTAATTTGTTTTTTCGTCTTGATAACATAAATTCTTTTAGTTCCTTCAAAAATAGAATACTTGAGGAGACACAGAAAAGATATAGATACCTTAATCCTGTAGGTTCTGGGCCTCAGCTCCTTGCCGATGTGCACCAGCTTCTGTTCTTCTCTTGTCAGTCGTGTTGAAAGTTGGTAAGGATGCAAGATTCCCGGCGTATCAAAGAGCTTAGCTTTCTCCCCCAGTACTCCGTCCACTCTGATGATTCCCAGGGTAGTACCAGGGACTGAAGCCTCTGTGAGATGCGAGGCCTTATCGGAGGCACCAAACCTTCCCATTGCATTGATCAGAGTGGACTTCCCAGCGTTCTGCGCGCCTACAGCCCAGACACTGCCCCTGGGACCAGCCATGTGCCTCATATGTTCGACCAAATTCCTAACCCCCCAATCCTTCACCGCACTCACCATATGCACAGCCGCGAGCTGAACCGCCCCACCTTCCCGAGCACGCTGGCGAACCCAGTACTCCAGTCCGGTTGGGGAAGTAGATGACAGGAGGAGGTCGATCTTGGTGACCACCAGGACCATCCGAGGCACGTTCCCTGGTTTCCCTTCCTTCCATGCAGCGGAGTGCTCCTCGATAGACTTAGACACCATCCCGGCCACCTTGCAAGGGAACGAGCCTTCGAAGTCCGAGGCGTCGACGACCAGCAGCACCACGGAGCGAGACCCCTTGGATGACGCGATCTTGGGGCCGACCATGAGATCGAAGTCGAAGTCCGGGAGGAGGTTCTCGGCGGCGGCGTTCTTCACCTGGCCGTAGTGGCGGAGAGAGTGGCATCGAGCGCAGACGATGGGCTTGGGATCAGCGGGCTGCGGAGCGGCAGAGGGTGCCTGTTCTTCTCCTTCTTCGTCTTTCTGGCGCTCTTCCTGGAGTAGCCCCGTCTTGAGGGAATAGGGGGCTAGCACCTCGTCTGTGGCGCCGCGTCCGGTGATGCGAGCGTGGTAATCCGGGGATTTTGGGGTCGGAGGGGAGAAGTATCCCGGGAGCTTGGGATCGGAATCCTGCATGTGGACGCCGCATCCGGGGCAGAGCGGCAACGCGGGAGCAGATTGGCGGGTACCATCATAGCAGCCACCGCGAAGAAGGGCAACTGGTGGGGATTGCAAGGGAAGGGGAGGAGAAGAGGAGGAAAAGGTTTTGGAGAAGGGAACGGGAACAGCGTGGTGGGTTTGGTAGGGAACGGGGGAAGTGGAAGTAGCTAGGGCATTCGCGGTGGCAGAAAGCAGGTGCTTGGTTGGGCGCAGAGGCGAGAGCTTTCGCGCTACTAGCAGCATTTCTAACCGCCTGCCGGCGCTCTATGAACCCTGGGGTTCTTTGCTTTAACTTTGAAGGGAACTCGAAATGGTCCTGGGGTTCTTTGCTCTATTCACCAATCTGAACTCGTGTCTATTTAATCGGAGATCATATTTCATGAAGCTATTGTGAGGTTATTGTGCATGCACCCCTTCTTAGATATAATACAATGGATCATTTCTATATAGGTTGTACGATGTTTAAATTCTGCATACATATTTGTATGGAATTAACAATAATTAAGAACAGTCAACATATACGTTTGACTAAAGGAATTCTTTTCTCAGTTCATATTTTAACACATATGTAAATCTTTAATAATGGCATTAATCTTTATGATATATGTATAATTCATGAGAATGAAATGTATGGATTAGTATTCATATCTTTAATAATGACATTAAACTTTATGATATATGTATAATTCGTGAGAATGAAATGTATGTCTTAGTATCCATATACGTTAAAAATTACCAAAATTGTGGCATAATAAGTACAATATGATATGCCATTGTTTATAGTCCATGACATGAGGTACCATTCACTTCTTAAGTTACATGACATTATGACATTCTAGACGTTGAAGAGCCATGTGTAATGATATGTAATAGACATTAATGCTATGTTAGTTTCACTAAAATACTTTCCTAGTTAAGCCATCGTCACTCCTGGTTGTTAATTTCATAATTGAATATATTTCCTTCATTAGATAATTCAATTCCCCCTACATATAGTGTTACGACCCGCGTCGAGCTTATCACGTAAGTAAGTTGTTCAGCATGTGTTTAGCTGATGTGTTAAGTTATAAGCCTGTTTTTGTTAATAATGTTTAAAATGGACATGATATGTGCTTAGTGTGTTTTCTAGCTTCTAAAGCGTGTAGTATCTTACGCTTGAAGCGTTGCCAGAGATATCGTTCGAATCCGACCTTCGAGTCAAAAGTTGCATGTTTTTGGGCTTTTAGGGACCCAATGGTAATTTTCAAAAGTTTGAAACTTTGCGATTAGGCCCCTAAGTTTTCTCCCTTATCCTACCTCTTTTCCTTTCTCGTTTCATTTCACAGAAACGAGAGAACGCTCCTGCGTTCTGCTCCTTGCGTGAGAAAGAGAGAGAAAGAGAGAGAGAGAGAGAGAGAGGGAGGGAGCTGAGGAGGGAGAAGCACTGGAGCTTCGTTTTGCTCCGATCAGTTGTTGCAGATCGTCCCTTTCCCCCGTAGATCTTCATCTTCATCGATTCGAATCGATTTCGCAGCTGGAGCTGCGTTTGCAAGGAAGACGGTTTGGTGATTGGGGTGCACGGTGCAGCCCCAGTTCGTTTTCTTCCTTCCTTCAGGTACGGTTTAGTCATATACGTCGTTTGTGATCGTTTGGTGGTGTTTGCTCGAAGTTTGCCCGTCGATTCGAGAGAAATCGACTTCTGCATGCCATTTTTATGTTCTGCCTGTACGCGGTTCGGCCGAGTTTCAATTCGGTCGGCCGAGTTCTTATTTAGGGCTTTTGTACAGCGTTTTCTGATCGGCCGAGTTTTGGTCTTGGATCGGCCGAGTTTCCTAATTAGATATACGAACAGCGTTTTAGTCGGCCGAGTTTGGTCCTGATCGGCCGAGTTTCCTTTGTAGGTTTTTCAAGCGGTGAGTTGGTCGGCCGAGTTCCCCAGGGGATCGGCTGAGTTTCCAGTTGGTCGGCCGAGGTTGGTCGGCCGAGTTTCAGGATCTGGGAAGTGATCGGCCGAGTTCCATAGTGTTCGGCCGAGTTTCAAGTGGTGAGTGGCAATTCATTTAGAAATCATTATTTAACTCATTTTAAATGTCTAATTGCTTTAGTAATAGTATATTAAGTTCATTGGAACTTGAAATGTGTGATAAGAATGATGAGAAAGAAGAAATTCTGTGTTTTATTGTTATAATGTGTTATTTCTGTTATTTGTTAATCAAGTATAGACCTAGATGCCCTAACACCATAGAACCCCTTAGACGGGTCTGCAACTTTGGGGTGAAACTCGTGTTGTAACATCATCCGTGCTTGTGTCGCGGACAAACGAGGAAAGAGAAAAAGGGCAGTGTCTAACAACAATTGTGCTTGTGTCACAATGGCATTGCGATATCACCAGAAAACTTGGTTATCTAACACCATTCGTGCTTGTGTCGCGAAGGTAACCCTGTGACTCTCCGCCGGTGTACTCAGGTTTAAGGAGGAGTCGAGAGCACACGTGGTTGTGCAGCACACGTGGTTGTGCGAGGAGGCCGAGGAGCCTGTGTCCTGTGCAGACCAGGACGAGTAGTCAGACTTAGCACTCCCCGGGTGTGTCGCTAAGTCTTGTACGGTGGGGCCGTATCATGGACTTGTTGCGGATCCTTATATGCAGAGTACACTGCATATATTTAGGGCAAAATAATAAAATGGATAAATAATCATGTAGGATCACAGTAAATTTATATAACTGCCTATCTACTTGAAATACCTGATGATGCTTAGAAATGTGATTATTATCTGTATATCTGCTATGTCAATAGAATTGCTCTGCTTAAACTGTATACCTGTTTACTTTCAGTTATTAAACCTGACGAGTTGTTTATTGATAGCTAAGTGAAATGTTATTCACTGAGCGAGTAGGCTCATACCTCTACTCAAACATTTTCAGGTCGGCACCAGCATCATGAGTCAGAATGATCGTATCATCCTAACGCTTAGTTGATAGAAGGTTTGTAGATAGTCTAGTTAGAGGTCTCTTAGTCCATTCCCCTCGATCTTTGGGACAAGGTGTGAGTGAGAGAGAGAATATGTACAAAGATGTAAATTAATTGTTATGCTTTACTTTATATCGAACAATGTAATATACTGCAGACTATGTTTATATTTCTTGTCAGTTAATAGAAATGCTTCCGCAGCTTGTTTAGTTTCATTTACAGCATAAATCAGAATTTTCCTATTAATGTCGTTAATTGTTTTAAAATGTAATGACATGGTTGATTGTGTGTAAATCCCACCTGTCGTGCCTTAATCTCGTGGTTTGCGGTTAATGTGAGATTGGGGCGTGACAATTTTTGGTATCAGAGCCTAGGTTTGAGTACTTCGTTACTCAAGGTCAGGGGACGATAAGAGACCAATAGGATTAAGGTTTAAGTGTCTTTCTTCTATCTGTAGTTTTCTAATAGGAAATATTCTATTATATCATTGCAGATGGCAGGAAGAGGCTTTGATCGTGATGATCAGGCTGAGAGCCATGTTGGTCCTGATCCGCGGTACTTGGGTCCAGGTGGTGGTGACCACGTGGATGAAGCATCCCGGATGTACAGGATGTTCTTGGAGACTAAGGAGAGGTACAAGGCGGATAGGCGAGAATCTTCTTCTACCAGCAGTAAATACCTGATGCGATCTTATGAGCTTGTGAAAAAGCTTGGTGGCACAGAGTTTAGTGGCACCACAGATCCCGCAGAAGCTGATGAGTGGTTTAGACAGATAGAGAAGGTCTTTCGTCTGATGGAGCTTCCAGAAGACAAGAAGATCAATCATGCAGTCTACCTTCTGACAGGTGATGTAGAATTGTGGTGGCGTGGTGTGGAGGAAAAGAGGAGAGGTACAGAGCTTTTCTGGCAGGATTTCTCCGAGGAGTTTCATCTCAAATTCTATCCACCCACTTTCCTTAATGAGAAAATCAGGCAGTTGCAGAATATCAAGCAGGGGAACATGACAGTTACAGAATATGAAGCGCTTTTCACACGGTTGGCGAACTTCTGTCCACAGCTTGTTCCTGATAACATAGAGAGATGTAGAAGGTTTCAGGAAGGACTAAGGCCAGAGATTCGACATACAGTCTCTGCTACTAGCAGGAGGAACAGAGAGAACTTTGGTGAGTTTGTTGAGGCTGCCAGACAAGTTGAAGAATCTGTGAATGCTGACAGAGTGCCCGAGTCTAAGAAGAGATCTGCAGAGTTCAGTGGAGGGCAGTCCAGTAGTGGATACAGAGGTGGAGGTAGAGGTTTCTTTTCTAAATTTGGGCGTGGCTTTGGTTGTTTTGGCAGACAGAAATCTGAGGATGTCTCTACTTTTAGAGGCAGAGGAGGATATAACCCAGGAAGATGGAGCAGTGCCACTAGTGGACAGTCTTCAGGGTCGTCAATGTCAGTGTCAGGTCCCCAGAGACAAGAGTTACCGCCATGTGACAAATGTGGAAGGCCACATTCTGGGCCGTGTTGGAGTTCAGGTTGTTATGCCTGTGGACAGACAGGACATATAAAAAGGGATTGTCTTCAACTTCGACAAGCAGCATCACAAGCTTTTCAGCCTCAATACCATGATGTTCCGAGTTCCTCTGTGGCTTCTGGTTCTAGAGGTGGTGGAGCGTCTAGTGGCAGGAGTGGTCAGAGAGGACAGCGTGGCAGAGGAAGAGCTTCAGCACGTTTCTTTTCTTTGACACCTCAGGAAGGTATAATTTCTTCACAAGTTGTTACAGGAGAGATGCTTTTGTTTAATAGTATACCAGTCTCAGTTTTGATAGATCCGGGTGCTACTCATTCTTTTATACGACGTTCTTTAGTTGGTGAACTGAATCTGTTAACTCAAGAGTTGACAGATGAGTTAGTGTTGAGGGTTCCACTAGGTGGACCGACAGTTTTATCTGAGTCCTGTCCCGGATGTTTGTTATCTTTTGAAAGTTTCACCTTTGCTGCTAATCTCATACCCTTGGATGTAAATACTTTTCAAGTCATCTTGGGTATGGATTGTCTTGAGACATATCGAGTGCAACTCGATTGCTGGAAGAAGGAAGCTACCTTTCAACTGGGGGAATTTTCTTGTGTCTTTACTGGAGACAGGAAAGTTCTGCCTACGTGCATAATATCAGCTGCTGTAGCTGATAAGATGTTACAGAAAGGATGTGAAGCGTTCCTTGCTCATGTAGTTGACACCAGAGCAGAGAAGAGCACCACCAGTGTTTATGATGTGCCTATAGTTCGTGAGTTCTCTGACGTTTTCCCAGAAGAGTTACCAGGCTTACCTCCTGTCAGAGACATTGATTTTGAAATTCAGATATATCCAGGTAGTCATCCAGTAGCGCTGCCAGCCTATAGAATGGCACCTGCAGAGTTGAAAGAACTCAAGGTACAGTTGCAGGAGTTGTTAGATAAGGGTTTCATTAGACCCAGTTTTTCACCGTGGGGTGCTCCAGTTCTGTTTGTTAAGAAAAAGGATGGAACCATGCGTCTCTGTATAGATTACAGGCAACTGAACAAGATCACAATAAAGAATAGGTATCCTTTGCCGAGAATAGATGATATGTTTGATCAGTTGCGTGGAGCAACGATCTTTTCTAAAATTGATTTGAGATCCGGGTATCATCAGCTCAGGATAAAGGCTACCGATATTCCCAAAACAGCTTTCAGAACCAGGTATGGGCATTATGAGTTTTTGGTCATGTCGTTTGGACTGACCAATGCCCCAGCAGCCTTTATGGATATGATGAATCGGATTTTCAAACCTTTTCTAGATCAGTTTATTGTAGTCTTTATAGATGATATTATGATCTATTCCAGAGACGATGAACAACATGAGCAGCACTTAAGAGTAGTGTTACAGTTGTTGAGACAACACCAGTTGTTTGCTAAATTTAGCAAATGTGAGTTCTGGTTGGCTGAGGTAGCATTTCTTGGACATGTTATCTCGAGAGATGGAGTTAGTGTGGATCCTAAAAAAGTTGAGTCTGTGCTTCAGTGGGAACAGCCTACGACTCCTACTGAGATCAGAAGTTTCTTGGGTTTGGCAGGTTATTATAGAAGGTTTATAAAGAACTTCAGTGAGATAGCATCACCTTTGACACGCTTGACGAGGAAGGATGTACCATTCATTTGGTCTGATAACTGTGATAGAAGTTTCCAGATTTTGAAGAAAAAGTTAACTTCAGCACCAGTGTTGGTTTTGCCAGAAGCTGATAAAGGTTATACAGTGTTCTGTGATGCTTCCAGGAGAGGTTTGGGTTGTGTACTGATGCAAGAAGGTAAAGTTATTGCTTACGCATCTAGACAGCTTAAGAAAAATGAAGAAAATTACCCTGTTCATGATCTGGAATTAGCCGCTATAGTTCATGCTCTTAAGACATGGCGTCACTACTTGTATGGCGAGACATGTCAGGTGTTCACAGATAATAAGAGCCTGAAATATATCTTCACTCAGAAAGACTTGAATCTAAGACAACGTAGATGGCTAGAGCTGATTAAAGACTATGATGTGACAATCAATTACCATCCTGGTAAGGCGAATGTTGTAGCTTATGCCTTGAGTAGAAAGTCATGTTCAACAGACAATGCATTTTCTATGGCATGTTTCAAGAGAGACTTGCTCGTAGATATGCGAAGGATGAACTTGGACTTGGAGGTGACAAGACAGAATGGGCTGATTGCACAGATGCAAGTTAGACCTACTTTTTATAATCAGATTAAAGAGTTGCAGCAGAGTGATGATGAATTATGGCAAATCATGCAGGAGATGTCAGAGGGTAAGAGGACAGAGTTTAGGTTTTCTGATGAAGGCATGTTGTATCTACATGATAGGTTGTGTGTACCTGGGAACAGTGAGTTGAAAGAGCAGATTCTTGAGGAGGCACATACTTCTATGTATGCCATGCATCCAGGTAACACAAAGATGTACAGAAACCTCAAAGAGCTGTACTGGTGGTCTAGCATGAAAAAGGATGTGGTTGGATACGTGGCTAGGTGTGGGGTGTGTCAGCAGGTTAAGGCTGAACATCAAAAACCTGCTGGTATTTTACAGTCGCTTCCTATACCAGAATGGAAATGGGAGCACATCACGATGGACTTTGTGGTCGGATTACCCAGAACGCCTAAGGGTTCAGACTCGATATGGGTGATTGTGGATAGACTAACTAAGTCTGCTCACTTTCTTCCTGTCAAGTCAATCTTTGACGTTCCAAAGTTGGCTAAAGTTTATGTGAATGAGGTAATCAGGTTGCATGGGATTCCAGTCTCCATTATTTCTGACAGAGATCCAAAGTTTACATCTAGATTCTGGAATCAGTTACAACATGCGTTGGGCACAAAGCTGAAATTCAGTACAGCGTTCCACCCACAGACAGATGGTCAATCTGAGAGGACCATTCAGACCCTTGAAGACATGCTGAGAGCATGCGTGCTACAGTTTAGAGGTAACTGGGAAGAACACTTAAGCCTAATAGAGTTTGCTTACAATAACAGTTACCATTCTAGTCTTGGAATGGCTCCATTTGAAGCTCTTTATGGCAGGAAGTGTAGATCGCCAGTTTGTTGGTATGAGGTGGGTGAGAAGGAAATTCTTGGACCTGAGTTAGTTGATGTAACTACTGAAAAGATATCGGTGATCAGGGATCAGTTGAAAGCTGCACAGGATAGACAGAAGAGTTATGCGGAAAGACGACGACGACCTCTTGAGTTTGAGGTTGGTGACGAGGTTTACCTGAAGGTTTCACCGTGGAAGGGGGTGCTGAGGTTTGGCAAAAGGGGTAAGTTGACCCCTAGGTATATGGGTCCATATCCTATTGTTGAGAGGATAGGACCTGTAGCTTACAGGTTGGATTTGCCGTCTGAGTTGGCAAATCTTCATGATGTCTTCCACGTGTCTATGCTGAAAAAGTGTCATCCTGGTACAGATAAGATTCTAGATTCAGAACCGGCGCAGCTTAGAACAGATGTGTCCTATGTTGAAGGACCAGTGCAGATAGTTGATTTCCGGATTAAAAAGCTTAAGAACCGTGAGTTACCTTTAGTGAAGGTTTTGTGGAGGAATCACAATATAGAGGAAGCTACGTGGGAACTAGAGTCGGAGATGCATGGCAAGTTTCCTTTTCTCTTCTAGGAATTTCGGGACGAAATTCTTATAAGGGAGGGAGATTGTTACGACCCGCGTCGAGCTTATCACGTAAGTAAGTTGTTCAGCATGTGTTTAGCTGATGTGTTAAGTTATAAGCCTGTTTTTGTTAATAATGTTTAAAATGGACATGATATGTGCTTAGTGTGTTTTCTAGCTTCTAAAGCGTGTAGTATCTTACGCTTGAAGCGTTGCCAGAGAAATCGTTCGAATCCGACCTTCGAGTCAAAAGTTGCATGTTTTTGGACTTTTAGGGACCCAATGGTAATTTTCAAAAGTTTGAAACTTTGCGATTAGGCCCCTAAGTTTTCTCCCTTATCCTACCTCTTTTCCTTTCTCGTTTCATTTCACAGAAATGAGAGAACGCTCCTGCGTTCTGCTCCTTGCGTGAGAAAGAGAGAGAAAGAGAGAGAGAGAGGGAGGGAGCTGAGGAGGGAGAAGCACTGGAGCTTCGTTTTGCTCCGATCAGTTGCTGCAGATCGTCCCTTTCCCCCGTAGATCTTCATCTTCATCGATTCAAATCAATTTCGCAGCTGGAGCTGCGTTTGCAAGGAAGACAGTTTGGTGATTGGGGTGCACGGTGCAGCCCCAGTTCGTTTTCTTCCTTCCTTCAGGTACGGTTTAGTCATATACGTCGTTTGTGATCGTTTGGTGGTGTTTGCTCGAAGTTTGCCCGTCGATTCGAGAGAAATCGACTTCTGCAGGCCGTTTTTATGTTCTGCCTGTGCGCGGTTCGGCCGAGTTTCAATTCGGTCGGCCGAGTTCTTATTTAGGGCTTTTGTACAGCGTTTTCTGATCGGCCGAGTTTTGGTCTTGGATCGGCCGAGTTTCCTAATTAGATATACGAACAGCGTTTTGGTCGGCCGAGTTTGGTCCTGATCGGCCGAGTTTCCTTTGTAGGTTTTTCAAGCGGTGAGTTGGTCGGCCGAGTTCCCCAGGGGATCAGCCGAGTTTCCAGTTGGTCGGCCGAGGTTGGTCGGCCGAGTTTCAGGATCTGGGAAGTGATCGGCCGAGTTTCATAGTGTTCGGCTGAGTTTCAAGTGGTGAGTGGCAATTCATTTAGAAATCATTATTTAACTCATTTTAAATGTCTAATTGCTTTAGTAATAGTATATTAAGTTCATTGGAACTTGAAATGTGTGATAAGAATGATGAGAAAGAAGAAATTCTGTGTTTTATTGTTATAATGTGTTATTTCTGTTATTTGTTAATCAAGTATAGACCTAGATGCCCTAACACCGTAGAACCCCTTAGACGGGTCTGCAACTTTGGGGTGAAACTCGTGTTGTAACATCATCCGTGCTTGTGTCGCGGACAAACGAGGAAAGAGAAAAAGGGCAGTGTCTAACAACAATTGTGCTTGTGTCACAATGGCATTGTGATATCACCAGAAAACTTGGTTATCTAACACCATTCGTGCTTGTGTCGCGAAGGTAACCCTGTGACTCTCCGCCGGTGTACTCAGGTTTAAGGAGGAGTCGAGAGCACACGTGGTTGTGCAGCACACGTGGTTGTGCGAGGAGGCTGAGGAGCCTGTGTCCTGTGCAGACCAGGACGAGTAGTCAGACTTAGCACTCCCCGGGTGTGTCGCTAAGTCTTGTACGGTGGGGCCGTAGCATGGACTTGTTGCGGATCCTTATATGCAGAGTACACTGCATATATTTAGGGCAAAATAATAAAATGGATAAATAATCATGTAGGATCACATTAAATTTATATAACTGCCTATCTACTTGAAATACATGATGATGCTTAGAAATGTGATTATTATCTGTATATCTGCTATGTCAATAGAATTGCTCTGCTTAAACTGTATACCTGTTTACTTTCAGTTATTAAACCTGACGAGTTGTTTATTGATAGCTAAGTGAAATGTTATTCACTGAGCGAGTAGGCTCATACCTCTACTCAAACATTTTCAGGTCGGCACCAGCATCAGGAGTCAGAAGGATCGTATCATCCTAACGCTTAGTTGATAGAAGGTTTGTAGTTAGTCTAGTTAGAGGTCTCTTAGTCCATTCCCCTCGATCTTTGGGACAAGGTGTGAGTGAGAGAGAGAATATGTACAAAGATGTAAATTAACTGTTATGCTTTACTTTATATCGAACAATGTAATATACTGCAGACTCTGTTTATATTTCTTGTCAGTTAATAGAAATGCTTCCGCAGCTTGTTTAGTTTCATTTACAGCATAAATCAGAATTTTCCTATTAATGTCGTTAATTGTTTTAAAATGTAATGACATGGTTGATTGTGTGTAAATCCCACCTGTCGTGCCTTAATCTCGTGGTTTGCGGTTAATGTGAGATTGGGGCGTGACATATAGTGTATTCGTATCTGGTTGTGACCCTTAGTCAAATTGTTTGTAGTATCCAAATGTCTTCCAATGTTTCCATCCCAGACCTACCCACTGACATTCAACAATGTGACGATGACCCCATAACCATTTTCTGCATCGGACACTCATTCCCCTACCCACACCAAAATAGAAAATCAAAATAATAATCATTGCTCCCTAAGAACATATAACATGTTCCAAAATGGGTTGTCATATCGTGTCTATTTGGGTCAATAAATGCTAGGGAGGATCCATGAGGGAGTGGAGGTGTGATTTTAAAACTACAACTTATGACTTGATATGTATCAATTGGCGTATATCATATGTCCATAAGGATTATTGATAGAAGTTATTTTCACAAGTTATATATAATCAGTACGTAGTTTTACACTTCATACTACATGTGATTTCGTTCAAATTAATTAGTATACTTCTGATCCAATTTTGTTATGTCATCCATTCAGTGACCAAAAGATATTGTTGTAAAAATAACAATCATCTAGCAGTAGAGTTTCGTAAAGCATTATAAATTTTATAAATAAGATTTTAGAGTATGCAAAAATAATGAAAGATTGTGTCAAACTCACACACAACTAATTGTCATTGTCATTGCTCAATATCATAATAAATAAATAAAAACATGACATAAAATGATGCTAATTTGCAACCACTGCTCATTTCTCTCTACTCATTGTTGCTTAGAGCCTTGGATTCGATCGGAAGGTTCATTGCATGTATATAGAATATTGATATTACAAATGAAGGATGTGAACAATCACAATTCCAAAACAAATAAGGTTGTGACGTGACAAAAAGGGGGTCTCGAGGAGCTTACAACAACACTTACAACAAAAAGAATTTCATGAATCTTCAATCTGTAGATACCAGAAAAAGTTAGTACCCTGATGAAGGATACATGGCGTACATGTATCTGCAGACAAAGCGTCAATAATGAAGGGTGGAATTCAATATGACAAAGGTTAGCTTGGGATATTGTCGGTATTGGGGAAGTAAGATGTTTTTTGCCTCGAAGTAGACAGCACTAGCAACATAGCTTTCCAAAGATATGCCAATAGCATTGGAGCTTAATACTCAGCTTAACCTAGAATCATGACCATTGATGACGGTCCATCATACATGACAAAAGCTAACGACCTTCCTTAGTGGTGTAGGTGGGATCAAAAGAGGCATGTAGAATACATGAATGTGGTCACGTGATTCCGCAAGGAAGAAGAAGGAACTTGTAACATAATGAATCTTAGATGTAATCTCCATGTAAACCTTTTTCCCAAGTTTCCCTATCATTTCTATCATTAATGTCATTTATGTTTAATTAGTGGAATTTATAGTGGTTTAGTGAACATTTATTCACTAATTGTACCAATATAAGGGTTTATGCACAAATACCTCAGTGAAAGCTTAATTACCATAATTAAGTGCTCTAAACCTTAATCTAACTTTTTGATATGATTTGAAAACATAAAATGAGGTTTTCAAATTTGGTTCGATTTGGATGTTGTTTGTGCAAGTTATGCAATTTTAGGTACATTTTGGACTTTTATGCAATTTACCCAATTGGGAGGTTTTCTTTGCAAATTATCAACTGAATTTTAATCCTTAGATATTCCCTTACCATTAATGAGATTTTAAACCATTGGAGAACCTAGTTTCACCTTGGTTTGATGGTATTTCCTTCCAAGGGCATTATAGGGATTACCCTTTTTATAAAGGTGCTTATCTTTAAAA
Source organism: Alisma plantago-aquatica (assembly GCA_963693085.1). Classification (NCBI taxonomy): domain Eukaryota; kingdom Viridiplantae; phylum Streptophyta; class Magnoliopsida; order Alismatales; family Alismataceae; genus Alisma; species Alisma plantago-aquatica. Next base: position 765,852,473 of record OY856414.1, on the reverse strand, counting down.
GTTATCAACCAATGAGGTTATTTATTTCTTGAAAAACGGTGGGTATGGCCTTGAAGGATCTATGGGCTCTTAGGACCGAATTTTAATATCCAAGAAGAGTCCATGAGTTGTCCTCCTGCATGGCCATCAAGCCCTAGGCTAAAGACACATGGAAAGTCCCTTAAGACACCTCATGCTTCACCTCTTTCTATATATAGCCATGTATACCCCTTCCCAACTCACAATTCGAAAAATCTTGCTCTCCTTTTCTTTCCTCTAGCTTAGATAATAGTTCTCTTTGTATTTTTCCACGAAGTTTTTGTCCCAAGGTAATCGAGAGAGCCTACCTTGGTGAAGAAGGCTCCTAGGGCTTCCAAATTGCTCTATTAGGGTTTCTAAAGCTCCTCCTTTGTAATTTCGACCAAAACTAGTAAGTTTCCTCCCTTCCTTCCCTATTTTCATACTGTTAGTCTTCCTTACACCTTCTTATAGGTCGGAACCATGACCATACATGGTAAAACTCCACCTAAAACCCTAAAACATCTCATCTTCATGCTCTTTTGCTAGGGTTTGCACCTCTAAAGTGGAGAAGGTGATCTTTGCTCAAGAAAGGAGCTTGGCTTGGAGAAACCAGATCTTCTAATCTCTGAATCCTTTCTGATTGAACCTTATTACCTTCCTAGAGGCAAGTTTTGTTAACCCCCTTCTCATATATTGCTTAGTACATACTTAAAACCCATGCTTCTATGTTGATAATCGATTATTTCCATCTCTTTTTACCATGTTCTTCTAAGGTTTTGGTTTCTTGCTATTTTATCTTCTCTAGAATATCTAGTTTGGTTATCTAAGAAACCTCAAACCTGATCTTGGGTCAAATGGTGTTTTCTCCCTCTCCCTCTCTCTTTAATTATCTCGATCGGTTTGATGATGTGGCAATTTCCTATTGGTCATTATTGAAAAATTCATATCTTCTAAACTGCTTATCCAAATTTGACAAATAAATATGTTTTGGAATTAGAAAATTAATCTCTATATAATAAAAATATTTTCAAGGTATGATTTCATGGTTTGATGAAGGGTGATTTTTTTAAAACGAATTTAATGCATAAAATCCATAAAAATTACATCTTAATCATCATAACTCCAAAATTAACATAAAAATATATTTTCTTGATCAGGAGAACCTAATAAGTTCATTGGTGATATTTTCAAAAGCTAAATCCGAATTTTGCTAAAGAGGTCTAAAAATAGGTTTTTCTATATAATAATGTGCACTATGTACTCGTATACATGTTAATACATTGAAAATAGGCAAAGTGGAACTTGGACTCAATTAAAGTGGTGAAAGTTAGCAATTGATATCAGTAAGAGAGTTATGTGCATTCCTTACGCCCTATGTTGGGATAATTGCAGTCAAACCCTATATTTCCATAATGAGGCTTAAATGAACCCTAAATATTCTATTCTTGAATCTTAATGTTGTTCATGCCTCAAATTAGATTATAATTTCTTCTTGTTTGGGTCTTATACCCCACTACCATGCTTATTGAATATTATGACTACTCTTGCCATGACAACTTTTCTAGCATGTGGATTTATGTTCTATTTAATTTAAAGTAGCGGTACTTCTGCACAACCACCCATAGAGGGCATGTAAATAATCGCCCTGGGGAATGTCTTATTCTCCCCATAATATTGTAGGTGACTGGGAATGTCTTATTCTCCCCTCACCCAAGGTTAGAGGTCTGGTAGGTGCCTCAACCCTACTTAGTTAGGTAGGCATAATTATCTTACATGCAAATCCTTTTTGATATAATTGTTAATGGCAAGTTTCTTTTGAATATAGCCTCATACTGTTGTTATCTTCATCATATGATGAACTCTAGCTTGTTTTTATTTGTTGTACTTATCTTGATATCCTAGATTAGTTTTGTGACACATACCTTATTTTCTCTCCCCTTTTGCTGGGTACTTTCCCAACCACCCAGGTGTTGGTGCTGGGCAAGGAGAAGGACAAGTTTGAAGGAATTCATCTCAGGAGTAGATCTCAAGCTATCTGAAAGGATGTCTAGGTTGTTATAGTTAGATCCTTTTCTCTTATCTTTTTCTTTTGAGAACAATCATGTAATGAACAATGAAAGTCATGTAATAGGCTTAGTACTTTTATTTCCGCTGCTATTGACATTTTGTAATGTATCCAGTGCATGCTTATTTACTTGGAATATTATACATGCATCCCTCAATATCTTTTATCTTTCTAAAAAGATGGATGTTTTATACTTCCTTTAAATTTTAGTAAGGATGTGATCTCGCCTCTTTACAGCATGGTATCAGAGCCTTTAGGCAACTATTAGGACATGAAGTTGAAGCAAAGGTGTCTAGAATGGATCAGGATTTCGGGGGTTGGCAATATTTTCCTCCGCACCACTAGCTTGGTTTACGAGGACTCCCATGCCCATATGATACCGGCCTGGCCTGAGCTGATATGAATTGCCCAAAATAGTATGTTTTTAGGCAATAGCATTCTAGATATTCTTTTCTCATCTATGCTTCTATTCTTTTTCATCTATGATTCAAATACTCCTGGGAATTTAATATGTTAACCCTACCTTTCAGGATGGGTGACTTGTTCGATAGTAGGAATAATGGAAAGGAGTCAAACCCTAATGACTCCAATGTGGAAAACACTCATGTGACTCCTGTCGGCCATAGTGTGGTCAACCCTACTACTCTGGGCACCCCCTCCTTCACACCGGAGCAAGAGCTGGAAATGTTGCGCCAGGTGCTCTCCACCATGATGGGGCAGCTCCACACAGTGGTTGCCAATGCCAACAAGCCGAGGGAGTTCACTCTCACTGACTTCATAAAGATGCAGCCACCCTACTTCAAAGGTGAAAGTGAACACAACATGGTGGATAAAGTTGATGACTGGGTGTTGGCTTTGGATCGGACCTTCGAGGGTATGGCATGCCCTCCTCACTAGAAAGTTCGGTTCATGACGTATGTGCTGGATGGACCGGCACGTGTCTGGTGGAATGGTTTCGCCCGCACTCGAGACACCTCTACCATGGAGTGGGACCAGTTCCTAAAGCTCTTCAGGGAGAAGTACATCTGTCTTGCCTTCTTAAGGAAGAAGGAAGCTGAGTTCTACAACCTCAGGTAGGGAAGCATGAGTGTGGCCGACTACATTCAATGGTTCCTACTTCTGGAACGCTATGCCACCAACCTTGGAGCCGAGAGAAGGGCAACATTGTTCTTGGAGGGCCTAAACTACCAAGTGGGTCGAAGTCTTGTTCCACAGCTTCCACTCACCTTCCAGCAGATAGTGAATAAGGCCATGGCCATCGAGTCCTACCCAGGATTCCAATCATATAGACACAGTAATGGCTATAGCAACAACAAGAGGAAGAACCCTACCCAGAATGAGAATCGCGGACGTGATCGGTGCAATAGGTGCTCTCGCCACCATCCTCTAGGGAGATGTCCTGCCAACAATGCACCTGCTCGTAGAGACAATCGACCTCCTCCGACCTGCCATGAGTGTGGCCAAGTTGGGCATATCCAACCACTCTGTCCCCGTTTCCAGCAAGGACAGAATAATGCCCAACAACCGCAACAGCCAAGGCAGAATCCACCTCTGTGGAATAATAACAAAAACAACAACCAGAACCTGAGGCAACCGCCAGTAGAGAGGAGGAATGAGAGAGTGTTTGCTCTCAATGCTGAGGAAGCAGGTGAAGATAATGAAGTTATTGAAGGTACCTTGAATCTTAATATGCATCCTATAAAGGCAATGTTTGATTCTGGCTCATCCAATACCTTCATATCATGTCAACTTGCTTCTATGTTAGAAATAGAATCTGAGTATATGGATCATATATTAGATGTAAAAACCCCAAGTGGTAAAGTCTACTCTTAGTATCTCCAAACTCCGACCATGGACCTCTGTATATCTGGTATAATGTTTCCTTTAGATTTCATCTTGCTCGACATGACCGCCTTTGATGTCATCCTGGGAATGGATTGGTTGAAGAGGTACAAAGCTATTTTGTTTTGTGAAGAATCAAAGGTTAGTTTGTCACATCCTATTGAGGGAAGATTGTGTGTCAAGGGTAGGAAGCGAGAAGATCGGCAATTTGTTATCTCCGCCATCAAACATGAAAAGCTAATCTCGCAAGGGTGTAAAGCTTTCTTAGCCTCTATAGTCCTTGAGGCTACACCTCCTTCTCTCGACCGCATAGATGTGGTGAAGGACTTCCCGGACGTATTTCCCGAGTAGTTACCTGGTTTGCCACCAACTCGGGAGGTGGAGTTCTCCATCGAGCTTGTACCCAAAACTTCACCAATATCGAAGCCGCCTTACCGCTTGGCCCCTGCCGAGCTTGCCGAACTGAAGAAGCAACTAGAAGAGCTTATCGACATGGGCTTCATCTGCCCTAGTGTTTCACCTTGGGGAGCCCCTGTCTTGTTCGTGAAGAAGAAGGATGGTTCGATGCGGATGTGTATGGACTACCGCATGCTTAACCAAGTGACGGTGAAGAACTGTTATCCTTTGCCTCGCATCGATGACTTGTTCGACCAGTTAAAGTCAGCCACTGTGTTCTCCAAGTTGGATATGTGAAGTGGCTACTACTAGATGCACGTGAAGGACAATGATGTACCAAAGACGACATTCAGAACTTTCTATGGGCATTACGGATTCATGGTCATGCCTTTCGGCTTGACAAATGCCCCTGCTGCCTTCGTGAACTTGATGAACCGAGTGTTCTGCCCATTCCTTGACAAGTTCGTGGTGGTGTTTATTGATGACATTTTGGTTTATTCTGAGACGTTAGAACAACATCATGAGCATCTGCAGATTGTACTCAACACACTATGAGAAAATCAGCTCTATGCAAAATTCTCAAAGTGTGAGTTCTGGATAAAGGAAGTGATGTTTCTGGGTCATGTGATTTCTGTCGGACATATAGATGTTGATCCTGTAAAGGTAGAAGTTGTGACCTAGTGGAAAGCTCCAAAGAATCCCTCAGAGATCTGTAGTTTCCTTGGCTTAGCAAGTTACTATCAAAGGTTTATCAAGAACTTCTCTAAGTTGGCCTTGCCTTTAACCAAGCTGACGCAAAAGGAGATCAAGTTCTCTTAGACACCAGAATGTGAGAACAGTTTTTAGAAGTTGAAGAAGAGTCTGACTTCTGCTCCCGTGCTTGCTTTTCCTGTTGAGGGCATACCCTATGTCATCTACATCGATGCATCCAGATAAGGCTTAGGGTGTGTTTTGATGCAAGACGGAAAGGTGATCGCCTATGCTTCTCGACAATTGAAACCTAATGAAGCTAATTGGCCTACACATGATTTGGAGCTTGTTGCCATAGTTCATGCTTTGAAGATCTGGCGACACTATCTCTATGGTGAAAAGTTTGAAGTCTTTTCTGATCACAAGAGTTTGAGATATCTATTGACTCAGAAGGATCTGAACTTGCGACAATGTAGGTGGATGGAATATCTTAAAGTTTACGACTTCACCAATACCTATCATCCTGGTAAAGCGAATGTCATAGCTGATGCTTTAAGTCACAAGAAGGATGTTGTTTGTGCTGCTCTGAGATGTTTAGTATGGGAAAACCTTGAACATGTGGCAAGCTGGAGACCTCAGCCTATTGAATCAGTGGATGAAGACAAGTTGTGTGTTCATATGGCCAGCTTGACCGTTACACCAACCTGGATCTCAGAAGTCATGGTTGCACAGTTGGAGAGTTCTGAGCTTGAGGAGATGAAAGCTTTAACTGAGAAACTGCAATTTGACTTCTTTATCGGAGTGGATGGTGTTGTCCACTTCAAACAAAGGTTGTGGATTCCTAATGTTGGTGATCTGAGACAGAAGGTTTTGAGTGAAGCTCATGGGTCCAAGTACACTATTCATCCCGGCACAACAAAAATGTACAAGGACTTACAGCGAAGCATCTGGTGGAAGAACATGAAGAATGATATAGCTCTATTCGTCGCGAAGTGCTTGACATGTCAGCAAGTCAAGATCTAACATCAACGACCGGGTGGTCTTCTTCACCCTCTTGAAATTCCAAAATGGAAGTGGGAGAAAATCACAATGGACTTCGTTACTGGTTTCCCCAAGTCCAAGAAAGGTTATGATGTTATTTGGGTGGTTATTGATCGGCTTATGAAATATACTCATTTCTTACCTTTTAAAACCAATTGCAAAGTTGTGGATATGGCTCAGTTGTATGTTGAGTGGATCGTACGCCTGCATGGAGTACCTGAGGTAATAGTTTCTTATCGTGACCCAATGTTTACTTCTTATTTATAGGGTTAGATTCAGGAGGAGATGGGTACTGACTTGCGTTTTAGTACTGCTTACCACCCACAGACTGATTGTCAATCTGAGAGAACAGTTCAGATTATGGAGGACTTGCTTCGTGCTTGTGTGATGGATTGGGGTGGTGCATGGGATCGGTATCTGCCATTAGCTGAGTTTGCTTACAACAATAGCTACCAAGCTAGTATTGGTATGCCACCTTTTTAAGCTCTCTATGGTAGACCATGTTGTTCACCTTTGCATTGGGATGATGTCAGTGAACGTTCTCTAGTAAAGACCGATGACATGCAAATGATGGTAGAAAAGGTACAGTTGATAAAGAAACGCATGAAAGCTGCTCAAGACCGACAGAAGATGTATGCTGATAAGAAGAGGTCTGATGTTAACTTCCTAGTGGGTGACTATGCATTTCTGAAGATCAAGCCTATCTGTTCTATTGCTAGATCTGAATTTAAAGGCAAGTTGAGTTCCCGCTGTGTTGGACCATTTGAAATCTTAGATAAGGTTGGAGACTGTGCATACCGCTTAGCCTTACCTCCTTCCTATGATAAGATTCATAATGTGTTCCATGTCTCTGTGCTAAAGAAGTATGTGAAGGACTCTTCTCATGTGCTTACTGTTGAGCCTTTGGAGATACATGAGAATCTGACCTATGAAGAGCTACCTGTGAAGATTCTTGACTCCCGAGTAAAGCAGTTGAAGAACAAAGAGATTGAGCTGGTAAAAGTTTTTTGGAAATATCATGGTCTGGAAGAAACCACTTGAGAGTTGAGAGATGAAATGTTACGTACTCACCCTTCTCGTTTTGCTTGAGATTTCGAGGACAAAATCCTTTTAAGGGGTGGAGTGATGTAACATAATGAATCTTAGATGTAATCTCCATGTAAACCTTTTCCCCAAGTTTCCCTATCATTTCTATCCTTTATGTCATTTATGTTTAATTAGTGGAATTTATAGTGGTTTAGTGAACATTTATTCACTAATTATACCAATATAAGGGCTTATGCACAAATACCTCAGTGAAAGCTTAATTACCATAATTAAGTGCTCTAAACCTTAATCTAACTTTTTGATATGATTTGAAAACATAAAATGAGGTTTTCAAATTTGGTTCAATTTGGATGTTGTTTGTGCAAGTTATGCAATTTTAGGTACATTTTGGACTTTTATGCAATTTACCCAATTGGGAGGTTTTCTTTGCAAATTATCAACTGAATTTTAATCCTTAGATATTACCTTACCATTAACGAGATTTTAAACCATTAGAGAACCTAGTTTCACCTTGATTTGATGGTATTTCTGTCCAAGGGCATTATAAGGATTACCCTCTTTATAAAGGTACTTATCTTTAAAAGCTATCAACCAATGAGGTTATTTCTTTCTTGAAAAATGATGGGGATGGCCTTGAAGAATCTATGGGCTCTTAGGACCAAATTTTGATATCCAATAAGAGTCCATGAGCTGTCCTCTTGCATGGCCATCAAGCCCTAGGCTAAAGACACATGGAAAGTCCTTTAAGACACCTCATGCTTCACCTCTTTCTATATATAGCCATGTATACCCCTTCCCAACTCACAATTCTAAAACTCTTGCTCTCCTTTTCTTTCCTCTAGCTTAGATAATAGTTCCTTCTGTATTTGGACGTGAAGTTGTTGTCGCAAGGTAATAAAGGGAGCCTACCTTGGTGAAGAAGGCTCCTAGGGCTTCCAAATTGCTCTATTAGGGTTTCTAAAGCTCCTCCTTGGTAATTTTGACCAAAACTAGTAAGTTTCCTCCCTTCCTTCCCTATTTTCATACTATTAGTCTTCCTTACACCTTCTTCTAGGTCGAAACCATGACCATACATGGTAAAACTCCATCTAAAACCCTAAAACATCTCATCTCCATGCTCTTTTGCTAGGGTTTGCACCTCTAAAGTGGAGAAGGTGATCTTTGCTCAAGAAAGGAGCTTGTCTTGGAGCAACCAGACCTTCTAATCTCTGAATCCTTTCTGTTTGAACCTTATTATCTTCCTAGAGGCAAGTTTTGTTAACCCTCTTCTCATATATTGCTTAGTACATACTTAAAACCCATGCTTCTATGTTGATAATCGATGATTTCCATCTCTTTTTACCATGTTCTTCTAAGGTTTTGGTTTCTTGCTATTTTATCTTCTCTAGAATCTCTAGTTTGGTTATCTAAGAAACTTCAAACCTGATATTGGGTCAAATGGTGTTTTCTCCCTCTCCCTCTCTCTTTAATTATCTCGATCGGTTTGATGATGTGGCAATTTCCTATTAGTCAGTATTGAAAAATTCATATCTTCTAAACTGTTTATCCAAATTTGACAAATAAATATGTTTTGGAATTGAAAAATTAATATCTATATAATAAAAATATTTTCAAGGTCTGATTTCATGGTTTGATGAAGGGTGATTTTTGTAAAACGAATTTAATGCAGAAAATCCGTAAAAATTACATCTTAATCATCATAACTCCAAAATTAACATAAAATTATGTTTTCTTGATTAGGAGAACCTAATAAGTTCATTGGTGATATTTTCAAAAGATAAATCCGAATTTTGCTAAAGAGTTCTAAAAATAGGTTTTTCTATATAATAATGTGCACTATGTACTCTTATACATGTTAATACATTGAAAATAGGCAAAGTGGAACTTGGACTCAATTAAAGTGGTGAAAGTTAGTGATTGATATCAGTAAGAGAGGTATGTGCACTTACACCCTATGTTGGGATAATTGCAGCCAAACCCTATATTTCCCTAATGAGGCTTAAATGAACCCTAAATATTCTGTTCTTGAATCCTAATGTTGTTCATGCCTCAAATTAGATTATAATTTCTTTTCGTTTGGGTCTTATGCCCCACTGCCATGCTTATTGAATATTATGACTACTCTTGCCATGACTACTTTTCTAGCATGTGGATTTATGTTCTATTTAATTTAAAGTAGTGGTACTTATGTACAACTACCCACAGAGAGCATGTAAATAATCGCCCTGGGGAATGTCTTATTCTCCCCATAATATTGTAGGTGACTAGGAATGTCTTATTCTCCCCTCACCCAAGGTTAGAGGTCCGGTAGGTGCCTCAAACCTACTTAGTTAGGTAGGCATAATTATCTTACATGCAAATCCTTTTTGATATAATTGTTAATGGCAAGTTTCTTTTGAATATAGCCTCATACTGTTGTTATCTTCATCATATGATGAACCCTAGCATGTTTTTATTTGTTGTACTTATCTTGATATCCTAGATTAGTTTTGTGACACATACCTTGTTTTCTCTCCCCTTTTACTGGGTGCTTTCCCAACCACCCAGGTGCTGGTGCTGGGCAAGGAGAAGGACAAGTTTGAAGGAATTCATCTCAGGAGTAGATCTCAAGCTATCTGAAAGGATGTCTAGGTTGCTATAATTAGATCCTTTTCTCTTATCTTTTTCTTTTGAGAACAATCATGTAATGAACAATGAAAGCCATGTAATAGGTTTAGTACTTTTATTTCCGCTTCTATTGACATTTTGTAATGTATCTGGTGCATGCTTATTTACTTGGATAATTATACATGCATCCCTCAATATCTTTTGTCTTTCTAAAAAGATGGATGTTTTGTACTCCCTTTAGATTTTAGTAAGGAGGTGATCTCGCCTCTTTACAGAACTCGCTGCTAAATTTAATGTCCCTCCATTGTAGAGGCATGCCAGGACAACAAACTTATAGGTGAAAACAATTACCATCATTGGTTACAACAACGATTGCAATGATTTTCTTAAAGTTAAAAAAAATAATCGACCTGTTTTGAGGGGAAAACCATTAGTGTGGGCTGATGGATGTTGTAATTTTTTACCTATTGCCATGTCGGGAATGAAGCATGTGCCACCTCTTTGTAGTCATCATGATCATCAAGTTATCCTTACCTTGTACGCAGGGAGCAACACCGAAAACACCTGAAGACCATTAGAAATGTAGGTTAGACTTTAGAAGGGCAAAGTGAAAGGATCATGCATGATATTAAGCAAGTTGTGGCTCCCCTCAATTGTATTCATTGAAACCGCAAGACATTTATTTTTAGCAATAAATAGGAGAAGATGCAGGATGAATGGATAAGAGTGTGTTAGTAGGGAGGTAAATAATAAGTTACTGGGGAGAAAGTTAAATTGTGGTCTCACTCATACTAACTAAGCATAAGGAAGTGGCTTAAGTGGGGCAAGAGAAGACGAATGGATTTTCCATTTTCTTTGCATGTCAGTTGAGGTTTTCCTTTTCTAGCCAATTGCATCACTTTCTTTCATGTTGGCTGTAATGACTCGATCGTGAATACTGGAGAGAGAGAACCGAACTTCCCCACTTCTCTCAACTGTATGTGGTATGGGGAATGTGGTTTCTGGAGAATTAGGGATAACCAATATGAGAGAAAGGTAGGAAACAATTAATTGTGTTTGGAATTAGGCAACGTGCATGTTGCATTTGGAAAAAGGGACCGCGAGGGTGTGCAAAGAAAAGTGACAGTAAAATAATAAATGCTTGAAAAAAAAGAGGGAAAAGAAGAAGTCAAAGAGAGTGTTATATTTTGAAAATGCTACATTCTGATTGGCTGGGGTTGTTTTAAGAAGTTCAAAATGGGGGTATTGTAAATGTTTAGAACTATTCACTCTTTTTATAGTAGTATAGATAAATCATTGGAACATTTTATCACAGACACAAATAAATAGAGATAAAGCAAAGCAAGGGTTGGGAAATGGGCTACTTTGTCTTCTCTATCAGCTCCAACCTATTCACTACCCGTCCCAAGCCCGACCTAGGAAGCGTTGTCCTTGACTCCCCTTCCTAGGTGTCGATCTTATAACCACATTTTTCCAATGCATGTAATGAGATTTGCAAATCTCTTCTAAATAAATAAATAAGACCAATGTGTGATTTCATGGTTTGTTTTGAATGAATTTTGTATATAATGGCCTTGCATGCTTTCTTGATGGGCCTTATTGGCCATTAAGCCCATTTGAAAGAAAAATAAAAAGAAATGAAAAAGGGAATTCCATTTAATAAAAGAATACAAGGGAATAATGGAATATATATGAAAATGAGTAAAAGTGATCAAAAGGCTAAAAGATAGTTTCCCATAATAGGATTTCGTGTTATAAAGTATCCTTGGGGTTCAAGGAACTCAAGATAATTAAATAATGGTGAAGGAAATAAAGAATATGTGGAAAATACTATTAAATAAGGGATAACTTGAAACTAAAGTAAAGGACTCGTTTCCTTGGGATAATGATTCCAAATTTTACACAATGAGAGATAAACGTGTGAATGACTTTCCTCTAAAATTTGAGGCCAAAAAGACTTATGGTTTGAGAGTTATCGAATTTCCAAGTTATCTTTAAAATGAGGATTTTCCTTGTTTTATTGGGAATACATTTCCTTTTCTATTTAAGCGTGAGTAATGACGACCGTTGGATACTAATCCAACGGGTCAGGGATCATCATCAAAGTCCCAAGAATCGGGGACTGTAGCGCAAGTTACATGTAGATTTTCCTAACCTCTTTCCTCGTCATCAGATGGATGTGCCATCTTAGAAATCCTTCCATTGCGATCAGGAGAGGATTCTGAGTCGCCCATACCCTGGTTTGGTAACCTTTCATCGCATCGTTACAAAATGCCCAATTGGGTTGTGCACCATGATGACAGTAGGGTTGGGGAAACCCTAAAAAGACCACCAAATCCTATAAAAAGGGTCCCTGCTAGTTCCTAACATCCTAACGCTCACGAACGACCGCCTATTAGACCCCAGTTCTCTCTCTCTCTCGATCAATCGTTGCTTCTCCGGCGAGAGCTCCGCCTCACTCTACCGTGAAGCCTGCAGCAAGGAAGGGAGGAAGATGACTGACAGCAGTCATCCGATCCGGGATCACCGTGATCCCCGAAGGGATCTGTCGGCACTGAGACGGGGTTGGATAAGTAAAGGCGCGACTTATCGGGATCGTTGGATCAGGAATCGACGTCTGACGCCGGGGACACACATCGTTAGTGGAGGCCTTCGACACGGAGCTTCAGATCAACGTGGGACACAGCGACGCACTGATCTAACGGCTGAGGTATTTCCGATTAATACCTCTCTCTGCCCAATAATCAAATAAATGGCTTTTTCTTGATAAAACCCTAGTAATTACTAGGAATCTCGTATAGGGAAAAGTTATATATGAAAGTTGGGTAGAAAATTACAAGGAATCTATTAAAAATAATTGTAGCATCCAATTCCAATTCGTTTTACAAAAGTGCTTTAAATTGCTAGTAAAATACATTTAAGTTATTTGGAAACCCTAAATATCTATAAAGGATGTTTCTTTGTAACATAATGGGTTAAGTTGAGGGTTATGAACTTGTTAATTAATAATATGAGGTTTCTATTCGTTTTTGAATACCAATATGGATAAATTAGGGTTTATGTCTATGAATGAAAGATAATGTACATGAAGACCCTAATTTAGGGTAAAAGAAGAAGGAAACCTTGTTATTTTGATAAATTGCTAAATAATGATCCTAAAATTGTTAGGACTATAAAAAGGAGATAATTTAAAGGTTCTACATGGATTTGATGAATTAGGGTTCATAGCGATTGAAAATGAAAGCAAACCCCTAATTTTCAAGAAAACCCTAAAATTGGATAGAAACCCTAAGGGACATAATGATACTAGATAAATATTAATAAAAGTAAATTTGTACTTTTATTTCAGGGTTTCTGTGCCTTTGCTTGCTTACTTGGATATTCTATTTCTTCATTCTTGATTATGTATCTGAAACTGCAATAAGAGGTATGTGGTTACGTTTATGGCTATACCGCATAGTTTTCCGAGGTTTTATCGACGTTTCCCTAAATGTGTGAAATAACTGTTGGATCTTTTAATTCCTGCTTCTATAAAGTGACTATGGCTATCACTATGAGTATATATGTATGACTAGCTAGATCCGAGTCCACCCCTGTGGCTATGTCAAGGCTAAGGATAACCTAGAGCAAGGTCTAGGGTATCATGAGTCAGAAACTGGGCTACACATGTGTAGTGCCATGAGACTCTTAGCATACCATGAGTTAAGGAGTGGGCTACCCACGAGTAGTGCCATGTGACTCAGCCCTAGAAATTGATTCACCTATTAGGTGAAGTCATGAGGGGTAAAATGGGAATCTACCATAAGGGAGGTAGTATCCAAGTCCACTGCAGGGACAGCACAGGGGATAGGGTACACATGGATCGCGTAGTTATACTTAAAACGTAATATTGTTTGTTAATTGATAATTTGATGCAATAATTTGTTATAGATAATTGCACGATTAGTGAATCCCCCACATACCAGCTTTGGCTGACCGATGTTTTGTTTGTCGGCGTTTTAGGTACAAAACAAAAAGGACAAACAGTAATCCGTCATATTGTGAAATATACTAATTAAAGTCCAAGGAGGATTAGTTAGTTAGCCTGAGTTCTGGATAGAAGTTTTAGAATTCCAAATTTTCAAAGGTATGTAAAAGTTTTATTTATTACAGCTTTTCAATTTAGTCTAGTAGAATTTATTAATTGTTATCAATTCATTGTTGAACCTTGATCCGGAAATTATGTGTGCGGCTTTGACCTCTCGGTCTCCCTTAATTGGGGGTTATCGGAGGTGGGGTCGTAACATTTGGTATCAGAGCAATGGTTCTCCACTTAATTGTTAATAATGATTAAATTTTACAAACTCCATAGAACCCAAGGGAGTTATTAGAGGAGTATCCGAAAGATGGAGGTGTCTAGAAAGGGATCACGACTGGGGGCTGGCAAGATTTTCCTCCGCACCGCTAGTCGGAATACGAGGACTCCCGGACCCATGTGACCGCCTGGCCAAAGTCTTAGGGTATGAATCGAAATAAGATACCTTTAGGACTCTGATGAGTGCATACTCATCATGATTTTCAATTACCTTTTTGGAACAATTTAATATCTATTCCACATCTTTTCACCCTAATATGAATCATAATGCATAAAACTACTCAGTGATTCAATAATCAAGGTTTTAACTAAATATCTTTCATTTTATGCAGGTGTAGCAGGCAACTCCATGCAAACGGTCTCAAGACCGTTTGGATCCAAGCGGTCTCAAGACCGTTTGCTGGAATACACAAAGAACAAGACGAAACCAGTTGCCCAAGAAGTCCACGCGGTCTCAAGACCGTTTGGTCCCATGCGGTCCCAAGACCGTTTGGTCCCATGCGGTCCCAAGACCGTTTGGTCCCATGCGGTCCCAAGACTGTTTGGTCCCATGCGGTCCCAAGACCGTTTGGTCCCATGCGGTCTCAAGACCGTTTGCTAGAATACACAAAGAACAAGACGAAACCAGTTGCCCAAGAAGTCCACGCGGTCTCAAGACCGTTTGGTCCCATGCGGTCCCAATACCGTTTGGTCCCATGCGGTCCCAAGACGGTTTGGTCCCATGCGGTCCCAAGACCGTTTGGTCCCATGCGGTCCCAAGACCGTTTGGTCCCATGCGGTCCCAAGACCGTTTGGTCCCATGCGGTCCCAAGACCGTTTGGTCCCATGCGGTCCCAAGACCGTATGGTCTCATGCGGTCTCAAGACCGTTTGGTCCCACGCGGTCTCAAGACCGTTTGGTCCCACGCGGTCTCAAGACCGTTTGGTCCCATGCGGTCCCAAGACCGTTTGGTCCCATGCGGTCCCAAGACCGTATGGTCCCATACGGTCCCAAGACCGTTTGGTCCCGCGCGGTCCCAAGACCGTCCGATGCAAGCGCAAGGATCGATTGAAGAACTAAAGCCGTGCGACCACGCCAAAGCCAGGACCGATCAAAGCAAGACCGTTTGGCGCTCAAACGACCTCCAAACTGTTTGATGCCCAAACGGTCTCAAAACCGTTTGGCGCCCAAACGGTCTCAAGACCGTTTGGCGCCCAAACGGTCTCCAAACCGTTTAGAGAAGATATTTCCAGCAACTTAACCAAACCGTTTGGGATCAGATCTGAAAATATAAATAGACCCCCAGGGCCCCCATTTCGAGGTATCGGTTCCGGACGCCGAAAGGCTGCCAGAGCACCACACCGATCAAGTTCCACTCCATCTACCGCTGGTGTTGCGTCCAAGGAGGCCAAGAAGAGGAAGAAGACGGCGCAAGGAGCGCATCTTCTTCACCGAGTTGCGTCCACCCTCTGCACCGAGCTCATGGCGGATCTATCTTTCTCTCCTATCCTTCTTGTATCTCGTATCATGAGCGAGTAGTCCTCTTTCGCTGGGGTGCGGGGACTAGCCCCGCTGCCCATGCAAACCATGTTCTTTTGTTAAACTTTCCATGGCAATGTATATAACTCTTCATTTTGTCGTTTATCGTTAAGCTTGTAGGTTGGTTATGTGCGTGTTTTCATCTTTGTGCTCCCTATGTTGCGATAACTTCAATGCATGGGTTCCTATGTTGCGATAACTTCAAGGCATGGGTTGGAACGTCGTTTAGCATGTTTGACCCTTGACGATAACTTCCGATGGGTTCCTTGAGGTCGCAAGTGTATGATCCGCGAGGGGACGAGCCATCTAGCCTTCGGTGACGCTTCTGTGCGCCTAACGCCTGTATAGGGGGTTCACAACCTTAGTTGGATTTTGCATCATCTTGCTAAACGTCGATGTTTGCTCGCATGTCACCTTCCTGCTTGTTTATCGGTTAACGCGGCTGACTCCCAAACTAGAAATATGATGGGATTTCATCGAGGTCGTAAGTGTATGATCCGCAAGGGGACGAGCCATCTAGCCTTCGGTGACGCTTCTGTGCGCCTAACGCCCGTATGGGGGGTTCACAACCTCCGTGGATTTCTGTATCTTCATAGCCGTAAGACATGTGATCCGGATGGCGATGAGAAATCGGCTGCCTATGGTGATGCTTACGCGGACCTAACGCCCGTATGGGGGGTTCTGCAGCAGCTCTATTTGGAGTGTTATATCGTGCCTGGTTTGTTTGCAAAAGATTATGTTTGTGAGTGTAGCGGTGGTCAAACCCGGTACCATCCCAGCGATTCCATATCATTGATCTAAACTCATCTTTCTTTCCGCATTTACTTTCTTGCAATTAGTTTAATCAAACCCAAATCAACCTATTGTTCTAAATATTAGTCTTACTTAAGCTAGATCTAACTGACAAAGATTCTTAAAAACGTTGTCCTTTGGGTTCGATCCTCAACTATACTGCGATAAGATCTGTCTGCTTGCGGGTGGTATTGTTGCACTTGGTTTTGGTAAAAGCTCGGGGATATAAACTCCGAGTGAATTTGTTAGTGCATTCAAAAAAAACCACATCAAATTCTGGCGACGTTGCCGGGGACAACGGAATCAGTCAGTCAAATCTAGTTCTTTTAAGACTAATCTAGGATTTTGTTTTCTTTTTGAAAATATCGCTCATCTTTTTTATCTTTATTCTACACCAAGGATCTCACTTTCAAACCTTTTCAAATTTCAGGTGCTCTTTGACGATTAGTGCATGCACCGTTCGGATAGTCTCAGACTGACTGCGAGCTTTGATCCCGAAATCGATAGAACCTTCCATCGTCAGATCCGAGAGAATCAAGCCAGAATGGCGCAAGAAGAAGAAGTAGCCCGTAGGGTGGCTCAAGCCATCAATGCACAGAGAGAAAGGTTCATGCAAGAAGCTAGAGCTGCGGTTCAACAGGAGATCTTAGCAGCACAGGCAGCAGCTCAGGCAGCGGAACTTCAGAAGGATCTTAGAGAGTTCTCTATCCCAAAGGCCGTGAATGTCTATCATCCGGTGCAGCCTCCTCCCATCGAAGCTGCCAACTTTGAGATTAGAGCACATTGGATAACCTTGCTTCAAAACAACCCATTCTACGGTAAACAAGCTGAAGACAGCCAAGGTCATCTTCTCAGATTCATTGACCTGTGTGCTATGACGAAGCAAAATGGAGTCTCTGATGATGCTATTCGACTCCGTCTCTTCAAGTACTCTCTGGCTGATAGAGCCATTAGTTGGTACAACTCACTACAGAGTGATGTACCCATCACCACCTGGGAGCAGCTTCAAAACGCCTTTCTGGAAAAGTTCTACCCCCCATCTGTTACATATGAGATCAGGGGACGAATCACAAATTTCACTCAAGTCCTAGGAGAAACTCTTTCTGAAGCTTGGGATAGATACAAGGAGCTCCTACGCAAATGCCCACACCATGGAATTCCTAAGAACCAGCTGATAGAGATATTCTACAGGGGTGTGGAGGATGATGTTAAGATGTTCCTTGACTCCTCGTCTGGAGGGAACTTCATGCGGCAAAGTTACGACAGCGCATGGAGAGTAGTCACCCTGGGAGCAGAAAATCAAGCCAACTGGGGCAGATCTGTTGGTAAAGGAGTCTTAAAGGTAGCTATGGCTGATGCTATCCCAGAATACAAATCTATAGCTGAAACTTTGAAAGTCTTGGTTGCAAAGCAAGATCACATAGAATCATCCCTTGCTGCGATTGGAAGAGGACATTCTCCAACTAGGCAACCAGAACAAGTCAAGTCCACTTCTTTGTTTTGCGAAGCATGCAAAGGCACTGACCATTCCACACTATCATGCAATGTTCTCTATGATGTTGTTTTAAGCAATGCCTGTGGACAAGGAAATAATTGCCAGATGGAAAATCTAAATGCTATTAACACCAACCCTGGGCAGAACTATTACAATCCGAATCAAAATAGGAATCACCCAGGCTTCCAGTACGGAAATCCTTCAGGAGCTATGAACTCGCATCAATTTGTTCCGAATAATCAACCAAGAGGCCCACCTGGGTATCAGTTTAACCAGCAACAGAACTTTGGGAATCAAGGAAACTTCAAGGGAAACTTTCAGAACAGAAACTATCAGAATAACTCTCAGTATCAAAGCTTGAACCAACAACAGGGTCAAACAGGATCCATCCCTTCTGATGACAAGCTATCTACCATTGAAAAGTTATTGCAGACACAACAAATGATGATAGCCAATCAACAAGCCCAATAGAAGGCTATTGAAACTCAACTAGCTCAACTTGCTGCTAGTATTAAGCCACAAGCTGGAGTCTTCGCCGGACAACCTGAGAACAATCCAAAACATATGGAGCAGCTGAAGGTTATCGCCACAAGATCAGGGAAAAGTTATTCGGATCCACCAGCGAAAACAACTATGGATATCCCTGAGGAGAATGAACCTTTGACTAACCAAAACTCGACAACACCAGAATCGCAACCGAAGGAAAGGAATACTGATAAGGGAAGTTCTGAGAAATCTACCAATGAAGAAGTAGAGATACCAGAGCCGGATATTCCTGTATATAAGCCTCGTGTTCCTTTCCCATCCCGTCTGAGGCAAACCAAGCTTGATACTAGATTCATCAAATTTAAAGAGGCCATGAAGAAACTTCATGTTGATATACCATTCTTAGATGCTCTTAATGAGATACCGGCCTGGACCAAGTATCTAAAGTCGCTTCTCACCAAGAAGTACATCACTGAAGAGTATGAAACTGTAAAACTGGCGGCAACCACATCTGATATCATACTCAGCAAGATGCCAAAGAAACAAAAAGATCCAGGATCCTTTGGAATCTCTTGTCACATTGGTGACTCATCGTACAAAAAGGGATTGGCAGATCTTGGTGCAAGTATTTCTATTATGCCACTCAGTCTATGCAAGAGACTAGGGTTCGAAGAATTGCTTCCAACTGCTATGACAATTCAACTTGCGGATAATTCGATAAAAAGACCGTTAGGAATTCTCGAAGACATCCCAGTCAAGGTAGGCAAGGACGCATATGTTCCATGTGATTTTGTCATCATGGACATAAATGAAGACACCAAATACCCTCTTATCTTCGGCCGTCCTTTCCTGGCCACTGCTAGAGCCCTTATTGATGTTGAAGCAGGAACCTTACTTCTAAGGTTAGGAAAAGAGACTCTCGAATTTAAGGTTTTTGAAAGCATGAGAAGACCAAGTATACAGGAGGAGGTCTATCTGATAGATTGTGTTGAGCAGATGTCACAGCTTACTCAAGAATATCACGAGTCATGCGATCCCTTGGAAACTTCTCTATACGACCTTTTTAATGATGAACCTATTGACCAACAAGATAAGGACTGCACCGAACCTCCCGACTCTACTAAAGGAAATCCTGAAGCTACCTATGAAGAATTAAAGGTTACCGAAACCCCAGAAGAAATCAGTGAAAAACCAGAACCTCCTGAAATGAAGCCCCTACCTGAAGGGCTGAAGTATATGTTTTTAGATGATCTCAAAGTTTGTCCTGTCATTATAAACTCTGGTTTAACGACCAAACAAGAAGAGCAACTTCTGGAAGTATTAAAGGATAGCAAGAAAGCCATAGGCTACAAAATGAGTGACCTCATAGGAGTCAGCCAAGCGTTGTGCATGCACAGAATCCCCATGATGGAAGACCATAAGCTAACGATCGAGCATCAACGAAAGTTGGACCCGAATATGAAGGAAGTGGTCCGTTGTGAGATCATCAAACTCCTTACAGCTGGAATAATATACCCGATATCGGACTCACCATGGGTGAGCCCGGTTCATGTTGTACCCAAGAAAGGAGGTACTACCGTTATAAGAAATGAAAACAATGAGCTCATCCCCACCCGAACAGTCACTGGGTGGCGGATGTGTATTGATTATAGAAAATTAAACAAGGCCACTCAGAAGGATCATTTTCCTATGCCCTTCCTCGATCAAGTTTTAGAAAGATTGGCCCATCAAGAATATTTCTGTTACCTGGACGGTTACTCTGGATTCTATCAGATCCCCATACATCCAGATGATCAAGAAAAAACTACTTTCACATGTCCCTTTGGGACATATGCTTTTAAAAGGATGCCTTTCGGTCTGTGTAATGCCCCTGCAACTTTTCAACGTTGCATGACTGCCATTTTTGCAGGGCTTACTGAAACAGTTATGGAGGTTTTCATGGACGATTTTTCTGTATATGGGGACTCCTTCGATTCCTGTCTTGAGCATCTCTCCATGGTCCTCAAACGTTGTGAAGAAGCACATCTGGTGCTAAATTGGGAGAAATGCCACTTTATGGTAAAGGAAGGCATTGTTTTGGGCCACAAGGTTAGCAACAAAGGAATTGAAGTTGATAAAGCCAAGGTAGAAGTCATCTCTAAACTGGATGTCCCCACAAATGTAAAAGAAGTTCGCGCATTCCTTGGGCACGCTGGATTCTATAGAAGGTTTATACGTGACTTTTCCAAGATAACGAAGCCGATGACTAATCTACTTTTAAAGGATGCTGATTTTAATTTCAATGAAGAATGCGTCAAAAGTTTTGATATGCTGAAGAAAGCCCTTACAACTACTCCCATCATTAGAGCTCCCGATTGGGACCACCCCTTTGAAATTATGTGTGATGCCAGTGATTACGCGGTGGGTGCTGTCTTAGGACAATGCATAGAGAAGAAACATTATGTGATCTACTATGCATCAAAGACCCTCGACGAAGCTCAAAGGAATTATGCTACTACTGAAAAGGAGCTTTTAGCAGTCATTTATGCTTTCGACAAATTCAGATCCTACCTTACTGGTTCGAAGGTAATTGTTTACACTGACCATGCTGCTATCCGTTATCTTATGACAAAGAAGGATGCTAAGCCAAGGCTGATCAGATGGATACTCCTTCTACAAGAATTTGACCTTGAAATAAGAGATAAAAAAGGGACGGAGAACGTCATGGCAGATCACCTGAGTCGCATCCACACTCTGGATGCTGAAGGGATTCCGATAAACGACTCTCTACCAGATGATCAGCTTATGAGAGTCTCAGGATTCGAACCATGGTATTCAGACTTAGTAAACTACCTTGCTGCGGGAGTCATCCATCCCCAGTACACCGGGAACACTCTGAAGAAGTTTATGCACGATGTGAAGCATTACCATTGGGATGAACCATATCTTTTTAAACTTTGCGCTGATGGTCTGTATAGACGTTGTGTCGCCGAAGAAGAAGCCCATTCTATTTTGGAACAATGCCACTCAGGACCCGTGGGTGGGCATATGAGCTCTAAAAAGACTGCCTTAAAAGTTTTGCAATGTGGATTTTTCTGGCCAACTTTATCCAAGGACTGTTATGATTTTGTCATAACATGTGATAAGTGTCAAAGAGCTGGCAATATAACCAAGAAAGACGAAATGCCACTGAATCTATGGCAAGAAGTCGAGATATTTGACGTCTGGGGAGTGGACTATATGGGGCCATTCCCATCTTCTAATGGATTCTCTTACATCCTTGTGGTGGTGGACTACGTCTCCAAATGGGTTGAAGCTATACCAACCGTCACTTGTGATTCAAAACCAGTCATCAAACTATTCAAAGATATTATCTTCCCACGGTTCGGAGTGTCGAGAACCGTGATATCTGACGGAGGATCCCACTTCATTGAAAGAAGCCTTGAAGCTCTTCTACGAAAATATGGCGTCTCACACAAGATAGCTTCGCCTTATCATCCACAAACCAGTGGACAGGTAGAGGTCTCCAACCGACAACTTAAGGCTATCCTTGAGAAAACCATTGGACGTAATCAAAAAGATTGGGCGACAAAAATAAACGACGCCTTATGGGCTTATCGCACTGCTTATAAGACTCCCCTTGGGACTACCCCTTTTCGATTGATATACGGAAAGAGTTGCCACCTGCCAGTCGAACTTGAACATAAGGCATGGTGGGCAATTAAACAAATAAACTTCGATATGAAACAAGCAGGTCAAGCCAGAATTCTGCAACTCCATGAGCTGGATGAACTCAGAATGACAGCCTATGAGAATGCACGAATCTACAAAGAACGTACAAAACTCTGGCATGATGGACATCTGAAACAAAAAGACATACGAGTGGGAGACCAAGTTCTAGTTTTCAACTCCAGATTAAAATTGTTCCCAGGAAAACTCCGCTCACGTTGGTGCGGACCTTACATCGTCAAAAGCATCTCTCCCCATGGTGCTTTCTCTTTATGGAGCGACGGGTCTGGCAAATTTATAGCAAATGGTCACCGCTTGAAAAGATACTTCACACCAGCTGACAAAGGCACAGAAATAATGTTGGAATTCAGCAATCCAAAGGACCCACCATAATTCCGAAGAACTCTGTCGAGCCATCGACATAAAACAAAGGCGCTTGTCGGGAGGCAACCCGACCAATAAATCTATTTTACTTTTCCTTTTCAAATTTTGTTCCTTATAGTTAAATTTTCCTTAAATAAAACTTGCCTTATGAGAGAGTTTTTCTTTCAGGACACGAGATCGGATTGGTGCTGATCAGAACGAATTCATTCTCGGCAGTCATACCTGGTGTTTCCTTTCCCCTCCATCTTGAATTTAGGGTTTGCTCGAGGACGAGCAAATCTCTAAGTTCGGGGTGGAGGGTGGGTGGTACGTATTCCACTTCCACATACACACCCTCTTTTCATATTCAATATGTCTCTATCATAAAAATTTTCAAAATTTTGAACAGATACCTGATGCAATTTTGTCTTTTGTTGATAAAAATGTAACTAACTTTTTGCTATGCATCTTCTATCATAACATCCTCCTTATTCGAAGCAAATCCTCAAGAGGACTGACTTTTGAAACTTGCCTGAAATCATCCTATGAAACTTATGATTCCTAACATCATAATTCTTTTTACATAATGATAAGTATCTGTCAAACTGATAGGGATCAAACACGTCGCGCTTCCTAACTGACTAGTGGAACAATGGCTCAGAAACCCCACCGGATCCGCATAAAGTCATTATTTGAGCAGAGTATGACAAAGAGAATAACCCGGTTTTGAATTGTAAATCAAGTTGCATCCTGATCTGAACTCTCTTCTACACTTCTTCTATCATCTTCGTATCCCTCCATCCATAAATACCACCAAAAATAGCCAAACTTGTGCCAAACCCTAAGTTCGGGGTGGCACGCCACTTTTCCCATATCCGCTTCTTCCATACCCCTTCCAATAAATAGGGGCGTACCACCAAAAATGCAATCTCGAGTCGAATAGAGGAGAGATCTGCAATAAAAAGATGCCAAAGTGCACACAAAATAAATGCAATCTTGAGTCGAATAGAAGAGAGATCTGCAACAAAAGATGCCATAGCGCACACAAAAAAATATGCAATAAATGAAATTGCAAAACAAATAAAAATCTCGAGTCGAATAGAGGAGAGATTTACTTCTTCTTTCCATACCACCTTTCACTCCTTTTTCTACCTAAGGGCACAATACATGCCCTACCATCCTGAACTACACCAGTGTCAGATCAAATGCATACTTGTCGATTCTACGGGTATCTCTGAACTCCTACAAAACTCTTCAACATGCTTGGTGTTGGAAAAGGCGGGGAGGAAGCGTTGTTGGGAA
Source organism: Alisma plantago-aquatica (assembly GCA_963693085.1). Taxonomy (NCBI): domain Eukaryota; kingdom Viridiplantae; phylum Streptophyta; class Magnoliopsida; order Alismatales; family Alismataceae; genus Alisma; species Alisma plantago-aquatica. Next base: position 765,828,767 of record OY856414.1, on the reverse strand, counting down.
ACGAACTCAGGAACGAAGCTATGGAAAGATGTGTTTCGTGGTCCCAGGAAGTTGAGGTACTCACTCATACTGAGCCAAAAGAAAACATTTGTGATGTGAAGATGAAGAAATCACACGGATCGAGAGTATTCCATCAGGCAACAATTTCAAATTTTATGTTACTCGAGGACGAGCAACGATTTAAGTTCGGGGTGTTTTGATGAGTGCATACTCATCATGATTTTCAATTACCTTTTTGGAACAATTTAATATCTATTCCACATCTTTTCACCCTAATATGAATCATAATGCATAAAACTACTCAGTGATTCAATAATCAAGGTTTTAACTAAATATCTTTCATTTTATGCAGGTGTAGCAGGCAACTCCATGCAAACGGTCTCAAGACCGTTTGGATCCAAGCGGTCTCAAGACCGTTTGCTGGAATACACAGAGAACAAGACGAAACCAGTTGCCCAAGAAGTCCACGCGGTCTCAAGACCGTTTGGTCCCATGCGGTCCCAAGACCGTTTGGTCCCATGCGGTCCCAAGACCGTTTGGTCCCATGCGGTCCCAAGACCGTTTGGTCCCATGCGGTCCCAAGACCGTTTGCTGGAATACACAAAGAACAAGACGAAACCAGTTGCCCAAGAAGTCCACACGGTCTCAAGACCGTTTGGTCCCATGCGGTCCCAAGACCGTTTGGTCCCATGCGGTCCCAAGACCATTTGGTCCCATGCGGTCCCAAGACCGTTTGGTCCCATACGGTCTCAAGACCGTTTGGTCCCACGCGGTCTCCAGACCGTTTGGTCCCATGCGGTCTCAAGACCGTTTGGTCCCATGAGGTCCCAAGACCGTATGGTCCCATACGGTCCCAAGACCGTTTGGTCCCGCGCGGTCCCAAGACCGTCCGATGCAAGCGCAAGGATCGATTGAAGAACTAAAGCCGCGTGACCACGCCAAAGCCAGGACCGATCAAAGCAAGACCGTTTGGCGCTCAAACGACCTCCAAACCGTTTGATGCCCAAACGGTCTCAAAACCGTTTGGCGCCCAAACGGTCTCAAGACCGTTTGGCGCCCAAACGGTCTCCAAACCGTTTAGAGAAGATATTTCCAGCAACTTAACCAAATCGTTTGGGATCAGATCTGAAACTATAAATAGAGCCCCAGGGCCCCCATTTCGAGGTATCGGTTCCGGACGCCGAAAGGCTGCCAGAGCACCACACCGATCAAGTTCCACTCCATCTACCGCTGGTGTTGCGTCCAAGGAGGCCAAGAAGAGGAAGAAGACGGCGCAAGGAGCGCATCTTCTTCACCGAGCTGCGTCCACCCTCTGCACTGAGCTCATGGCGGATCTATCTTTCTCTCCTATCCTTCTTGTATCTCGTATCATGAGCGAGTAGTCCTCTTTCGCTGGGGTGCGGGGACTAGCCCCGCTGCCCATGCAAACCATGTTCTTTTGTTAAACTTTCCATGGCAATGTATATAACTCTTCATTTTGTCGTTTATCGTTAAGCTTGTAGGTTGGTTATGTGCGTGTTTTCATCTTTGTGCTCCCTATGTTGCGATAACTTCAATGCATGGGTTCCTATGTTGCGATAACTTCAAGGCATGGGTTGGAACGTCGTTTAGCATGTTTGACCCTTGACGATAACTTCTGATGGGTTCCTTGAGGTCGCAAGTGTATGATCCGCGAGGGGACGAGCCATCTAGCCTTCGGTGACGCTTCTGTGCGCCTAACGCCTGTATAGGGGGTTCACAACCTTAGTTGGATTTTGCATCATCTTACTAAACGTCGATGTTTGCTCGCATGTCACCTTCCTGCTTGTTTATCGGTTAACGCGGCTGACTCCCAAACTAGAAATAGGATGGGATTTCATCGAGGTCGTAAGTGTATGATCCGCAAGGGGACGAGCCATCTAGCCTTCGGTGACGCTTCTGTGCGCCTAACGCCCGTATGGGGGGTTCACAACCTCCGTGGATTTCTGTATCTTCAGAGCCGTAAGACATGTGATCCGGATGGCGATGAGAAATCGGCTGCCTATGGTGATGCTTACGCGGACCTAACGCCCGTATGGGGGGTTCTGCAGCAGCTCTATTTGGAGTGTTATATCATGCCTGGTTTGTTTGCAAAAGATAATGTTTGTGAGTGTAGCGGTGGTCAAACCCGGTACCATCCCAGCGATTCCATATCATTGATCTAAACTCATCTTTCTTTCCGCATTTACTTTCTTGCAATTAGTTTAATCAAACCCAAATCAACCTATTGTTCTAAATATTAGTCTTACTTAAGCTAGATCTAACTGACAAAGATTCTTAAAAACATTGTCCTTTGGGTTCGATCCTCAACTATACTGCGATAAGATCCGTCTGCTTGCGGGTGGTATTGTTGCACTTGGTTTTGGTAAAAGCTCGGGGATATAAACTCCGAGTGAATTTGTTAGTGCATTCAAAAAAAACCACATCAGACTCTCTCATCCTATTCATCCCCTCTCATCACATATTCTATTAAGGCTTTAAGAGTAGGATTCTCTCTCTCTTCCACACTCATGTGGTATGGGCACATAAGTTAAGGGTTTAAGAATCCTCCAGTAAATTAATAAAAGATATGTAATGAGATATCATTGAACTTAAGTATAACTATTTTAAATGATACACTAAAGGTTTTCTTGTTATGCTTATGTAGATGGCAAGAACCAAGACTGTGGCTATTCCCGAGGGCTCCGGAAAACCGGCTAGGAGTGTTTGTCCTCCCCGTAAAGTAAAGGAGTCTTCTGAAAAGAGGAATAGGAACCATGAGGGTGGATCCTCTAAGAAGAGGAAGAGGCCTGAGGAAGTCACTCAAGAAGTCCCTAACCCTGACCCAGTACCATTTAGTAACCTGAACCAAGAACAAGACCAAGGGTATGAAGAGCAGCATGTGTATGAGGAAGAATCCCTGATGGATGAGGACCCAGTCGATGATTCAAAACCCACCATGATGATCCATACCCCTGATACCTTGTGGTTAGAGCAACAGAGGAAGTTGACAGAGGCCATTAATGCTTTGGCCCTCCGAGACACAGCTAGAGCTGAGAATGGTGAACCACACCCTGTTCGTCCATGTGTGGGAGCCACCATCCTAGACTTTGTCAAGCTGAACATAGAGAAGTTCTGGGGAGAGGATAAGACGGAAAAGCAGAAGCCTGGATACTTGCAATAGAGAATAGTTTCTGCATGCTTGAAGTTCAACCGAGCAAGAAGGTCCTCTTTGCTGCTCATCTCTTGGAAGGGGCATCTAAGATATGGTGGGAGACCCAAATCACTGGCAGAGACTTGACAGAGGAGCCCATGGCATGGGCTGATTTCAAGACGATCTTCACCGCCAGATTCGTCCCAGTCTCAGCTAAGAAGGAAAAGGAAAGGGAGTTCACCAACATGACCCAAGGAAACTCTTCTGTGGCAGACTTCGGGCGTAAGTTCCGGATCCTGGAACGCTTTGGGTACAAGATGGATGAAGAAAGGAGGGTGGATCACTTCATAGAGCGCCTTCACCCTGCCATCAGGCCCCATGTGATGGAAAGCAAGACAAGAACCTTCGCTGAAGCCTACAATACTGCTTTAGACATGGAGAGGACCGTGATGCCTGCCCCGTTTCCACCTAAGGGGTACTTGGGTTTCACTGAAGGAGCCCAAGGCCCGAGAAACAACCACAAGAAGGGTCCAGGACGACATCAAGCTAAAGGTAAACATGGAGGAAAGGGGAAACCTCGTCAGGAGAACAACCGACCTCCTTGCCGCACCTGCGGGAAGGGCCACACTGGTGAATGTCGCTACAAGAAGAAGACTTGCTTTCGTTGCCACCAAGAAGGACATCTGCAATCCGTCTGTCCTATGCCAGAGCCCAGAGGACAAGGACCTATGGCAGCCCCACCAGCAGCGGCACCACCTGTGGCAGCTCCACCTATAGCTGTAGCCCCACCTGCAGGAGAAAGAAGGCAAGCCCGGGTGTTTGCCATTGACAATGAGGAGGCTCAAGTTAATGCAAATCGGTTGATCGAGGGTAATAACCCTTAGAGTTTTTCTTTTATGTTTTAAAGTTAAGCATGTAATAGTCTAATGCATGATGAAAAACAATGTAGGCATGCTTGAAGTTATGGGACATAATGTGAAAGCTTTATTTGACTCTGGATCTACTAATACTTTCATTTCGAGAAATCTTGCAACTATGCTTTGTTTGGATATAAAGGATTTAGGATATGTCTTAGATGTTACAACCCCAAGTGGTCGAATCTTTACCTCTCTTTTGAAAACTCCGGTAATACCTGTGAAATATCGAGATCATGAATTTCCTACAGACTTTATCCTTCTTGACATGAATGATTTTGATGTGATCATTGGAATGGATTGGCTTTATACTTATAGGGCCCAAATCGACTGTAGGGAAAAGAAAGTGATCATTAGGGAACCAGGTCACCCACCCTTTGTCATTAGAGGTAGGAAAGATGCCACCACTAGTTTGTATGTGTCATCCCTGAAGGCAGAAAGAATGATGAGTAAAGGTTGTCAAGATTTCCTAGCAGTTGTTATCGAGCCCGAACCCAAGGTGCAGCCCTTAGAGGAAATAGAGGTAGTCAAGAGCTATGCAGATGTTTTTTCGGATGATCTACCCGGGATTCCTCCCGAGAGAGAGGTGGATTTTTTCATAGAGATAGCTCCAGGAACAAGCCCTATTTCCCGAGCACCCTATAGGATGGCCCCTGCTGAGTTGCTTGAGCTAAAGAAGCAATTGCAGGAATTGTTGGACAAGGGTTTTATCCGCCCTAGCACATCACCATGGGGAGCGCCGGTTCTTTTTGTAAAGAAAAAGGATGGTTCACTCCGAATGTGCATAGACTACCGGATGATTAACCAGGCTACCATTAAGAACAAATACCCTTTACCCCGGATTGATGACTTGTTTGACCAGTTGAAATCGGCTCGAGTCTTTTCCAAGATTGACTTAAGATCGGGTTACCACCAGTTGAGAGTCAAGAGTGAGGATATCCCGAAAACTGCCTTCAGGACCCGGTATGGCCACTATGAGTTCGTGGTTATGCCTTTTGGGTTGTCCAATGCACCTAGTGTGTTCATGAACCTTATGAACAATGTGTTTCAACCCTTCCTTGACTCGTTTGTCATAGTGTTTATAGATGACATACTGGTTTATTCTGATGACCTAGATCAACACCTAGACCACCTAAGTAAGGTCCTTGATATCTTGAGAAAGCAGAAGTTCTATGGGAAATTCTCTAAATGTAAGTTTTGGATAGACCGAGTCATGTTCCTTGGACACATCATCTCAGGAGGAATGATCGTCGTAGATCTAGCTAAAGTGTCAGCAGTTCGAGACTGGCCAGCACTGAAGAACCCCTCCGAGATACGAAGCTTCTTGGGGTTGGCAGGATATTATCGGCGCTTCATCACAGATTTCTCAAAGACTGCCTTGCCTCTGACTATGTTGACTCGGAAAGATGTGAAGTTTCTGTGGTCTGATGTTTGTGAGGCTCGTTTCCAGGAGCTTAAAGAGAAGTTGACCACTGCACCAGTTTTGACATTACCATCAGGCAATGAGGGTTTCATGATCTTCACCGATGCATCAAAGATGGGACTTGGCTGTGTGTTGGAACAGAATCGGCACATGGTTGCATATGCCTCCCGACAGCTCAAGCCAAATGAGGTGAATTACCCGACACATGACCTGGAGTTAGCTGCTATCATTCATGCATTAAAGACTTGGCGGCATTATCTATATGGTGCCACTTTTGAGATCTTCACTGACCATAAGAGCCTGAAGTATCTGCTGACGCAAAAAGACTTGAACCTACGACAACGACGATGGATGGAGTACATGAAGGATTACGACTTCACCATTGCCTATCATCCAGGGAAGGCAAACGTCGTAGCTGATGCCTTAAGTCGAAAACAGCTCAGGTGTGCAGCTGTTTTGTCTAGTCAGTGGAAGAGCTTAGAAGAATTGGTGGAATGGTCACCTCAACCATTGGATGATCGAGTTCGTTTGGCCAATATTCAGATACAGTCTGAGTTATTGAGTGAGATTGTCGCATCATAGTTGGCCAGTGGAGGACTTGACAAGATGAAAGGCTTGATGCAGAAGACACAAACCCGTCTTTCTTTGGGAATAGACGGAGGAATCCGATTTGAGAATCGCATATGGGTTCCTGAGTATTCACCGTTGAAGGAACGTATCCTACAAGAGGCTCATGGTTCTAAGTACACGGTACACCCAGGGACTACGAAGATGTTTACGGACATGCAAAGGTTTTTCTGGTGGCCAGGGATGAAAAGAGACATTGCAGCTTATGTAGCCAATTGTCTTACGTGCCAAATGGTGAAGGTTGAACACCAACGACCCGACGGACTTTTACAGTCTATATAGATTCCAGAGTGGAAATGGGAGCAGATCACCATGGATTTCGTGGTGGGTCTACCCCGGACCAAGAGAGGTCATGATGCGATATGGGTTGTGGTAGATCACCTTACCAAGTCAGCACACTTCCTTGCCTTAAAGACCACTGCCAAGGTGTCAGATTTATCTGAGTTGTATATCAGAGAGATAGTACGCTTGCATGGAGTACCTGGTTCCATCATCTCCGATAGAGACCCAAAGTTTACTTCCAAGTTGTGGAAACAGGTTCAAGAGGAACTAGGTACAAGGTTAAAGTTCAGTACCGCCTATCACCCCCAGACAGATGGTCAGTCAGAAAGGATGATTCAAACCTTAGAGGATCTGCTGCGAGCTTGTGTGCTCGATTGGGGTGGATCATGGGAGCAGTACCTGCCTTTAGCTGAGTTTGCCTACAATAATAGTTACCAAGCTAGTATCGGGATGCCTCCATATGAAGCTCTGTATGGGAGACCATGTCGGTCACCACTTCACTGGGATGAAGTTGGTGAAAGGACCTTATTGAGGTCAGATGAACTCCAAGTGTATGCTGATAAAGTCACTTTAATCAGGCAAAGGCTAAAGAGGGCCCAAGACAGACAGAAGTCGTATGCTGATGCGAAGCGGACTGATGTGCATTTCGCTGTGGGAGAACATGTCTTTCTGAAAATCCGACCGCTCCGAGCTATAGCTAAAAATAGAGGAAAGTTGAGTCCCCGATACGTGGGTCCGTTTGAAGTGTTAGAACGGATTGGTGAAGCCGCATATCGTTTGGCGTTACCCCCTCAATACAGTATGATGCATGATGTGTTTCAAGTGTCCAATCTGAAGTGATATGTGCAAGATCCAAGCCATGTGCTGAGCATTGAACCAATTGAGCTTCAAGGAAAGTTGTCTTATCCTGAGTTGCCTTTGTGGATTCTAGATACCAAGGTAAAAGAGCTCAGAAATAAGAATATAGAGATGGTAAAGGTTCTTTGGAAGCACCATGGAGAGGATGAGGCCACATGGGAGCTGAAGACGGACATGGAAAAGGCATATCCAAATTTGTTTGTTTGATTGTTGAATTTTGAGGGCAAAATTCCTATAAGGAGGGGAGGATGTTATAACCTCATTTTTCCAATGCATGTAATGAGATTTGCAAATCTCTTCTAAATAAATAAATAAGACCAATGTGTGATTTCATGGTTTGTTTTGAATGAATTTTGTATATAATGGCCTTGCATGCTTTCTTGATGGGCCTTATTGGCCATTAAGCCCATTTGAAAGAAAAATAAAAAGAAATGAAAAAGGGAATTCCATTTAATAAAAGAATACAAGGGAATAATGGAATATATATGAAAATGAGTAAAAGTGATCAAAAGGCTAAAAGATAATTTCCCATAATAGGATTTCGTGTTATAAAGGATCCTTGGGGTTCAAGGAACTCAAGATAATTAAATAATGGTGAAGGAAATAAAGAATATGTGGAAAATACTATTACATAAGGGATAACTTGAAACTGAAGTAAAGGACTCGTTTCCTTGGGATAATGATTCCAAATTTTACACAATGAGAGATAAATGTGTGAATGACTTTCCTCTAAAATTTGAGGCCAAAAAGACTTATGGTTTGAGAGTTATCGAATTTCCAAGTTATCTTTAAAATGAGGATTTTCCTTGTTTTATTGGGAATACATTTCCTTTTCTGTTTAAGCGCGAGTAATGACGACCGTTGGATACTAATCCAACGGGTCAGGGATCATCATCAAATTCCCAAGAATCGGGGACTGTAGCGCAAGTTACAGGTAGATTTTCCTAACCTCTTTCCTCGTCATCAGATGGATGTGCCATCTTGGAAATCCTTCCATTGCGATCAGGAGAGGATTCCGAGTCGCCCATACCCTGGTTTGGTAACCTTTCATCGCGTCGTTACAAAATGCCCAATTGGGTTGTGCACCATGACGGCAGTAGGGTTGGGGAAACCCTAAAAAGACCACCAAACCCTATAAAAAGGGCCCATGCAAGTTCCTAACATCCTAACGCTCACGAACGGCCGCCTATTAGACCCCAGTTCTCTCTCTCTCGATCAATCGTTTCTTCTCCGGCGAGAGCTCTGCCTCACTCTACCGTGAAGCCTACAGCAAGGAAGGGAGGAAGACGACTGACAGCAGTCGTCCGATCTGGGATCACCGTGATCCCCGAAGGGATCTGACGACACTGAGACGGGGTTGGATAAGTAAAGGCGCGACTTATCAGGATCGTTGGATCAGGAATCGACGTCTGACGCCGGGGACGCACGCCGTTTGTGAAGGCCTTCGACACAGAGCGTCAGATCAACGCGGGACACAATGACGCACTGATCTAACGGCCGAGGTATTTCCGATTAATACCTCTCTCTGCCCAATAATCAAATAAATGGCTTTTTCTTGATAAAACCCTAGTAATTACTAGGAATCTCGTATAGGGAAAAGTTATATATGAAAGTTGGGTAAAAAATTACAAGGAATCTATTAAAAATAATTTTAGCATCCAATTCCAGTTCGTTTTACAAAAGTGCTTTAAATTGCTAGTAAAATAAATTTAAGTTATTTGGAAACCCTAAATATCTATAAAGGATGTTTCTTTGTAACATAATGGGTTAAGTTGAGGGTTATGAACCTGTTAATTAATAATATGAGGTTTCTATTCGTTTTTGAATACCAATATGGCTAAATTAGGGTTTATGTCTATGAATGAAAGATAATGTACATGAAGACTCTAATTTAGGGTAAAAGAAGAAGGAAACCTTGTTATTTTGATAAATTGCTAAACAATGATCCTAAAATTATTAGGACTATAAAAAGGAGATAATTTAAAGGTTCTACATGGATTTGATGAATTAGGGTTCATAGCGATTGAAAATGAAAGCAAAACCCTAATTTTCAAGAAAACCCTAAAATTGGATAGAAACCCTAAGGGACATAATGATACTAGATAAATATTAATAAAAGTAAATTTGTACTTTTATTTCAGGGTTTCTGTGCCTTTGCTTTCTTACTTGGATATTCTATTTCTTCATTCTTTATTATGTATCCAAAACTACAATAAGAGGTATGTGGTTACGTTTATGGCTATACCGCATAGTTTTCCGAGGTTTTATCGACGTTTCCCTAAATGTGTGAAATAACCGTTGGATGTTTTAATTCCTGCCTCTATAAAGTGACTATGGCTATCACTATGAGTATATATGTATGACTAGCTAGATCCGAGTCCACCCCTGTGGCTATGTCAAGGCTAAGGATAACCTAGAGCAAGGTCTAGGGTATCATGAGTCAGAAACTGGGCTACACATGTGTAGTGCCATGAGACTCTTAGCATACCATGAGTTAAGGAGTGGGCTACCCACGGGTAGTGCCATGTGACTCAGCCCTAGAAATTGATTCACCTATTAGGTGAAGTCATGAGGGGTAAAATGGGAATCTACCATAAGGGAGGTAGTATCCAGGTTCACTGCAGGGACAGCGCAGGGGATAGGGTTTACATGGATCGCGTAGTTATACTTAAAACATAATATTGTTTGTTAATTGATAATTTGATGCAATAATTTGTTATAGATAATTGCACGATTAGTGAATCCCCCACATACCAGCTTTGGCTGACCAACGTTTTGTTTGTCGGCATTTTAGGTACAAAACAAAAAGGACAAACAGTAATCCGTCATATTGTGAAATATACTAATTAAAGTCCAAGGAGGATTAGTTAGTTATCCTGAGTTATGGATAGAAGTTTTAGAATTCCAAATTTTCAAAGCTATGTAAAAGTTTTATTTATTACAGCTTTTCAGTTTAGTCTAGTAGAATTTATTAATTGTTATCAATCAATTGTTGAACCTTGATCCGGAAATTATGTGTGCGGCTTTGACCTCTCGGTCTCCCTTAATTGTGGGTTATCGGAGGTGGGGTCATAACAGTCGATGTCAGACCGGTGCTGATTTTCACACAAAAGGTAAGTCAGATGAGCTCTGCTTCCCACCCACCTATCATCACCTCTCCAACCACGCTCTTCAATGGCTCAAGACAAAATAGGTGATCTTCTTCCTGTTTTAAATTAGTAAGAGAACACGTACTCGAAATGTGATCTACAATTGAGGATTATGATGGCATTTAGACATTAATAACCATATGTATTGATATTAAATAGCACAATGTCTGAATACTTTTCCATTATAGCTCACTACATATTTAAGTACAATGTATGTCTTTGGTGAATCTTAATGTTTCAAACAGTATAAAGTAAAAATATAATTGTAATATGTATATAACACATTGTCTAGATACTTTTTTGTTTACATGTCATCACAGATCAAATTGCCATTTATGTTAGTGGGTGACTCTTGATACATCACATACTACAAAATAAAATGTCTTTTGGTGAAACTGTGACTCAATATGTACATATCTCATTATCCATGCTACAATCCATATTCTCTTTCAAGTTGTACATAGAGGGTAAGATGCATTGTTGTGACTTGAGTTTCTCATTTCTTGATGAGATCAAATTGTTCTTATGTGATAAAATGATAAGAATTATGCAAACATTTGAAAACAACTATGAGTGCCATCACGTGTAAAAAGATCTTCTACTTGTTGTCAAAATAGAGTAGCTTGCGTTATTTTGTTGTCATATTGTAGTTGAATCTTTAAGATAGAAGTTCTGTAAACATGAATACATAATTTCAAGTTATGAGAAAATTACAAATATGGTCGCCAAGTTTTCATAGTGGACTCTCTGTAGTGATAGTTTTAGAAGTAGTTTGTAGCATATATGTAGTATCTTTGTGGCAGTTGTTACAAGTCATGTATCAGAGCTTTTGTTAGTTGGAAATAGTAAATTTGATTTGGCTTTATCAAACCAGAATGATCCTAATAGATGGCGGTATGTTAGTTTCAAACAAAGATATCAAAATTGTGAAGTGCATTGAGACAAAAAATACTTTATTGTATTAGAAGAGATCAAAATTTATGTTCAATTATGCCTAAAGTATATAAAATTTTAGTGAAGATTGTATTTATTGTTGTTGTAATAGTTTTTTTTTGTAGAATCTGGTCTAATTATTAATTTGATATCTTTCGATAATTTTACCTTGATAACACTACATATAGCTGACCATGAGAGAATATAGGTTGAGGATGATATATTCCAACTTCCATTAAGATGTGTCCTTGTGTTTTTCTTATTGTCTTTGCAAAACATAATCAAATTAGAAATTATAGTCTCTTAAAATAATAGGTTTCATGATCTTTCAACATCAATAAAATCTTGGAATGAATACTTTTTGTCCTTTCCTATGTCCAACTGCTATCTCAGCATCAATGATATTCTTGTTCAAGTTTTTATAAATAAGTCATATTCTATTATAAAGACATGAGAAAGGATCAATATTTCTAAGAAATTCATAGAGCAATTTTTTACAACCAACTTTAGGGTGGAAGACCTAAAGGGGCCAAAGAATTTAGAAATGCTTCTTATAAAAATGATTGGTGTTATCAATAGCTGAATAAAACTTGGACGTATTCTTTCTTATATCCTAGAAAAATATAAATTGATATGTTTATTTCATCAATAAACTCTTTTTTCGACACAATTATATGACTTGTAAAGGAGATAATGTTATCCTCAACAATCATTATCTTACAAAAAAGTTCTCATGTTTGTTTACCCGTGAGAAAAAATACCCTACAGGTGGCTGATTGGGCATCTTATGCAACTCATAAAAACATACAAAAAGAATATAGCTCAGAGTTGTCATTGTGCTATATACTGATCAATCTGAGATATGTGTTTAATTCGGAAGCAAACTCTGAAAAAGACCGATTTTGACTCCACCCAATGAAGATGAAAAGCAGAAACTATAACGAAAGACAAAGTTTGACAGTCCTATTACAAGTGGGGAAGTTGCTAGGCACCCCCATGTTTCTCATGAAAGTGCTATTGTATTTTCACAAACTCGAGTGAAACACAGTGGTTTTGATTTAGTTAAAGAAAATAAAATAATAAAATAAGTAAAACAATTATCTTTAGTCTTTAAATTTTTGAGGCTAGAGATGATCATGACTTTTCCACCATCATCCTAAAGATCCTAAATTTTAGTTTGTGAAGCCCGAGTCTCACTAATATCTCTCATAGTAGTGATCCATCCCAAGCAATTGGCGTGAATTTGGGGGAGATAGTTCCTTAGTTTAGTTAAACCAAACATGGTCTGGAATGATTAGATTATGTGTGAGTAGATCTAGATCATGCAATCATTACGATACTTCAATATAAAAAGAGCAACTTCGAGTCTAATTAGGCAAATAAATTGATTTTAGATAAGTAGTTTAGAAGCAACTAGTTAGACAATCATGGGGCAGTTAGGCAATTATGTAGTCGTTTAAATCAAAATCGTGTAAACTAGGCAATGTTACCTTCTCACTTCTTCTGTATCATATCAGTATTTAGAAAGCTATTGTGTTAGAGGAAGGATCCCATAGTCACCCAGGTTGCTAATTGTAAATAAATAGATAGTTGGCTCTCGAGCTTCACGAGAGTCAAAAGGGGTGACTGTATATGGTGGGTGAGGGGCATTTATAGCTTGGAATTAAGGTATGATGATCCATTAAGAATTTTAGAATAGGGTCGGATGAATGATATATTATATGGGGCCAGTCCCATGGTAGAGCATAGGATTTTTTCACATGGCACCTGGTCAAATGCAAGATTTTTTGTAGGTTTCCCTTAGTTAGGAAAAAGCAAAAATGTTATATGGGTTTCTAGATCTTGTAGGATTATTCTGGAGATATCTCAGATAAAAATAGTTGGGATCGTGGGATTGAGTTGTATGATGAATAAAACTAGAAATAAGATTTTTTGTGAAGATAATGGCAATTGAATATCCTATGGGATTATAATATGAAAATTGTATTTAAAATAACCAAACCCCTCAATTTATTGAAAAAATACTTGTAAATGCTCAATTGAAGAAACATTGCATTTAAGTCAAGAGAAATATACTTTTTTTATGTAAACATCTAAGTTGTGGCTAACGGGTGAAATGAATGGATTAAATATGCAAAAATAAATTGTAGAAATATAGAATAAATGGGATGAACTCCATCGTCAGCCACGAACTTAATATTGATTTTTTAATGAATGACCCAAAATGGGGTGTCAAAAGTTTGTTCTTCTCAAGACAACGTTCAAGTATGAATGAGAACTACATGCTTGAGTGAATGTTGACCCCCATTTTTGATAATACATGCCAGAAAGGTTAAACTCCTCAAGGAAATTGTGATGAACCTATTGATGGTGAAAAGTGTGGGTGGTCTGTTTTCTTATTATGGATGATTTTGCATTCATAAAAGGGTAATATTAGGATTTAAGTTATCATCCAGGGTTTGGGTAGCCTAAACTAGGGTTAAGGATGGTAGTGGGGTGATCATCTGTGCCCTAGAGTGTCATTGATCTACTCAAAGAGTTCTTGGTTTTTCCTTGGAGCTTCGGGGAAATTCTCTCTGATGCTCTAGAAAAATGATTTAATTGAATTAATATTGTGTTGTGGACCAAATAATAACTCATAAAACTAGAAACATAAGCCCAACACACCCAAACATTCTATTCAAGAGTATAATTGCACCAATTCTAAACAACATTCTATGGTAATGATTGACATTCTAAATGCATCCAACTGAGTAGAACTAATGTTAGGTATAAGATCATGCATTAGACAACTGTATTGTCGAAATCGAAAGAATAATTGAATAAATAATCAAGGACATGCAAGTCTTGTCATGACACACACACACACACATACCACACACACACACACACACACACACACACACACATATATATATATATATATATATATATATATATATATATATATATATATATATGTATATATACATATACATACACACACACACACACACATATATATATATATAGAGAGAGAGAGAGCTAAGCTACAATACACTTGAGTGTATTGGCTAATCTATACAACCTACTTTACAACTGTCAGATCTAGCATGTTAGACATGTTTTTATAAAGTTGTTGGATGGAAGAACTTATGTTAGTGTGGGGTTGTTTTCTAATTTATACTATGTGAATTACAACTTAATTTCTTTGTCCTTTCTCTATGATCCCCGTTAGTTCTCTCCAATGACTGCCGATCTTCCTCTTTCCTTCTAATTTTGTCTTCCTCAAGCGACATCAGCTTATTGAAAAAAATTAGGATCAACATAAAAATCCACCAGAACTAGGGAAACAATCCGCAACAACATTGATTCATGTTCAATTGTATTGTTCTAGCAATAACTTGCAAGAAACAAAAGTTACTTAACCTATCGATATGTATTTTGTAAGACTGCATCTTTGTCTAGTTGAATTGCTACTATGAATAAGGTCGATTACATGTTCTTAGTTGTAAATGGACTTTTACCAAGATGAGTCAACCATCTTACATCTCTTTACGACTCTTTCTCCATCCATTAATCATTGCATTTAGATCCAGTCTGCAATGATTTACTTTTATTGCATCTCATGCATCACTTTAAGCTATAACACAAATGAAGGTACTAGATAAACAATGGCTTATGTAGTTACAACTAAGGTATATAGGTAGACATACATGTTTGGGTAAACATTTCATGTATAAGAGTTATGTGGGTCACACAGTTATTATAACCAAAGTAACAAGACGTACTACCTATAGAATTATTTCACTTAGCCAAGATCACCATTATATCTGATTTGGTACACTTCCAAATGCTAACGTCTTTATGAACTTACTGAACTCTAAATCCAATATGATATTAAAATTTTATGTCTGCATAATAAATAAAGAGAGACAAATAACACAAGAGTACATGTTATGCATCATCATTTGGGCTATTTGGACAAAAAAAATAGAAGGACGTATGAAAACAAAAAAAAACAAATATGAATCAACTTATTCAAAACGTTCCCACATACTGCAATTACTTCCTTGCATGCACATAAGATAGGAATTGGTCGCATTCTGGAAGTCAAAACCACTCCACTAGGAGAAGGAATCAATAATGGACACTGGGTCATAACCATGGAATAGATCCTTGGAGGGGCTGATGAGAACTAGGCAATGCTATGTACATATGTTAATGGGTCTTGTATAAGGGGTACCCTCACTTTATACAAACTTCTACTAATTCTTTCTACAATATATGGTTGATATGAACTTTTGGTGCTCTATTATCACCATATGATGCTACTACTAGATGTTGTACTTATCAAAACTATGTGGTTGCATAGATATTCATAATATATCCAACAATTATCTAAAAAAGTGAATCATCATTTAGGGTGAATCAAGCACACTATACACGAAGCATTTATCCTTATGACAAATGTAGTGATAGGTCCATATGAAGAGAGGGTTGTGGACTGAACATAGTACCCATGCCCTGGTCTTTCCACTATCTTGCATGATGCCCACACTGGTGAGTCTTTTCATTTTGCATTCAATCCTTACGTACAATTGAATGCATGAAAGATGGGAGCCATGCATATGTACCTCATTTTAGTGCTCCACTAAATTGTAGTAAACATTGTTAGTTCACATATGAAGCCAACTAGTGAGTGATCAAGAAAGAGATCATAATATTTTTACCAAGCCATGTTTAGTTCTTCTCATGTAGTGCATGTAGGATTAAATAAATGCATATGCTTGCTACGTCCATGGTTGCCTATTGCATGATGTTATTAGGAGCAAAAAAGTTAGGCATAGAAGCAAGATCTGTCAAGGGTATACCATTTGGACAATATGCATGTAGGAGGAGAGTAATCAAACATTGAGTTCTCAACTACATCAATGTCAAATGGCAAGATAGAAATTTAAAACTTTTGAAAATTGAATTAGCTTCTTATTGCAGCTTGCATCTAAATTTAATTAGCTTCTTAATGCAGATTGCATATGTTGCTAATAGAATTATTGATAGTTTTATCTAGATTGTTGAAACATATCAATGCAACATCCATCCAATTTAGAGTATTTGAACTGATCATTGCTAGTTTTTTTCCTTTTCTTAAGGTAGAGAACCATATGACTAACAACTAACATTTTGATTAGTTCCAACATAAATGAACTATAACTAAAGAACATTGATCATGACTTCTCACAATCAATAAATGGAATCAACCATGCATGTAATTGTAACTATTTAACTTAGTTGCAAAAAGTATATAATATTTTACCCAACATACAATATAGTAAGTAATGAGTGTCTGCTTTCCATTAAGCATGTTGCAAATATATAGTGAGCTACTACGAGTGGATAACTATAGGTCCACAATATACTTAGATGACTGATCTAGATATAGAGAAAGACAGTGAATTGTGTAATAGCCCAAAGGATATTTCATTCATAAATAAAAACAATCCAACTAGAGATCCTGCATTAAAGCAATTGTCTAACCAGTGGACTATGGCTCAAGAATAATTTTTTTTATTGTTATATTCTTTTCAAGATGGATAAAAGTAATTCCAAGTTATGATTTGGATGTTGCTTGAGCGACACCACCCTCTGTCATGAGAACAATTGATTAATTAGAAATATCATGGACTTATCACATGAAAATTGGTAGAATTATTCACATTGTGAGGGATTACATGGTTGTAGTTTCCAAGAACTTCTACCCTCTTCCCATGACGTCAGTTCATGTAAAAGGGGTACCTAATAAGTTGGCAGTAGGACTCATATGTTACTACTACAATTTCAGATAGTTGTTGTTTTTAGCCTATTCTATTGATAGCACACACATCTAGCATACGATAGATGGGACTCGTCTGATCCTTGTGTGGGTGGTCAAGTATCCCACGTTTATCAACAACAAAAACAACTAAGCCTCAATCCTAATCACGTTGGGGTTGACTAGATGGATCCTTCTTTTCGAATCAGCTCTGTTATGGGTCATACTCTGATCAAGAAGTAAAGATTCAAATCTCTCTTTATAAGCTCTTTTCAAGTTAATTTAGGTATGTCTCTGCTTCTTTAAGTTGTGCTTGACTCAATAATCTTACTTTGATTAGGTACATTTGTTGATCTGTGTTGCACATGTCCATACCATATTAGACGACCTTTATGCAACTTGCCCTCAATACTCACCACCCCCACTTTGTTTATGATATAGTCATTCCTCAAATGATCTTTTATTGTCTTCCTGCACATCTATCTCAGTATACACATTTTGGTCACATTCATATTGTTGAGACCTTATTTCTTCACTGTCCAACATTCCCTCCCATATAGCATGGCTGGTCGTATATTTGTTATGTTGAACTTGTTATTTGATCTAAGAAGGATCTTCTGGTCACATACTACTCTAGTTGCACTCCTCCACTTCAACCATCTTGATGTGATCATGTGACAAACATCATCTTGAATCTCACCCTCCTTTTCAATAATAGAGCCCAAGTAACAAAGTTGATAACATATTGGTACATCCATTCCATCCAACTTGACCCCATCATTCATGATTCTTTAATTGGCTAAAATTATAATGCATATATTCAAATTTGCTTCTATTGATCATAAATCAATTGGATTTAAATGTGTTTCTCCAAAGTTCAACTTTATCATTCAATATGTATTTTCTAATCAGCACAATATCATCAGCAAATAATGTGCACCAAGGGATGTTATCTTGAACATGCTTTGTCAACTCATCCACAACAAGAACAAATAGATATGAGACGAGTGATGATACTTGATGTACCCCAATGGTGATAGGAAAAGTTTATGTCTCTCCTCTAGGAGTCCTGACACTTCTAGTTGAGCCAACATACATGTCTTTCATTAGGTCAATTTATAGGATAGGCACACCCTTTTCATGCAAAACTCTCCATAACACTTCCTTGGGTACTCGATCATAGGCCTATTCCAGATCAATAAACACCATATGAAGATCTCTTTTGTTTTCTCTGTACTTCTCCATAAGCCTCCTTGTCAGAAAAATAGTATCAATGGTTGATATTACCGCCATAAAACCAAATTGGTTGTCTGATATCTATGTATTCAATCTTAGCCTTTGCTCAATAGTCCTCTCCCAAAGCTTCATAATATGAGTCATTAACTTGATGCCTTTGTAGTTTGTAAAACTATGGGCATCTCCTTTGTTCTTGTATATCAGGACTATAGTACTATTTTTCCTTTCATCTGGCATCTTCTTCCTCTTCAAAATATCATTAGAGAATTTTGTTAACCACATATCTCATTGATCCCCCGTACTCTTCCATACATCAAAGGGAATATCGTCTGGACCACATGCCTTTTTCATTTTCATCTTATCAAAGCATTCTTGACCTCAGATAGTGAAACTCATCATGTATAGCTGGTATTTCTTACATTCATGTCACTTGAGTCTCTTACGTTGTTCACAATATCTCCATTCAAATCTTATAAAAGTTTTTTGTCAATTGGTTCTTTATATCATCATCATTCACCAATACTCTGTCATCTTTATTCTTGATGCATTTACTTAACTCAAGTCTCTTTCTTTCCTTTCTTTTATACGAGCCATTTTATAAATATCTTTTTGTATATCTCATCAAAGTGTCTGGCCCTTGCCTCTTGAACTGCCTTCTTAGCATCTTTATTTGCTTGTTTGTATCTCGAAAAAGTTGCATCATCTCTAGATGTGGGAAAGCTCCTATAGATCTCCCTCTTGAGTTCAATTGCCCTTTGTACTTCATCATTGCACCGCCAAGTCTCTTTCTGTGGAGGCCTACACCCTTGAACTCTCCCAAAACCTATTTGGCAATTTTTTTTATGCTGACGCTCATACTTTGCCACATAGAGTTCACATCAGACTCCAAGTTCTAAGTTCTCTCCTTGATAAATTTATCATAAAATGTCAATTTATTTTCTCCTTTAAGATTCCACCACTTGATCCTTCTAACTTGGCTTCTGTTATGCTTACCTTTGTTGATCTTCATGTTCACATCCAAAACTACCACTCTATATTGTGTGGTGAGTTCTTCTCCAGGGATCACTTTATAATCCTTGCATACTTTTCTATCCAGCCATCTTGCAAGTAAGTAATCAATTTGGCTCTTGTTGCGCCCACTCTTGAAAGTAACAATATGAGGATCTCTTTTCTTAAAATGTGTATTTACCAACATCATATCATAAGCAACTGTAAAATCTAAAGTTCTCTCTCCATTTCCATCTCCATTTCTGTTACTATATCCAAAACCTCCATGAACTCTCTCGTATCCAACATTGCTACTCTCCACGTGACCATTTAAGTCACTCTCGATAATGATCTTCTCTTCTATTGATCTTGCACCAGTTCATCTATGTTATCCAATAAATTCTTCTTTGCCTCCTCACTAAGGCCTGTTGAATCCTAGGATGGGTGATTGGATGCTCTAGAGAGGGGGTGAATAGAGATGAATGCACTTAAACAAATTTTATTTGACCTTCAAGTTATATCACAAGACAAGGTTGCTAAATAGGAAATTTGAGTGCAACTAAAACATACATAGTAAGAGAGACGGAGATTGAACAAGCACCAAGTGACAAGCTATGTGGAGTGGTTCCACACTCCAAACTAGGAGTATGTCAGTCCACTACCTAGAGAGGTCAACCTCTAGGATTTCTAAGTGTGTCTTCCTCTATATATTCACTTATAAGAGTTACAACAGATGACCCACCAAAGGACTTACCTATCCAATACAAAGATTCTTCAACCTTACCAAGGACTTACCTACTTTGCAACGAGTCTTAGGCCTTCTCCAAGTACTTACAGAATCTTGCACAAGTCTTCAGCCTTCTAGGAATTACCCATTCTTCTTGGATCTTCAGCCTTTGATTTCACCTTCACTCGGAGAAGCTTTCACCAAGGACTTACACACTTGAGCAAGGAGTCTTCTGCCTTCACCAAGGGCTTACCCACTCTTTCTCCAAGTCTTCAGCCTTGATCTTCACCAAGGGACTCCTTCCCTTATTTCTTCTTCACCTCTCTTATCCAAGAGAGATAACCTTCAGCTTCATGGTTGAAAGAGAGATTGGGAGGTGGTGAAAGTGAGAGCCTCACAAGATATACATGTAGGAATAGATCTCTTACAAATCTCCTACTCACTCTAATGGGTGTAGCAAGTGATTAAGCTTAGAGAGAGAGAGGAGGTTGTAGGATGCACTCAACTATAGTCTAGGAACGTCATATAGAGTTTTGCATTGAATGCTCAACCTTGGAATAAAGCCCAAGGGGTCCTATTTATAGTTGGGGATGCCTCTTAGCCTTTGAAAACACTTAAGAATGAAAAACTAACCATTTTGTGGATTGTAACGGATATATTTTCGATTTTTACAATTCCATAACGGCTAGAAATACTATTTTGCACTTTTCTATACAGTGTTATCGGTCGAGTTTCTATAAAGGTAACTCGACCGAATGCACTATGCGACAAGGCTAATTTGACCAATCGGTCGAGTTTGCCCCAGTGGAAACTCGACCGATACTTAAATTAGTTTTGTTCGAGTGCAGTGGTTGGTCAAGTTTTAAGTATGGGAAACTCAACCGATCAACAACATTCTCAAAATCCATAAGTATCGGTCAAGATTGTAACTCGACCGATAAAGTGCATGTAATGAATTTTGGAAAATGTCATTAAAGTGATTAAGTATTCGATTTAAGTGCTCCTAATTTTTTCTAAGCTTAATTACAAGTCATACAATCATTACAAGTGATTTACAACATGGTTCTTATGGATTTACATCATATTCCAAAAACGTGCACTTGTATTGACTTTGACTTGTCTTCTCTCCAAGTTGAGATACACAAGTTATGGCATATGGAGTGTGTCTATACCTAATCTAAAATCACTCAAGTAGAGACAGTAGATACAAATAAGTGGAATGGTTTAGTCATCATCAAAACAAGGGTTTAGTCAATTTAGACCTTGAGTCAACAATGACCTAGAGTCAACATTCTCCCCCTTTTTTAAGATGACAAACTATTCCATAAATGTATTGAAAGCATTTAAGTAAAGTCATACCATTGGAGAAACCTAGGGGTTTTAATAGAATGGAGTTCATATGCCCCCCAATTAATTCTTGTGGAGTTCTCATACTCCCCCTCAATTGATGCTATTTCTCTTGCATGGTTAGCTTTCAAAATATTTATAGAATACTATGTCTTATACTCAAATATGTTCTAGACATATATGTCTTCTTCCCTTTACCTTCTCCCCTTTTTTGTCAAAAGAAGACTTACCTTATGTATCAAGAATGATCTCTTTGTGGATGGCCTACATCACAATTTAACAAGTGTAATTCAATTATGTGATAATGGTTACCTTGTGCTATTTACTTCTGTTGAATGCTTAGATTCTAGATTCCCTCACCTATCATGTCATATACAAGGGAACTAGAAATGGTAATCTTTATGTAATAATGCTTGACTCTATAAAGCCTATTGTTGATAGATACCTAGTAGTCAATTCAAATGATATTTCTCTTTGGCATCGTCAGCTAGGTCATGTAAATATGAATCAATTGAAGAAGTTGAGCAAAAAGAACTTGGTGAAGGGACATCCCAAATTGGATTTTTAAAAGGATGAGGAATTCCAACCTTGTACCAAAGGAAAGCAAACCAAGTCCTCCTTCAAATCTAAAGGAGTCCTTAGTACCAATAGAGCTCTTGAACTTCTCCATATTGATCTATCTGGACCAATGAGAACTCAATCGCTTCGTGGCTCCAAGTATTGTCTTGTTATTGTCAATGATTTCTCTCGATATACTTGGACCTTCTTTCTCGTCTCCAAGAGCAATATGCTTGATGTTTTCTCTACTTTTTGTAAACTAGTTAAACGAAGCTTCTTACTGGATTGTTTCCATCCATGGTGATCATTGGGGAGAATTTGAAAATGATCTTTTTGAACATCTTTGTGAAGAATCTGGCTATGCACAAAACTTCTCTTCACCTCAAACACCTCAACAAAATGGGATAATAGGTCACTACATGAAATGGCTAGGACCATGCTTTTAGAGTATGACACTCCAAATAAGTTTTGGGCCGAAGCTGTTAGTACCTCATGTTTTGTACAAAGTCAGATTTTCACACATCCTTCTTTGAAGAAAACCCCCTATGAGCTATGGTGTGGTAGGAAGCCTTTGATAACACCCAAATTTAGGTATCTATGCTAAGCATTTATTTATGGTTTTGTGTCATTATAGCCTTAATATGCCCAAAATAACCCTATCTCCTTATCTTTTAGTGATTTACATCTTTTCATAGATAAAGTTTCTTAACTAACCAATTTTGGGACTTGTAGGCACCAAAACTGAGAAGACATCTATAATCCAAGATTTCTCCCCAACACATTATTTTTGCAGTAGCTAGACTTCCATCTGTCATGACCGTGGTGGACTAAGTATCACACTATGTGCACCATCTTAGGAGACGGTGGTCCTACTAGTCAGGCCCAAGAAACTTTTGATATCTTGGACCCTATTTTTGATGGCCAGTCCTTTATCAGAATGTATCCTTGCTTATCAAAAGGTTCATCAAGGCGGGCCACTCGACCACCGGTAATAGCCTCGTTTGATCCAGGATGTTGTGCCTGCGGCCACAGAGGATGTTGTGACCATGACCAAGAAGACCATACCTCGACCGTGACTGAGGCATCCACCTCGACCGTGGCCCGACCGCGACTAAGGCATCCACCTCGACCGTGATCGCGACCGAGGCATCCATCCCGACCGCAACTGCAACTGCGATTGAGACTGAGGCTACTACCACGATTGCGGCACGATCGCAAATGCAACACGATCGTGACCGCGTGATCCACCATGATCGAGGCATCCACCGTGACCACCTTCTTCCTTCACCTATAAATACCCACCCCTTGCAATCGGGAGAGGGGTTTCGAGATCGAGAGTTCCAAATTTCAAATTTTCTTGGTTTCCAGAGCCCCGTGGGAGAGTTCCAAGATCTGGAAAGGTTGAGGTGCTCATCCTATGTCCGTTACTCTAGTTTGCTTCCATCTACCACCATTTTCCACCACCACACTACAAAAAAGGGTCTTTAACTATAAAAAAAATGTAGCGAAAACCCCATATTTTGTAGCTAAAGTCTTTAACTACATATTTCTTCACACATACAAGTTGTAGTATATGCTCGTATAGCTAAAGTCTTTAACTATATTTTTCAAATATGTAGTTAGATAATCCATTCGCTACAAATTCATATGTATTCGGAAGCATAGCTAGATATTGTCCTTACATATTTAAATATAGGTATAATTATAGCTAAATGTATGACTACAATTGCATATATAGTCAGTATGTAGCAAAAACATGAAGTTAATACATTTTATATGTATTTAGTGTGTAGGGAAAGGCAGAAGTTACTATATGCATATATATGTAGTTGATTATGCATCTAGCTACATATGTAGTGCCATTTAGTACGCATAAATATATGCTTAGCTCGATTATATATTCATATATATATATATATATATATATATATATATATATATATATATATATATATATACAGTGTAATTTGTTAGTACACAAGCTCTTTTAGTAACAAAATTGTAGTATTTAGAGCAAGTTATGCTCATTATGCCAATAATCTTACTTTCATTTATAATGAAACGTCGAATGTACATGGGGAGGACGTATACATTGCCCCTATTACACAATGTGTGTACAAAGAAAAGTATATACATATATCAATGATTCTGTGGTCTACTAACATCTTTGTGAAAGAGTTGTCTTTCTCGGCCAGTTTTAACATCCTTATTGTCTTATTCTTTTGTTCAAGCTCTTGTTGTTCGACCAACATCATCCAAAATCACCCGAGATAAGAATATGAAAAGAACCTTCTAAGCAGAGATAGAAGGAATATCGTCCGTATGAAGTTGGTCGCTATGTTTGTAGATGCTGATAGGGGATGTTCAAATATATACATAGGTCTATGAAATGCAACCTTCTCATAGCAACAAAGAGCCATATCAAATTGTAATATATCATGATACATTGTTGCGTCTGTGGTTGTTGCTGCAGCTGTGACTGGGCGGGCCTGGGTGTGGCGATCAAATTGCCAAAACTCGAGATAAACTAAGCAGAAGCGATTAACTAGCAGCGGAATTGCTAAAAATTAAAACTTTTTGGAAAGAGATCTTTAAACAATAAAACCCTTTCATAAAGAAACAAGATAAGTTGTTTACAACATGATCCATCATTACATCTCTGTAAAATCACATCTCGAGTGATTACCACATCAATTGCTCTATTATCTGTACAAAGAAAGATACAAAAATCTCGAGGCTTTAAGCCAAAAATCTCAGATCTACTTTAAACATCTACTGACTCCTAGGACCTAAGAGTATAGAGACGACACATAGGACATACTATCTACAAGATTTGACAGACAGTGTCTCCACCTGAGAATCACTGTTGTCCCTGATGTTGTTGTTGCTGCTGTTGTTGCTCACCCTCAGATGGGTTCCTCCGTCCTCGGCGTTTACCTAAAAAGTCGAATCCCACGGGGGTGAGACAATTTGAATAATTGTCCCAGCGAGAGTTATAACTCTCCGCCAGAAGCTTTGTTATTGCAGTAAAGAAATAACAATAAGCAATAGAACTTTTAACATTCAACAACAGGTTTAATATTAAGTAAAGCAACATTCTTTTAGCAATCATTTCAATAGGGAAAATGAAGAACATGTATACTAGTTATTCAATTAGAAAATTATAAACAATGTATCATCAATCATTGTTTCTTGTAGTTCAACCTAATAGTTATACTACATGGATGATTATGTTTTTCAAACATTATTATGCCCTGAGGAGATGAGTTACACCTCTCATACTCCAACCGACCATTACGAAATCGCAATCGGTACCATACATAGGTCATCAAAAGAGCCGGATTCCTATGACCTCATCTTCCTCAGTCAGTGTGAGGATCAACATGCAGGACATCTCGTGTCTCTGCTATAATAGCTTTCCAGGGTATTCTGGCAACTTTGCTATTAGAGCTACAATGGCATTTTGTACTCTCTTCGCCATCGAGGGATTTCTTTTTTATCTCACACCGATGCGGCATTAACAACATCATCGGGAGATTAATGATACATCATCCCGACATAAACATAGAATGAAGGATTGATGGATTAAAGGTGCATCTTACATCAATTCCTACATCAGGACGTAAGGATATTCACGTCCATAACCCCAACATACTCAAAAGTATGTTCTCGAGGAGTTCCCTTAGGAAAACTTGTTTCACCATCATTAAACTACTGACAATGATGGATCTATGATCAGGGCTCTACATGATATGATTATACTTGATTATTTAAGTACATTATAGCATTCTTTTAGCATCAAGCATGTTTTCAATCATAACTATTTAAACAACTGCTATAAAAGAAGAATACTAAATGTATCAAGTCATTCCTCATTAGCTATCATTGGGATATCAATCCTTAACCATCTCATCATAAGTCATCTAACAACATGACCTTGATTATAATGATGTAGATGTTGCTCATGGCTCTTATAGCCCATCAATCTCATATGTTACCTCTTAAACCAGGCAACATAGTATATCACTATTCATAAAGTTTATAACATGCTTTCAATGAATAATACATCATAACATTTACCTGTCTATGATCACTTCTTTATATAAACCTGCATGGTCAATACATTCGATAGTAGGCAATTTATTTCTATATCAGCATATACAAAATAGAGATAAACTTTCAATTCAAGGAAGGTACCATTATGCCTTTAATAAGGTTAAGTTTTCCCTATTCATTTCATTTAGGGTTATTCAATCCTTTTATCTTAATTAGAAAAGGTGATTCCCCATTTCATACTTCAATCATGAAGTTTCATGCTTAAAAGCACAACCCAAAATTAGGGTTTACTGTTCATTTCATCATAGCACCCTAGATTAGGGTTTACTATTCACATTACATGATATTACCCTAGAATTAAGGTTTACTATTCACATTACAATGAATTAAGATCATACCATCATCATGTATGAAAATTACTTCCATTTATGCCTTCAAATTAGGTTAAGAATCATTAATCACCATAATTAGGGTTTCCATGATCTCACTATGAAGGATCATATCCTAACTATGTGCATTCATACATATTTGAGGTATTTTGTTTGATTTTCATTTATATTAGGAGTCTTCTCTCTCCTCTTACTATTAGATGATGTTTACATCTCTAATAATTAGATTAGGTCAAACCAACCTTGATAACATAAGTCAAGTCATCACTAGTATGGTCATTAGGGTTTGCTTGATCAAGGGGTGTTGACTACTTAAACCCATCAAGGGTACTTGGGTAATTGTCCACCATTTACCATAACATGCATCAACCAACTAATTACTTGTTCCCTTAATCACTTTAATTATCTTTAGGGTTTAGGTTAATCAACTACTAAACCATCTTGGCCACTAAGGCATCAAACGATCTTGACCTTAAAAGACCCCAAACGGTTTTGCACTTTCAACCTCCAAACGGTTTTGAAACCGCATGGAGTTGTTGACCGTTTGGTCCCTTTGACCTTCAAGACCGCATGGCAAAGTAAACCATCAAGATCGTTTGCCCTAGGTGAGGTGAATACCGTTTGGTCGCGTTGACTGTTTGGGCCATCTTTGACTTTGAAACCGCATGGACAAATCGATCTTGAAACTGCTTGACCACCAAACGGTTTTGGGATCGTTTGGTCCCAAACGGTCTTGAGACCATTTGGCCCCAAATGGTCTTGAGACCGTTTGGCCCCAAACGGTCTTGAGACCGTTTGGGCCCAAACGGTCTTGATACCGTTTGGTCCAAACCACCTCAAAACTGCATGGACCAAAAAGTGCCTCAACCTATCTAATTGAATTAGGGTTTCTAAGGTTGAACCCCTCAATCGATCATTCAAAGGTTAGCCACTCATCAATTGAGTCAATTAGGTCAATCCTTACTGATTTGACCCTCAATTGAACCTCAATTGGTCACTAATTAGGGTTTGGATCACTTAAATTAGGGTTTGGAATCGATCATCCTTCAACGTGCATCAACATGAGTCTAATTGATGTTGAACCCATTGAACCATCACTCAATTGGGTCATGACCTGACCCCAAACGGTCTTGGGATCGTTTGGACATCCTCCAAACGGTCTTGAGACCGTTTGTCCATAATTTTAACAAAAACCAAGTCATTTACTTAGGGGTTAAACCCTAATTTAGGTCACAAAATCAGCATTTGATTATTCAACAACTTGATGTGATTGGACCCTCAATTGATCAACCCCACTTAACCCTAGACCTCCAAACGGTCTTGGGTGGTCACCAAGCAGTTTTGAGACCGTTTGGGTAATCTCCAAATGGTTTTGAAACCGTTTGGGCCACTCAATCCAAATTTCAACATGATTGCACCATTGAAATCAGCAATAAACCCGATAAGGGTTTAGGTGACTAATGTGCCTTCAATTGGTGATTTACTTGGAATTAGTTGATTATTCTTGGTGGGTGATTAGTCCATATTATGTAAAACAGTACTCCAAATGGTCAACGCTTGGTCAACTCATCCAAATGGTCTTGAGACCGTTTTCTCCAAACATTCTTGGTTGAGATCGTTTACTCTCAAACGGTTTTGAAACCGTTTGCTTCCAAACGGTTTTGCAAACCATTTGGGCAAGAGGTGGAGGACCGTTTGCTAAAGTTGGATCAGGATGAAACTTTGGAATTAACGCCACCTTCTTCTACCTCAAGAACATGGACTGTTCTTCGCGGTTTTAGTTGCAAGAACACATAGAAGTGTGAAAGAAAGGAGAACAAGCAACGTTTTCAAGGAAAGAAGGTGCATAACAAAACTTTAAGGTTTAGAGTTATAAAACCCACCTTAGAATCTGATCTAGAGCTCCAAGATCCGTAGCTTTAATGGTGGCTTGAGCTCCACAGGTCGTCCAAGGTCCTTTCCTCAAGAATTGGATGGAGAAGATGGCTAGAAAGAAGATTTGCGTAAGAAAGACTAACAAACCAACCTTGTAGCAAGACTTCCTCCATAAATTCGAGCTAGATGGCCATCAAAACTTACCCAATTCAGTCTTGTCCATCCTCTTCTGCTCCTTATCTCCTTCTTAGTCAGCCAAAGCAAAGAGATAAGTGAAGGGATGAAGGGAAACGATCCCTTGCTTTGTGAAAGGTATGTGCTTATATATTTTAGGTATATTTTCAAGACAAGGACAATTATTTCCTTATTTCTCATATGTGTCCTTCTCCACTTCATAGACACGTCTATCCCTTCTTATCACATGATAAACTCCTATCTTAACCAAGGTTTAGAGGAAAAGAAGCCAAACACCTTACTATGTTGTATACATAAAAGGGTCATTTTGCTTAAAACTTGGTTATTTAAATCTAAAGGTTATCTTTCTTATTTGATTATTCAAATGAGGCGCCCTACTCATTATCTTTGCTCTAATTGATGTCAAGAGTCATGAAAGATACTATAGAGGGTGTATTTTTCATGTTGCACCCTATGTTTTTGGGTAATTTGCACTTTACACCGAAACTAGGGTTTAAAGCACAAGGATTGCTCTACAAGCTGCATCTTGGTGCCCAAGCTTGGAGAATCCATATTACTACATCATATTCATTCTTATGATGTATCATCATCATAGGAACATCTTAACATGGGAAATTTTCAAGTTAACCCCTCTAATTGGGTAATTTGCACATAAGTCCATATTTAACAAAACAACATTACAACATTGTTCAAGAAGGACAGAAATGGAAATATATGTTCCTCAGAAGCTTTAATTACAAATCAAAAGATAACCACAAGCATCTAGTCAGATATTTATGCAAAACACTCAGGGTTAGTTCATAACCCAGGTCAGGGATGTTACAAATTATTCATCCCTTACAAGGATTTCGTCCCCGAAATCAACAAAACATATTAAGAGAAAAGAGCAGGGTATTTCCTTCTCATCTCTTCCTCTAGTTCCCATGTGGCTTCTTCAACACCATGATGATTCCAGAGGACTTTCACAAGCCTTATGTCTTTCTTTTTCAACTTTTTAATTCTTTTATCAAGGATTGACACTGGTCCTTCCTCATAAGATATATCATTATTCAATTCTACTTCCATAGGTTGCAGAACTGATTATGTATCAGGGTGACATTTCCTAAGCATGGAAATGTGAAACACAGGGTGTAACTTATGTAACTATGGTGGTAACTCTAGCTTATAGGCCACTCTTCCAATCCGTTCGATGATTGGATAAGGCCCCATAAACCTAGGAGCTAACTTCCCTTTCCTTCCAAATCTCAGAACCCATTTCCAAGGTGAGACTTTGAGATACACTCTGTCTCCACTTGAAATTCTAAGGGTCTACAACATTTATTAGCGTAAGACTTCTGCCTATCCTGTGCAATCTTAATATGTTGTTGTATTATATTAATCTTCTCTGTGGTTTGCTGCACAAGATCAGGACCTAACAGTTGATATTCACCGGTTTCATACCAACATAGGGGTGATCTACAATGTCTACCATACAAAGCTTCATAAGGTGCCATGTCAAAGCTATGTTGATAGCTATTGTTGTAGGCAAACTCTATTAAGCTTAGGTGCAGATCCCAACTCCCTGCAAACTAAAGAACACATGCTCTAAGCAAGTCCTCTAAAGTCTATATAGTCCTTTCTGACTGTCTATCAGTCTGTGGATGAAAGGCTATACTAAACCTTAACTGGGTGCCTAAAGCTTTGTGAAGTCGCTCCCAAAAATTACTCATAAACTGGGGACCTCTATCAGAAACAATGGTGACTGGAACTCCATGCAGTCGTACTATTTCTTCAACATACAACTATGCTAGCCTCTCAGCAGAATAGGTTATTTTAACAGGTAAGAAATGTGCTGTCTTCGTCAACCTATCAACTATTACCCAAATGGAATCATGCCCTTTGCTTGTCTTGGGTAGGCCAACAACAAAGTCCATGGTTACATGATCCCACTTCCACTGTTGTATGGGTAAAGGTGGCATTGCTCCTGCAGGCTTCTGGTGTTCAGCTTTAACTTGCTGACACACATGACACCACATAACAAACTCATCAACGTCTTTCTTCAAACCAGGCCACCAATACATATCTTTTAAGTTTCGATACATCTTGGTGCTTCCTGGATGCATAGCATACATCGAAGAATGAGCTTCTTCCAGGACTAACCTTCTCAAGTTATCCACATTCGGCACTATCATCCTACCATGATAACAGGCTACTTGGTCATATGAGTCATGGAAACCATCTTGTTTCTCATCACCATACTCCTATCTGATTTGTTGAACTACAACATCAACTTGTTGTGCCTCCTTGATCTGCTCTCTTAGAGTAGGTTTTATATGCATCTCAGCTAACAACCCGGCTAACAATGACACCTTCAACTATACATTGTGTTTCCTTAAGGAGATAAGCATATCTCTCCTAGAGCATACTAAAGAATTTAGTTGTGCTCTATCTAAGGCTGGTGTTGCTGATTTCCTACTCAAAGCATCTGCAACCACATTGGCCTTCCCTGGATGGTAATCAATTGTACAGTCGTAGTCCTTGATTAACTCCATCCAGCGGCATTGCCTCATGTTAAGCTCATGCTGAGAAAAGATGTACTTAAGGTTCTTATTATCAGTGAAAATCTGGAATGTCTCTCCATAGAGATAGTGTCTCCAGATCTTCAAGGCATGAAACACAACAGCTAGTTCCAGATCGTGTGTCGGATAATTCTCCTCATGTTTATTAAGCTGTCGGGAAGCAAAAGAAATCACTTGTTTATCCTGCATCAACACACATCCAAGTCCATTCTTGGAGGCATAACAGAAAACCACATATCCTTTCCCTTGTTCAGGTAACACAAGCACAGGTGCACTTGTCAACCTCTCCTTCAACAACTGGAAAGATTGCTGACACTTATCATTCCAATCAAAAGGAACATCCTTCCTGGTCAACTTAGTCAAGGGTAAGGCTATGTAACTGAAGTTCTTAATGAATCTTAGGTAATAGCCAGCCAACCCTAAGAAACTATGGATTTCTGTCAGTGTCTTCAGTTGTTCCCATTGTAGAACAGATTCTACCTTTCTAGGGTCAACACGTATACCTAAGGCAGATATTACGTGTCCAAGGAAAGATACTTCCGGTAACCAGAACTCACACTTGCTAAACTTAGCATATAGCTTGTGTTCTCTTATCAAAGTTAGAGTCTAACAAAGATGTTGTTCATGTTGCTGAGCATCTCTACTATAGATCAGAATGTCATCTATAAAGACAACAACACATTGATCGAGGAAAGGTCGGAAGATTCTATTCATGAGTTCCATAAATGCAGTTGGTGCATTAGTTAGTCCAAACGACATAACTGTGAACTCATAGTGACCATACCTTTCCCTGAAGGCAGACTTGGGTATGTCACTGTCCTTAATACAGAGTTGATGATATCCCGACCTCAAAACTATCTTTGAGAAGACGGTTGCCCCACACAACTGATCAAAGAGATCATCAATTCTCGGCAGAGGATACTTATTCTTTATTGTTACTTTATTTAGCTGTCTATAATCAATGCACAACTGCATTGACTCGTCTTTCTTTTTAATGAAGAGGACCGGAGCACCCCAAGGCAAAGTACTCGGTCGGATGAAACCCTTCTCAAGCAACTCATGTAGCTGTTTCTTGAGTTCTTCCATCTCAGCAGGCGCCATCCTATATGGTGTTTGTGTTATAGGTTGCGTGTCTGGGATCAAATTGATTTCAAAATCAATTTCCTGAGGCGGTGGCACACCTAGAAGTTCTTTAGGAAATACATCTTCAAATTCCCTGACTACATGAACCTCAGCAGGGTTAGGACTATCCATGGTAGTATCTACCACATGGGCTAAGAATGCATAACATCCTTGTCTCATCAGCTTCTCAACAACCATAGCTGATACAAGACAGGTAGGTAGAATCTTTCTCTCCCCTTGAAAGATCCATGTGTCACTATCATCAGCAAACACAGCTTGCTTGGATTCACAATCCAAAACAACCTTATACATTTCCAAGGTATCCATCCCAAGTATTATATCAAATCCATGCATCTCAAGTGGCATAAGATCCACTTGAATGCGATGTTCTATTAAGAAGAGGATGCAGGGAGAACATACCTCCTGCAACACAGTAGACCCCATCAACGGAGTTTCTAGCAACAAATTATCTGCTCTATGACTGACTGTCATATTGCAGTAATGAATCACCCTTCGAGTGATAAAGGAGTGTGTACCACCTAGATCAATCAAAATAGATACAACGCAGGATGTAGACATATCAGAATATAACAATTCCATCTGACCTGCCACAACCTGAGGGTTGATCACCGCATCAGGTGGATTCATTGCATAAAACCTTGTTGTTGCCTGTAGTTGATTTGGTGCCCGTTGACTAGGTGCTGGTTATCCCGCTTGGGACGCTTGTCCACGTCCTCTAGCGTTTCCCGGAAACTGTCACCTTTGCGATCCTTGCTGACTCTGCCTCTGTGGTTGAGTTACACTCACTTCTCTAGCTCTGCAGTCTTTCATCAGATGTCCCATCTTCCCACATATATAACATTTTTTGTTCAGTTGTTGTGGTTTGGGTGGTCTTGTAACTGACATAGATGTTGAACTACGAGCTCCTTCTAGTGGTAGGCTTCGTCCTCTACCCCTATTCGACATCCACTGTGTCTGAGAACTGGGTCTAGGTGGTGGTGTAGGCACAGAAAACCTAGGTTTCTTGAAGTCCCTGGATGAAGATCCTTGGAGCTGAGGATACATCCTCTTGTTCTGGGTCTGTCTCTTCTTTGCTACAGACCTATCTATCCTTCTGACAGACTCCACGAAGGTATCAAACCTTTCTCTGTTCTCTAGGGCAGACACGGGAGTAGTCAACTCAGTGTTTAACCCTTTCTCGAAACACCTGATCCTTTCTTCATCTATAGTTGCCATGTGTGTACAGAACTGCAACAACTCCATGAACTTAGCCTCGTACTCGCTAATGTTCGTTGGACCTTGCCTTAACCTCTCGAACTGAGAGATTTTCTCATCCGGAAACATCTTAGGGAAATATCTATTGATAAATTCCCGTCGGAAGTCTTCCCAGGTAATCTCTACTCCAGGCCTCTTCTGTTCTTCCATGGTCCACCAATTACCAGCACTTCCCTTGAGAAGATATACAACATGTTTAACCTTCGTAGCTTCTGGGATATTCAGGATTTTAAAGGCCTTCTCTAGTTCAGTTAACCACAAGTCGGCATCGGCTGGATCAGCTATTCCAGCATACTCTGTGGCTCCAACTCGGCGAAGTCGTTCAAACATCTTGTCGATTCCTTGTCCTTCGGGATGGGTAGGTGCCCTAGGTGCAGGTATAGGCATCCTTTAAGTTATGTGTGTCATGGCAGTCATAAACTGCCCAAACATAGTTTGGACGGATGGGTTCCCCATGTCAGTTGGATTGAATTGGGGTGGTTCAGGTGCAAGTTCTTCTCTATCTGGTTCTCTTGCACCTCTTATTGGTGCAACAACACTACTCTCCGCAACATGTTCTTCGTGAGGTCCAGACATATTTAGTTTTATCTTCTTCTCCTGAGGAGCAGAAGACACTATCACATATACTGGAAGACACTAGAAAAGACTCAACATCCTAAGTCCTATGTCTCTGTAGAATCAGCAAACCTAGAGCTCTGATACCACTTAATTGTGGCGATCGAGTCGCCAAAACTCGAGATAAACTAAGAGGAAGCAATTAACTAGCAGTGGAATTGCTAAAAATTAAAACTTTTTGGAAAGAGATCTTTAAACAATAAAACCCTTTCATAAAGAAACAAGATAAGTTGTTTACAACATGATCCATCATTACATCTCTATAAATCACATCTCGAGTGATTACCACATCAATTTCTCTGTTATCTGTACAAAGTAAGATACAAAAATCTCGAGGCTTTAAGCCAAAAATCTCAAATATACTTTAAACATCTATTGACTCCTAGGACCTGAGAGTACAGAGACGACACATAGGACATACTATCTACAAGATTTGACAGACAGTGTCTCCACCTGAGAATCACTATTGTCCCTGATGTTGCTGCTGCTGCTGTTGTTGCTCACCCTCAGATGGGTTCCTCCGTCCTCGGCGTTTACCTAAAAAGTCGAATCCCATGGGGGTGAGACAATTTGAATAATTGTCCCAGCGAGAGTTATAACTCTCCGCGAGAAGCTTTGTTATTGTAGTAAAGAAATAACAATAAGCAATAGAACTTTTAACATTCAACAACAAGTTTAATATTAAGTAAAGCAACATTCTTTTAGCAATCATTTCAATAAGGAAAATGAAGAACATGTATACTAGTTATTCAACTAGAAAATTATAAACAATGTATCATCAATCATTGTTTCTCGTAGTTCAACCTAACAGTTATACTACACGACTGATTATGTTTTTCAAACATTATTATGCCCTGAGGAGATGAGTTACACCTCTCATACTCCAACCGACCATTACGAAATCGCAATCGGTACCATACATAGGTCATCAGAAGAGCCGGATTCCTATGACCTCATCTTCCTCAGTCAGTGTGAGGATCAACATGCAGGACATCTCGTGTCTCTGCTATAATAGCTTTCAAGGATATTCTGGCAACTTCGCTATTAGAGCTACAATGGCATTCTGTACTCTCTTCGCCATCGAGGGATTTCTTTTTTATCTCACACTGATGCGGCATTAACAACATCATCGGGAGATTAATGATACATCATCCCGGCATTAACATATAATGAAGGATTGATGGATTAAAGATGCATCTTACATCAATTCCTACATCAGGACGTAAGGATATTCACGTCCATAACCCCAACATACTCAAAAGCCAGGAGTTCCCTTAGGAAAACCTATTTCACCATCATTAAACTACTGACAATGATGGATCTATGATCAAGGTTACATGATATGATTATACTTGATTATTTAAGTACATTATAGCATTCTTTTAGCATCAAGCATGTTTTCAATCATAACTATTAAAACAACTGCTATAAAAGAAGAATACTAAATGTATCAAGTTCATTCCTCATTAGTTATCATTGGGTTATCAATGCTTAACCATCTCATCATAAGTCATCTAACTGCATGACCTTGATTATAATGATGTAGATGTTGCTCATGGCTCTTACAGCCCATCAATCTCATATGTTACCTCTTAAACCAGGCAACATAGTATATCACTATTCATAAAGTTTATAACATGCTTTCAATGAATAATACATCATAACCTTTACCTGGCTATGATCACTTCTTTATATAAACATGCATGGTCAATACATTTGATAGTAGGCAATTTATCTCTATATCAGCATATACAAAATAGAGATAAACTTTCAATTCAAGGAATGTACCATTATGCCTTTAATAAGGTTAAGTTTTCCCTATTCATTTCATTTAGGGTTATTCAATCCTTTTATCTTAATTAGAAAAGGTGATTCCCCATTTCATACTTCAATCATGAATTTTCATGCTTAAAAGCACAACCCAAAATTAGGGTTTACTGTTCATTTCATCATAGCACCCTAGATTAGGGTTTACTATTCACATTACATGATATTACCCTAGAATTAGGGTTTACTATTCACATTACAATGAATTAAGATCATACCATCATCATGTATGAAAATTACTTCCATTTATGCCTTCAAATTAGGTTAAGAATCATTAATCACCATAATTAGGGTTTCCATGATCTCACTATGAAGGATCATATCCTAATTATGTGCATTCATACATATTTGAGGTATTTTGTTTGATTTTCATTTATTTTAGGAGTCTTCTCTCTCCTCTTACTATTAGATGATGTTTACATCTCTCATAATTAGATTAGGTCAAACCAACCTTGATAACATAAGTCAAGTCATCACTAGTATGGTCATTAGGGTTTGCTTGATCAATGGGTGTTGACTACTTAAACCCATCAAGGGTACTTGGGTAATTGTCCACCATTGACCATAACATGCATCATCCAACTAATTATTTGTTCCCTTAATCACTTTAAGTATCTTTAGGGTTTAGGTTAATCAACTACTAAACCATCTTGGCCACTAAGGCATCAAATGATCTTGACCTTAAAAGACCCCAAACGGTTTTGCACTTTCAACCTCCAAACGGTTTTGAAACCGCATGGAGTTGTTGACCATTTGGTCCCTTTGACCTTCAAGACCGCATGGAAAAGTACACCATCAAGACCGTTTGCCCTAGGTGAGGTGAAGACCGTTTGGTCCCGTTGACCGTTTGGGCCATCTTTGACTTTGAAATCGCATGGACAAATTGATCTTGAAACCGCTTGACCACCAAACGGTTTTGGGGTCGTTTGGCCCCAAATGGTCTTGAGACCGTTTGGTCCCAAATGGTCTTGAGACCGTTTGGCCCCAAACGGTCTTGAGACCATTTGGACTCAAACGGTCTTGATATCGTTTGGTCCAAACCACCTCAAAACCGCATGGACCAAAAAGTGCCTCAACCTATCCAATTGAATTAGGGTTTCTAAGATTGAACCCCTCAATCGATCATGCAAAGGTTATCCACTCATCAATTGAGTCAATTAGGTCAATCCTTACTGATTTGACCCTCAATTGAACCTAAATTGGTCACCAATTATGGTTTGGATCACTTAAATTAGGGTTTGGAATAGATCATCCTTCAACGTGCATCAACATGAGCCTAATTGATGTTGAACCCATTGAACCATCACTCAATTGGGTCATGACCTGACCCCAAATGGTCTTGGGATCGTTTGGACATCCTCCAAATGGTCTTGAGACCGTTTGTCCATAATTTTAACAAAAACCAAGTCATTTACTTAGGGGTTGAACCCTAATTCAGCATTTGATTATTCAACAACTTGATGTGATTGGACCCTCAATTGATCAACCCCACTTAACCCTAGACCTCAAAACGGTCTTGGGTGGTCACCAAGCGGTTTTGAGACCATTTGGGTAATCCCCAAATGGTTTTGAAACCATTTGGGCCACTCAATCCAAATTTCAACATGATTGCACCATTGAAATCAGCAATAAACCCGATAAGGGTTTAGGTGACTAATGTGCCTTCAATTGGTGATTTACTTGGAATTAGTTGATTATTCTTGGTGGGTGATTAGTCCATATTATGTACAACAGTCCTCCAAATGGTCAACGCTTGGTTAACTCATCCAAATGGTCTTGAGACCGTTTGCTCCAAACGTTCTTGGTTGAGATCGTTTACTCTCAAACGGTTTTGAAACCGTTTGCTTCCAAACGGTTTTGCAAACCGTTTGGGCAAGAGGTGGAGGACTGTTTGCTAAAGTTGGATCAGGATGAAACTTTGGAATTAACGCCACCTTCTTTTACCTCAAGAACATGGACTGTTCTTCATGATTTTAGTTGCAAGAACACATAGAAGTGTTAAAGAAAGGAGAACAAGCAACATTTTCAAGGAAAGAAGGTGCATAACAAAACTTTAAGGTTTAGAGTTATAAAACCCACCTTAGAATCTGATCTAGAGCTCCAAGATCCATAGATTTAATGGTGGTTTGAGCTCCACAGGTCGTCCAAGGTCCTTTCCTCGAGAATTGGATGGAGAAGATGGCTAGAAAGAAGATTTGTGTAAGAAAGACTAACAAACCAACTTTGTAGCAAGACTTCCTCCATAAATTCGAGCTAGATGGCCATCAAAACTTACCCAATTCAGTCTTGGCCATCCTATTCTTCTCCTTAGCTTCTTCTTAGTTGGCCAAAGCAAAGAGATAAGTGAAGGGATGAAGGGAAACGATCCCTTGCTTTGTGAAAGGGATGTGCTTATATATTTTGGGTATATTTTCAAGACAAGGACAATTATTTCCTTATTTCTCATATGGGTCCTTCTCCACTTCATAGCCACGTCTCTCCCTTCTTATCACATGCAAAACTCCTCTCTTAACCAAGGTTTAGAGGAAAAGAAGCCAAACACCTTACTATGTTGTATACATAAAAGGGTCATTTTGCTTAAAACTTGGTTATTTAAATCTAAAGGTTATCTTTCTTATTTGATTATTCAAATGAGGCGCCCTCCTCATTATCTTTGCTATAATTGATGTCAAGAGTCATGAAAGATACTCTAGAGGGTGTATTTTACATGTTGCACCCTATGTTTTTGGGTAATTTGCACTTTACACCAAAACTAGGGTTTAAAGCACAAGGATTGCTCTACAGGCTGCATCTTGGTGCCCACGCTTGGAGAATCCATATTACTACATCATATTCATTCTTATGATGTCTCATCATCAGAGGAACATCTTAACATGGTAAATTTTCAAGTTAACCCCTCTAATTGGGTAATTTGCACATAAATCCATATTTAACAAAACAACATTACAACATTGTTCAAGAAGGACAGAAATGGAAATATATGTTCCTCAGAAGCTTTAATTACAAATAAAAAGATAACCACAAGCATATAGTCACATATTTAAGCAACACACCCAGGGTTAGTTCATAACCCAGGTCAGGGATGTTACACTGGGTTTCAAATGGAGATGCATCATCATGCTTCACAGGAGAGCACCTGTTGCGTCGGGGCTGTCTTAGATACTTCTTATACTCTGTATCTGAATTCTTGACGTTGTTAAGCTCAATCTCTTATTTAGGTAATGGAAGTTTCTACGATGGCGAAGCTTGTACTTCTCTTAATCCTTAAAATAAGGTTTTACAAATGGGGAAGCATTAAAAATAAGGTAAAGATCATCCAAATGGTTTAATAAAGATATATAAGCATTCATACATGGCATTAATGAAGGTTTCTATGAGAATAAGATGACAAAATTAGTACCTTGAAGAGACGAGAAGTATCTAGGTAGCTCATCCATGTTTTGTTGCAGCCCAAGCATTGTATGGGAGAGTTGTAAGATAGTTCACTTGCACCATTGAGGCTTGCCATGTCCAAAATTTTCAGTCTATAACCTGCACAATAAGGTCATTCATTTAGACCATTTGAAAGTACAACCCAATAACATTATTAGTTCTAAATTATACCAGATGTACAACCATCGTAGTACTTTGTCATATTCATATTTATATGCAAAAGGCCTTCTCTTAACATATTACAGAAAGACTTATAGATTTAATATTCATATATAGTTGGAAGAAAAAAGAAATTGTAGATCTGAACTTGGCCTTTCTTTGATTTGCAGTGGGTAAATTGTGTCACTCATCCTAAAATTTGAAACCTAACAAATATGATTTAATGAACAAAATAATTTAGTACATACACCAATATACAAACATAAGAATATCTGACCATCCAGCAATCCATACCATATATTGTGCAATTTCAGTGGCTTGACAGAGATCACTGCATGCGCCAAAAGCATCTGAGTGAAAATAGAAGGATAACTAAAAGCATCTGAGTGAATCAGAAATTAAGAACTCATAACATGTGGCATATTCTCAACAAATATCTTCTGTGTTACCTTAATCTGAATGATAATATCTAAGAACCACGTCCTCCCATGCCTCTTCTTCTACTGCCCCACATCCTCCCCTTACTGTTGCTCCTCTCATCTGCCCTCATCCCCAGCCACTACCCCGATCTCCAACCTTACCTTACATCTACCATCAGGACTGCCCCGAACACGGCCTCTCCCGCAGCGGCATCACTTCTACCTCAAAATGACCTCTTCATCTTGGTGGCCTCATCATTGATATTCAGTTGGTTGGGAGCTTTGAGAAAGAAAAGTACATAAACAAAACGACAAAGATACATGTAGTACATGGAGCATATATAAACATAAGATCGTACCATATTTAGTGATTTAAATATCCTTAGATCATTGGCCAAAGAGACTTTGGTGATATATAAAACAGTCCACAACCTTGAAACAGTCCTCAAACTTCAAACAGAGATTGTCAACTTGATGTACAAGTCATTGTAGATATAATTGTCCAATGACTAGACATAGAGAGAAGATTCATTGAAAGCTGTGGAAGAAAAGAAAATCCCAAAAAGATTCATTTATTCTTGTAATAGTCACTACAAAAAATTTGGCCTTTGTTGAAGAACATTTGTAGGGAACCAAAAATTGTGAATAATGATGTCTATTTGTGAGGGCTCATCCTTCAAATATGGGACCAAATCCCTCAACCATGTTTTTAACATCCTTAGACCTTTTATGTGAACACTAATCCCTCAAAAATACATTACTCACTAATCACTCCGTGAAAAATGCCATGTCAAATGTTTCCCTCCATCTCATAACCCTTCCCTCCATTCTAATTACAATATTTGTAAATCAAAATAAAAAAAAATAAAAAACCCTACCCCCTCGTTCCTCCACGCGAGAACCAATTCATCGCTCCGTGCTTCCCCCCTCACACCGTGCACGTCTGGCCGGTCCTCGCCTCTATGCGCTGATCCTCTCCTCTCCGCCCTCCGTTGCTCTAAGCGCAAGCCCTCAGACGTCACTCCTTCCAGGCGGCCGTCAAGTGTGGCGGTGGCAGAAGCAGGGATCACGGAAGCCCAGTGTCGGTGTTCCAATGTCCCGTGTCGTGCAGCGGTGCTGGGGCCATCTCCGTCGGTTGTGGGTCATCTCAGAGTAGCCCTCCCCTGTCAAGGATAGCTCGCGAGGCTGCGGATTTGTGGACGGGAAGGGACAAGCTGTTCAATAGGATCTTGACCCACACCGTCGGGTCGTGCCTCGATTATGATTCGCGGAGCTCCGCGGTGTCTGTTGGTGTGGGGCTTGATCTCGATGACTTGCCGTTTCATCTTGAAGATGGGTATGCTGGTGGGCTGGATGCAGAGAGGCAGCCCTATGCTGAGGCTCTGTTATCAGCTTCCCAGTCAGGACACACCATCTTCTCCGATGAATTTGTGATCAGGGCTTTTTATGAAGCCGAGAAGGCTCACCGGGGACAGGTGATTTGGAAATCCCTAATTTTTTTACTTCCATTAATTGATGATTGTATCTCTCTTTTTACGATTCCTGACATCCAACTCTTTTTTCTTTCTGTGTCCATTTCCATCAACAGATGAGAGCGAGCGGGGATCCATACCTCCAGCATTGCCTCGAGACTGCAATCCTGCTCGCTGACATCGGTGCCAACTCTACCGTTGTTGCTGCAGGGCTTCTGCACGATACATTGGATGATTCCTTCATTACTCACAGTTATATATGTCGGACGTTCGGGAGCGGAGTTGCTGATTTGGTTGAAGGGGTATGCTTCTTGCTACTTTCCTCTTTTTAATTTGCTAATTCTTAATTTGTATTTAGTTCATTGTTGAAAAGGGGATTATGTACAACTATTTGACTCTATTGTTTGTTAACAATTGCTATATTTTTCTTTTGTCTGACAATATGAAACTGAATGGTAGCTGGCTTATAGTCGTATGATAAGCAATGATCCTGATGCATCAACTCCAGTTCTGCTTCGGGAAGCAGGCAAAAGGTGCTCGAAGATTTGTCAAAGAGAAACAAGCAGCGCCTACAGGACATAAGATGGCTGATGATGCCGACCAGGGGACGAATATTGCGATGGAGCAGTCTATCGCACTTCAGGTGGTCAACATTGTCCTGGACGGTGCTATGAAAAATTCGCCACATAAATTGTTGATGTTTTTATTTCCTAATGCCTACTTACTTCTCAAAGAATGCCTTGTTCTTGATCAGGTATAGGATAAATGTAGAGAAGGCAGAGTGGATAATATATGTTACTGATGCTGGCCAATCACAACACTTTGACATGGTATTCAGTGTAAGTATCTTAAAACTGGATCCTTGATAGGTTGTATCAATTATACGTCAATTGATATCTTCATTTATTTTTCTTAACTCAAATACAGGCTGCAAAAATGGATGGTTGGCTTCCTGATCCTAATGAAGCTTCATATCCTAAAGTAAACCATGTTGCATTTGTTCTTGTTCTTGGTTCAGATGGGAAGCGTTGTCGGACAAGATCTTCTGAAGTGGTTAGATTGGTTGATTTACTTGATGAAGCTGTTACACGCTGTAGAAAGGAACTCCATCAAAGACTTGAGAGTAATGGTAGGTGTTGACTCAGTATTATATCTGATCACATATTTACACTCCCATTAATCCTACACCTTTTTCATTTGAACGTCAGGTAAACTTCTTGAATGGACGAAGGAAGAAATTACAAAAACTGCTGAGGTAGTTGGTTATGGTGCTGTGAAGTAAGTTATCTTCTAGCTATTTACGACCTCTGCAAGTCTGTGATTAAATACTACATTATTGTTTGACTTATTAGCATATACTTGCATACATGTAAATTGGTACTCTTGGTTTGGGCATAGACCTGTAAGACAATGTTTGCTAATCTGTTGTATGGCGTCTTATTCAGAACTGTTTACTACAAGCAAGTTAATAATTGTTCTTTGCTTTGAGGCAATTTCTACTTTTTTATTTAGAAAGTGCTTCAAGGAGAGTTGATTTGTTTTTGTTAGAAAGTCTCTTTTTTAACTACTAAGTCACCACCACTCTGGCAGTCAATACATGAAACCCAACTCTCTTATGATCCAGGAGGCAATCTTATATCTACTATGTTTTATGTTTTCTCCATATATCAACTTCCCTATTTTGTATATGATATATCTTGAAATCCTTTCGTACTAGGTAGTATTTTGAGTATTTTCCTTGAGTTTCGGAATTTTAATATTATTTCACTAATAAGGGTTTCCTATGATTGGGGAGTACATTGATGTATTTATTAATTGTCATTATACTACTAGTGCCATTTCCAGTACCGTAGTTATTTACTATGACTACTCTAGGATTATATTACTATTCACTAGTAGGAGTGTATGAATATTCATACATAGGAGCTTGACAAGATCATAAATATTTATCCTAAAAGTTCTAGTGTAGTTTGTATCTCAAACCACAATGTTGGTTTGCCACCTGGGGGAATGATGTTTCTTATTCTTGATTATAATCCATAGTGGGTATTATCTTAACCTACTAGGGTGAACTTATCTATTCTATAGAAATAAAGGTTATTTATATCATGGACTTACATTTGTTGAAGGAACCCTGGAGTATTTACACACAAAAAGGACTAACATGGTATGAGTTTCCAACTATTAAGAGAAAGAACCACTAAAAATATGTACACATGAAAAGGAAAAGAGGATATCTCCACAACTAACTTTTACATCATCCATTTCTTTTCAATCATTATCTTACATGAAAATCTAGATTGATGGTTGACCTAACCATGATTGATGCCAATATATACCATGTCAAGGGTCCAGATATGATACAAGTTTCCACATGAAGTTGTCGATTCCTCCATTTGCAACTAACTATAGTTGTTCTTGATTTCCCCCTCTGTCCATATGATGCTACTAGGACTAATAGATATGTACTGACAGGAACAGGAACAACCCCGACTGTTCGGCGCTGTGTAATTCTCAATATATTGTATCATATTTCTAAATGATGGACTGTTAGCTGCATTAAAAGCATTACTATTCTCATAGAAAAATCTACCAATGGACAAACAACATTGGTTTCTCTGCTCCTTTCTCCAAGCATTCTTCACACTAGGTTGCACATCAGCACCTGCATTAGCAAAAATAGAATCCATCGACCCTCTCACTTGTTTCTCTACCATCAACACACGCTCTACGCCATTTACGCCAAAAGGTTGAGTATTGCTTTCATGCATTGATGGGACATTTGGTGCTGTGTTGTATGCTGCGACACAGACAAATCTCCTCATTCCATCTATCTGCCTCTTCATTTTCTCCATTTGTGCACCTAAATATGTCTTTATCTCTTGCTCCATTTCAGGAGGAACTTTATCACAAGCACCTACATTCTTATGAGTCTTGGCTAAGTGATCTTTCAATCTTCTTATTCCACCAGTAATCTTCTTCCCACAGAAATTGCAATTCACATATAGATACCCTTTGCCTTCAGCTCCTACAATCTCCTCACAATATTTCCAACCTGGATCACATCTAGTTTTGGAGGCATGTGGTGCACTTCTTCTAGGCATCTTTGGTGTTTAGATTTATACACACAATAAAAAAGAAACGATATACACATACACAATCAGTAAAGATCAAATGCTGAATTAAAACATTAAAACATTGAACCCATATAGGAGAATTTGTAGGGATTGAGAAGAGATCCAATTAAC
Source organism: Alisma plantago-aquatica (assembly GCA_963693085.1). Taxonomy (NCBI): domain Eukaryota; kingdom Viridiplantae; phylum Streptophyta; class Magnoliopsida; order Alismatales; family Alismataceae; genus Alisma; species Alisma plantago-aquatica. The sequence continues at coordinate 765,784,142 of OY856414.1, read as the reverse complement.
TCAACACTTTGATTAGATGGGAACTCAAGAAGACACCCAATTAAGCTTCTCAAATGAAGGTTTACAACAATTAGAATGTAAGTGGGGACTTGTAGGGGTTGAGAATGTATCAATTAGGGGGCAAACATCAACAAATTACCTCCCTTGCGTACAAGCTGCCAAGACAACAGCTCTACTCCAAGCAAGAGAAAATGGAGGCTTGCAGCTTGGGGAAATGGGTCGCTGGCCACCTAGGAGTTCTCCACAGGTCGCCCTTCCACTCCTGTTGTTGTAGTCGGCCGTCGGAAGAAGCTTCTTCTGAAGCTGGCTGGGTGTAGGGATGGAGGCTTCCAGCAGCTCCCTACCCAAGCAAGGAGAAAGTAGGGTTCGGGTCTATGTGGGGGTCCACCGTCGGCCACCAAGGAAGGCTCCGGTAGCCGCCTCTCCTATTGAGGTGTGCCGGTTGGCTGCTGCAGGGGTCTTCTTCCCCATTCGGCGGTTACACAGCGCAGTAGCAGTCGGGGCTGTTCGGTGGTTACACAGCGCAGTAGCTTAGATGTAATGTACTGACGCACAAATTCAACATTATAGCCCTTCCATAGTGCTAAAAGATATGGGGCAGTAATAATGATTGGAACAATTTACAATGTTGGTGGTAATACTAGTGTAGCATACTACCATCAATATTTGGTTGTTTCTGTTGCCTATGTAGGTGTACTAATTTTAACTTTGTCAAACAATTTTAATGAATCTTTTCGCTAAGAAAGAATTGAGGCATGATCGCAATATTTTGAACTTTTAGCAATATTTTTGTAAGTGAACAGTTCTTCATCCTACTGTTGTGTTTTGTAGTGAACATCCTGCAGTTGAGGGATTCAGATGCTTGTTTGCTACCAATGGATTCTCCAGGGTGCTTTATCAGTTTGGATTCCCTCCCCTTCTGCTGGTATGCACCTAATGTGTTTCTTCTTCAAGCTGTTTAGTAATGCAATAATATTTTCTGTTATAGCCTGTGGACTTGTCATTCTCCAGTTTTCCCCTACTTACTATGTGCAATTCCCTGTAAGAGCCTCCTTCACTTCCACTCACCCATTATCCATTAGAGGACACAGAGGGTGGGCAAAAAGTACCGTGAACCTTCTCTCACACCAAAATAAATGTCTAGTACGGTCTACCGATCTCGCCACATGATCTGTTGTGGTGTGCCAACCTGGTGGTATTCGTCTAATGAGATATATTGCTGTCTTTTATTTCCTGAGATGGAATCTCAATAATGGGGTCAACACCCCTACCTTTGGTGGCGGTCTTAATCCATTTAGGCAGGCAATGTACCATAAACACCCCTTGTCCTAGCAAGTTTGCAGCTGAAGCCTATTTCAGTGTGTAAAAATCCGAATATGCAACTACTCTTTAATTTCGTCTTGTCATTGTTGATTTACATTACAAAGCTGAGCTATAATCAAAATGGCTATGTCTTTGAAAGAGTCCATATATAAAATCCTAGATGAACTAGATATCATGAATCATATTCTGGTCTATGAAATTGACTAAATGATTAGCAGGAACTTATTTATTCATTATGAAAGTCTCCAATGTTTACTGAAAAAACTACAGCAGCATGTTAATATCTGCTTCGTATTGTTTATACTACATACAAACACAGGCGTATCACTACATTTGATTTCACAACTACAATTTGTCTTGTTGCACCAATTCACTTCATGTCCCCCAAGAGAAGTGAACTATCTGTATTAGATTACCTACCTAAACAAATGTTTGCATATTGCACTTCAGTACTAGAGAGAAATGCCAGTATGTCTCCTTTTCTTAAACATTAGCCCTTCCGTGGAGATTCTTCAAGGCCATATAACCCACTGAGTTTTTTTTAATTATGTACTATTTACTAAATTCAATCATAATTTTAGTTTACGGGTGCATGTTTCTGCTATGTTGGTTCACTTACATTTATCTCTACTTTGCACTCACTTTGATTCCTTTTTGTATTTATATTTATAGGGTAGAATTACTTTTAATGATGGATTTCGACAGACAATGCACCTTGGAGTAGACCAAAATCGAAATATAAGGGTAAGTTGTTTGTTGTACTATGATTTATGTATAAACTTTAAATTATATTAATATAATGATTTGTCATTTTTAGGAGAAGAATATTCAAGCACCTAACCGTATGAGGCCTGGCATTGAAGAAGATCACCACACCATTTGAAGGAATATGGAGACATTATAGATCTTAAGAGTTTCTAGCATGATATGTTGATTGTCATCAATCTCAAATTTTAGAACCATATGTACTCTTTATTTATATCAACATTGAGCACGCAATGTATGGATAATATTTTGCTTCAATAACAAAAATTGGTTTGAGGTGATTAAATATTTTTATGTGTCATTTTGGTGTTGAATCTTCTTATGATGTCATGTGAATTAGTAGAAAAATATTTCTTGAGGTTATGTATACAAAGTTTTCATTTAAAATTTGATATTCACTATAGTAACAATTAATTAACATTTAATAAATCATTCAATAATCAATAACCAAATCATTTACAGTAGTCCCTCATAAATATATTGATGAAGGTCCAGATTGACCATCAAAATTGCATTGATGACGACCACATAGCCCCTCAAAAATAATATTAATGAAGGCATTATCCCTTCAAAAATATATTCTCCAGGACCATCAAGTCCCTCAAAAATGTATTTATGAGAACTAAACATGCCCTCAATAATGTTATTATGAAGGCTAAATAGTCCCTCAAAAATGTATTTATGAAGGCTAAATAGTCCCTCAAAAATGTATTTATGAAGGCTAAATAGTCCCTCAATATAACATTCTTGAGGGTCATTTGGTCCGTGACAATTCTATTCGTGAGGGCCACTGGTATTTGTCACGTGAGTTCTCTTCACGGACCATTTGTGAGGGTCAGACCCACAACCGTCCCTATTTGTGAGGGCCTGTAGAGAGGGGTTTGTGACAAGACTCACTCGTGAATAATGGCCCAATTTTTACTAGTGAGTATATAAGAATATTACATATTTGATACTTTCTCTAAGTATAATAGGTGAACTCGTTATCACAGTGTCATTCATGTCAAACAATCAAGTTGCTTGCCATCTAGAATGTTGATAACCTGGTTTTCTAGAATTGCTGGAAGCATATTAAAACCTACTACAACTCTAAATCTTACATGTCACTATTCAAGCTCATCTTGTTCCTCTAACAGTGGTCATACTCTTTTAAGCATACATATCTGAATACCACTTACTATCCACTACTGATATATAATGTAAAGAGTAAATCTGCCAATGGTGTTATAGTAGCAACATCCGACAACAAATTCGATTATATTATGGTTATATTACGTTTTCTACATTCATGCTCAAGCTATGTTACTCGCATTCTAGTGTCACTTTCAAATGTAGGTGCTCAGACAGCTACACAAATTTGTACTTGGGAATATTCATATTGTTATTACTGTAAAAAGAAAAGTATCTTTGTATCATAAGGTTCAATATACCTCCTTGTGTTACGAGTAGATAACCTACTAGCACAATGTCATTTGCATATGTATATATCATCCTTGTTATGAAGACTCTTGTGGGCACCCATAATATCAATTAATTCTGTGACTTCATTAATCTGCACATCACTTTTAACCCATCAATATCCAATGCCAAACCAGCATCATTATTTTTCCAAGCTTCCTTTACTAATAAACTTTTAGGGGAAAATTCTCAGACAGAGAGGTAGGTGACACTCTTTGTAAGAGAAGATTTCCCTACCCATTTATCTTTGTTAGAGAGCACTAGTATTACTATTTAGATTTCATACCTAGTGATCATTTCTGATATCAATTTCAGTGGTATAGGTATGTGTATAAATACAAAAAAAATAGTGCATACAAATATTGCCGAGGTGCAATAGTCCACTAAATATTTATCATATGTGTTTCCTATATACACTAACATGTTTGGGTCCAACCAAAGTATCTCTAAAGTAGAGGCTGGTGGAACATTAGCAACTTCCAAATGAGGAAAGCTAGAGTCTGGTAATATCAAATCTTTTATTTGTAGAAAGGTACCTGGATTTGCAATAAATTTCATCCCTCTTTAAATGTATAAGGTAGAGTGAAGATGCTAGATTTTGGGGTTGAATTCATTTAACCTGAGTTATCTAATGCCCAATAATAACCCAATGTTCTAATGAACAACAATAACCCAAGTTTTAACTAATACACAATGATAACACGAGGTTTTCTTGAAATAATTGAAAAACACAATTTCGGTCGGTTTTTTTTAATAGGGATGTCTTGAAGTACTTAATACATGTATTAATCAAAATGGAAGGTATTGTGTAATTGATAAATATGTATATGTTGATTAGTTTATGAGAATTCATACATACTAACAACATGGTTAGATAAGAAAGATTCTAATAAAGAACTAATAGATTTCAAAGAGCAACATAAATATATGCAACTACAATCTCTAAATACATTTTATTTTGTTATATCACCTATTTTAGTACATTCTATTCCTTAAAAGTAATCACGTTGTTTGATTTCAAACGTAAGGGTTCTAACATAAGTATAGAAATCTTAGGAACCAAATCCATTTTCTAGGACAGGTGAGGATATGGACACTTCCCAACATGAAGCGGGCACCGGCAGATAGAACTCGCGATCTCCAAAGCGTTCTTTTAAGGAAGTAGCAACCATGGGCTTCGGCCCTAACCTACCAAACCATGTGTCCCCAGACACTCTGAAGATAGAGGACATAAAGATTGAGAGCATGGGGATCCTCCCCTCGTTCACAGTGAACCCAGATGTCCTTCCACCGCTGATAGCACCCTGAAAAACATCATGATCGTCAAAGCTTTAGGTCTGAACCTGGGGTATCACGCCCTAGTAAACCGCATACAAATTCTCTGGAATCTATATGATCAACACTGTGTCACTGACCTGGAACACGGTTACTACATCATCCAACTAGCAAGTGCAATATACTTCATAAGGGTCATGACCGGCGGTCCTTATACGATATTCAACAACTACATCTCTGTTCAATCATGGTTCCCGCAGTCCAGACCTTCCAATCAAATTCCCCGACGACTTGTAGTCTGGATCAGAATACCAAAACTCCTGATACATCTGTACCAGAACAAGCTACTGGAGAGCATTGGCAATGCCATAGGCAGGACGATAAGAATCGATGAGAATACGATCCAAGGAAATTGAGGGAAGTTTTCCCAAATGGCAGTAGAAGTGGACACATCCAAACCTTTGCTCCCTAGTTTCCTTCTCAATGGCAAACAGCTTCGTCTTGAGTATGAGAATCTTCCTCAAATCTATATGCACTGCGACCGTATGGGTCATGTTGAAGAGGACTGTCGTTTCATCAAGGCTAGAGCACCTACGTGCGAGCAAACGCCAGTGTACTCCCCTTCGATCCACACTAAGAAACTAGAGAAGAAACAACCCGCCCCTCCAAAAAGTGACGGCGGCAACATCCCACCGGCTACTCAGAAGGAGGCCTCAACAGAGAGTTCCAATCCCGAGAACCCAACGACCAAGGAAGGCGAGTGGTTACCGGGTGGTAGTAGACGCCAGCAGAAGAGGGCGGAGAAGAAGAAGCAAGTTGTTCCCAATCCGTTCAGAAATATGGACCTTTCCAACACTGCCTTGATCCTTATTGACGATGAGGTAGTTCAAGGTAGACAGGCTGCTGTCAATGCCTATACCCCGTTCTAGTTCGGATCTGGGGACACAAGCAACCTTCCACCGCTCCACTTGGGGTCCAAGCCATCTGGGAGTCATACGGTAGTCCTGCGGAATAGACGAATTATCATTCAAGCACCATCTAAGACACCAGAACGAATTCATAAAAAGGGTCGACTTGCTCAACAACTAGCAAGTTCATCTTCATCTACTAAGAAGGCGATAGACTTCAATCTCCTGAATAAGGAGAATGAGGAGCCAGCAGACATGACGAATAAGGATGATGAGGTCGGGCTGCTAGCAGCCATCACCTGAGGTCCTTCCTCTTCTAGCCATACTCATGAACATCATCAGTCTAAACATCCAAGGGGCTTGCTCCAACGATAAAATCTGTAATTTAAAAGAAATTCGCCGCAACTATAGGCTCCACCTTATGATTGTTATAGAACCTCGTTGTAGTAAGGACGTCGCAAATAGAAACATCAAGAAGATTGGATTTCCTTCTTCTCACCGTGTTGAAACACTTGGTTTCTCTGGTGGCATCTGGCTCCTATGGGACGATACCAGATGTAATGTTGAGATCCTACTTAACCACCGCCAATTCATCCACTGCAGTCTCAATGGCAGCCTCTATTTCATAGCAGTCTATGGTAGCTCTAATCCAGGGAGCAGGAAGCTGCTCTGGCAATGGTTCTCTTCCCTCATACTGCCAGACGGCGATCCCTGGTTGGCCACTGGTGATTTTAACACTATGCTTAGTAGGACAGAGAAATGCGGAAGTGATTACTTTGACTCCGTCTCCTCATCCCTGTTCCACAATTGTTTGCTCACAACTGGCCTTGGGGACATAGGCACCTCGGGCCAACCTTTCACCTTTCAATGAGGTTTGGTCAGGGAAAAGTTGGACAGAGCCATCACAAATGAACCTTGGCTGGCCACACACCCGAACACCAACGTCCAAATACTCCCAAGGGTTACTTCTTATCACAACCCGATGTTCATCACCACTAGGCCCAAGAACTGCCCGGGCTGCGCTCCATTCAAGACGAGAGTGAGCTGGAACCTTGAAGCGGGTTTTACCTCGTGCTTAGCTACCAGTTGGGATGTGTCTACATCTGCAATAAGAAGTGGATGGCTATCAAGCTAGATCTCTCAAAAGTGTTCGACAGAATGAACTGGAGTTTTATGCGAGATACCCTTACTGCTGTTGGCCCGCCACTCCATTTGATAAACCTGATCATGTCCATTATTCAATCTGGTGAGACCTCCATTCTGTGGGAAGGCATACCCTTAGATCCTTTCAAAGAGATCCAGGGAGTGAGGCAAGGTGACCCACTAAGCCCTTATGTCTTCGTCCTTTGCCTGGAATGGCTTAGTCAAATGATATAGCTCTCCACCTCTAATGGTGATTGGAAACCGATGGTGCTTACAAGGGGAGGCACTCCACTCACGCATGTATGCTTTGCTGATGATATTGTGCTGCTGACGGAAGCCTCAATATCACAAACAAGAAACATCAAGAAGATCTTACAGACCTTTTCTCAAGCTTCGGGTCAAGTGGTATCCACAACTAAATCGAGATGCTTCTTCTCCATGAACACTTCCAGCTCAGACAAGCACAACATCAGTAGGAAACTAGGCTTCTAGATAACCAATGATCTGGGGAAGTACCTTGGTGTCCCAATTCTGCACAAACGTATCAACAAGTTCACACATTCCAGTCTCCTTGACTCGATTCAAGGGAGGATGAATAGTTGTACGTGCAGGCATCTATCCCTTGCTGGGAGAATCACCCTGGCAAAAGCCACCCTATAAGCAATTCCGACTTACATGATGCAATCCGCTTTGATCTCACCGACTCTATGTGATGACATTAATAACCACATACGCAGATTCATTTGGCAAGGCCCCGGTCCTGAGAAGAAAATGTCCCAGCTATCTTGGAAGAAGGTCACTATGAACAAAGACCATGGAGGCTTAAGCGTCAAGGACGCCAGGGACCAGAATGAGGTGTTGATACTGAAGAACGTATGGGAATTCTTAAATGACCAGGATAAGTTGTGGATGAAGATCTTGCATGAGAAGGACCAAAATAGAAATGCCAACTCCAAGACATCCTGCTCTGCGGCATGGAGGTTCATTTCTAATAACTTAATGAGAATTACAGATATGTGCTCCTAAGCTATCAACAATGGTAGGGATACTAAGGTTTGGGTTGATAAGTGGATAGCGGGGTCAAATGTCCTTACCCTGGCTCCCAATCATACCATACCCTCTGACCTTGCTAATCTGAAAGTGAGTTCCATGTGCCTCGACAATGGAAAATGGGACTGGGAGTTCATCACAACATATCTACCAGAATATACTTAGAACATCCTCAGGACAACGCCGCCTTCAGACGTGGACGCGGGCCCAGACGCACTCATCTGGCCACATGAGCCTAATGGGAACCTCACGGCCAGATCAACCTACCAATGGATAAGGCGAGACAAAGAACTAACTTGCCCTAGCGACTGGGCATCAATCTGGAATAAGCAAGTCCCTGAGAGAATTAAAGTTTTCTCATGGCTGCTCCAACACCGTGCACTCCTCACCAATGTAGAGAAACACCGGGGACACCTTGCAGTTGCAAGAACATGCCCAAGATGTAACCTACAAGACCAAACCATACTACACTGTCTGAGAGATTGTCCCAAGAGCGTTGCAGTATGGCAAGCTTTATCTCCACTATCTGATTTCTTTCAGGATGACAAAGACACCTGGATAGAACGGGTTGTGAAGTCGATGCACACAAACATCCACCCAATATGGCTGGTGGTGATGACTTGGCACTTAGAGACAATCTGCAATGAAGAGGCCCACGACGGGAAGGTCATTCCAGCCTCGACCTCCTATCGATTCATTCAATTATGATCGAAAATTATCATGAGACACCCAAGCTCATCTCACCCTACCACCCAGCTGAGTCAGAATGGATTTAGGTGGTGGGGCGTGCATACACAACCCAAGTATATCATTCTGATGGATGTCGCCCATGCGCAAGCATCCACGAGGTCCAGCTATGGCTGCATCAGCCTAAACTGTATGGGCAAACTACTAACAGGAGAGGGACGCCTAACAACAACTGACAGCGTGTTGGAAGCTGAGATCATCGCTATACTGCAGGCTGCAATACTAGCTTAAAGTCGCAACTGGAAAGAAACACTTATAGTCACTTATTCAACCTTGGTGTTTCAAAATCTCACAAAGGATATATGCCCACATATCAAATTATGTGCCTACCACTATCGATGGAGGAAATTAATCATCAACAATCCCTCACTATGTGTTCTACACAGTCCCTGGGATCACATCTCCATAGCTGATTCAACTGTCAAATTTGTTTTGAGAAACAACTCTAATGTAGCCTTTAGCTATTGGCCTCCTTGGCTACCTCATACCGGCGATGTTGATTTATTGTTTACCTATGTACCTTCATCTGAATAATCTATAAAGTGCTATTATTTTAAAAAAAGTATGTGTGATTGATTATGTATTAGAAAGATGTCCGGAGAGTTGAACTTTATGAACACAAATTGGAATTTCTGAAAATGTTATTGTCAGATATTCTTATGTTAGTTTAAGATTATGTCCTTTAATCTCCTTTCAACTTCATATCAGCCATGTTGTCAAAAAAATATAGTCCTTTTTTCTATATGTAAAATATCAAAACAAGACTCGTCCTAAATTTTTAAATAATAACATGCCAAGGTTGCTTGTGTAAATAAATGTCAATCGAAATAAATGTAATTTCACATTTGAAATAGCTAGACAATACTGACACAAAATTTACCTCAGAAAATAAGTATAAGCATGAATATGCAACACTGTTGATTGATTTTTCATTTTCTTGGAAGGTCCAGTTAACCTTGTCAGCTTGGATATGTTCTCCATCATGAACTACCTGGAAATACTTGGGCAACACCAAGCATCTCGTTTTCCCCTACACCCAGAGTAGTAATGCATGAGAACAATAAATAACCTCTTTAAGATTATTTATTTTGGTCATTAATAAAGAGTAATACATGGTAAATAAATAGTTAAGATAAACCAAACAGGTGCATTTAATTGTATATTACCACTAAGCTAAGATATTTCACCATATATTAGACCAAAAACTATACCATCTTTGACTATTTTTATTAAGAAAACAAAAACATAGTTTCTACATAGGATATCTACATGAAGCTGCATGATAGCTTTCAATGCAAACCTTGCCATATATTTTGCAAAAGGTGATACACATTATCATGAATAATGAACCATCACACTGGTTCTAGGCATTCTGAATGCAAGCCTTGACATGTGTGCTACAAAATTCATTAACAGTTTCTCCCAGGGTTAAGGAGTTACTTCTAGGGCTGTAAATGGGTATGGGTAGACCCACAGACCCACAAATCCGGACCCTTAAAAAACTCGTCATGGGTCTAATTTTTTATACATGCATACCCTTGGACCTGTATACCCTTGGACCCGCATATAAGCATGTCCAATAATAGGTATGCTTGGACCCAGACCTGCTAGACCCGTGTACCCTCTATACATAAGTAACTACTTAAATAATATATATATATATATATATATTATAAATTAGTAGTCTAACTAATATAATTCTTGAGATTATAACCTACTCTAACCACAATAAGGTTGAGACTAGTCATACAATTAATAATTAACTATTCCAGTTACAATAATGAACATCATATGTGAACTTAAAATCAAAATGTCTACTAATTTACATTACTTTCTACATAGGTTAAACGCTATGATGATGACCACAAATATGTAAATAATTAACTCAATTAATGTTAATGTATAAAACATATCATTATCTAATATAACTATTGCATGTTAATATACTATATAATAACAATATCTTGTTACATTAAAATATATAGAACATAATAATTTCTCTTACATAAAGAATATGATGTTTTATAGAACCGCTTACCCGCATACCCACTATAATTGCAGGTACAGGTATGGTGCGGGTCCAGGTTTTGTATTATACATGTCTAGAACCGGACCCAGACCTGGACCCGCTAAATTAGATGGGTATGGGAATGGGTATGGCCAGACCCGCACCGTACCCACACTGTTTACACCCCTAGTTGCTTCATTTGTAGCTATCACCATTTAACCTGGGACTAGGACACACAAAATTCCCTTCGAGGCCCCTAGGTAACACTGGTAGAGATGGATTGCTACTTGGAAGATAGCTAGACCTTTATCCTAAAATTTTATCTAAGAAAAAAGTAAAATATAATTATTATTGCTGAAAAGTAACAGTACAAGTACAAGTTCTAAAATATAAACTGCCTACTTTGCATCTTTCATATTTAGGATATACAAGAAATAGAAAAGCAAAGGAGAGCTGACCAAAATACAACCATTTCACTATATGGAATCTACTGGGACAGAGATCAAAATGTCCTTAAGGGTTTTCTCACTAAAATTTTAAAAGACCAAGAATCCATAAACCAAGAAACTCCTCTATTTTGGTAACACTTAAATTTGTTTAGCCTTTTACCTTTACCACAAGAAAATTACAAATCATGATTAACCACTATAAAAAACCCTACTCATGATGACAAACATATAGATCTGCATTACCCCACAAAGTTAAGATCAATAAAACTAAACATCTAATGCAATTTATAGTGCCAATGGAAAAGACAAGAAACATGAGAGAGATCAAACAAAGATCTACGTTGAATACTATTGATATATCATTAGAAGTCTTTATAGTTGACACCCAAGAGAAAATCTTTTTTCATGAATATAAGGTAAAACTAAACATGCAGAAGAACAGGTGGTGTCTATGGATAAGTTAAAGTATATCATCAAGATGATTGTCATACTTATCAAGGTGGCTCCTTGGCATCCGTAAGGCATAAAATAAACCACAACAAGGATCTCGCGTAAAGATGAAACACAATGTAGTAGAACAGAGGAAAATCTAATAGCAGTCATCCAGTACATTTGGTCACTAAATCATTCAGAATTCCAAGTTGGCTATGCCCACTGAATGCACTGCAGCTTGACAAGGACTGTAGGAACTTGTTTTATAATCTGGAAGAAACCAGAAGTATATATGTGGATTCTTTATTTTCTTCAATTGTTCTAACATACTAACCTTGATTGCAATTTATGCAGCATGGTGAGTTCAATACATGCTAAACCATTGCTATGAGATACCTTGTACATAGTAGGGACTAGGCTAAATAAGAAGTTCACAAGAAGCATGCATGACATTCTTAAAAAAGTGTCACAAGTCACAACTAATCCCTCAACATAGTAACTTAAGGTATAGACACTCTATAGCAGCAGAACACACTGCCACTTCCATTTCCCAGTTTCACTTGATGGACCTTGATATAATCTATAAAATGCCAACCCAAGTCATTCCAAATAATTATCATTAACCCTTTCTAGAGAACTAAAATGGGAAAGGGAAACCACTACTTTTTTGGATGCCATAGGGAGAAAGAGGAAGTAGAGAACTGAATTAAGTGAAGTTGGTGATGCCTTGTCTTTTCAATTGTGCTTACATATGAAAACTTTTATGGAATTATGCAAACAAGACTCTTCTTAGAGTCCAAGAAACCCTCTAGGGAAGACTATATTAAGGTATACAGATAATGCACATAAAGCAACAAAAGAACTCTTTTTTTCTAGGGTGCATGAGGATGTAATTCAGGTCTTAGGGAGGACTAAATATAACTTTGCTAACAAAACACGCATGCCAATATTTAATTATGGCCCCTAATTGCCCGGTGCCCTTACATTTCAGCACAAAGCTTAAATGATAGAGAGACCACAAGGTTAGCAAGCCTCCTTTACTTGTAACTTCTAGAGCAGAATAGACCACATCCAAGGAGCTTGTCATGAAGAATACCAAAGGGGGGTTTATGGGTTCTAATTCTAGCTCAATCATAATGCAAGATTACCCAGCCTCACACATCTGAAAGTAGGGCCTAAATGGTCATCCATCTGATGTGATATAGATTCTTCATTTGAGATTCTGAAGATCCTTCGCTTGAGAATCTGAAGAGGCCAATATAGATTTGAATGTCTTAACACCTACAAACAATGAAGATTGCTTACAAAACTCAACAACACTTGATAAAATAAGGTATAAACTTCATCGATTATCAACTTCATATTTAGAATGTGTGGAGTCTGAGAATTCCATTTCAAATTCCGCAATGTAATATCACCTACAACAAATTGAGATAAGAATGTAGATTGTATGTGAATACATTAACTCATCATTGAATTAGCATTTGTAGATATTAGGAGTTGACAATTCAACATTAAAACATGATTATCTAGTAACCCATATAGATTCAAGGCTCCAAATAGAACCAATACTAAAATTTTGAAAGTTACCACCTCATTTAGAGCATCCAAAGTTGAAGGAAGTAGATCTCACTCAGAATCTTTTGGAGAGTTCAACATCAGCAATATATGATTCCAATTAATGCCACTAATGAAACCTTGGAGTCCACCACCATAATGAACTTTGATTAGGCCCTTCAGTTTATAAATTTGAGACAAAATTCAAAACAAAAGATAACTAGAAGAGAAAAAAGAATAACCCAGGACAAATTGTTAATTGAAATGTCCCAAGGAAAGAAGATCATGTATTCATACATTGACTCTAGAAAGGAGATAACTAACTAACCAAGTAAATAAGTTTATAGAGTTCCAATAAACCCAAACTATGGAACATGTTGAATCATGTTCATATTGTCATCATAACACAAATAGTACTTAAAAAAAGTAATAGTTTGAAATATAATGAGTGTTTGATAACTAATTGATAAGATATAGCATGTGGAACAAACGTGCACCAAAAGTGCATTACATGATGATACTTTAACAACAATGGGAAAAAGAAAAGAGATGCAAACACAAACTGAATAGAATATAAAGAAAATCCCTTTATCAACAAGAATAAAATTTGAAACAAGCAAAGCACAAAATATCTCAGAAGAGGTTCAAATAACAAATCATGGTGATTAGAGTTAGAGAATATTTTCTAGCTAAGATAGAGCAACTAGAAAATAGAATTGGTACTAGTATATGCATAGATGACATATACAATTATATGCATGAATCAAACATTCAACCATAGGCATCATCATAGAAAACATTACCAAATGGTTTGATGTTTGATATCATCACATAAATTGTTATCAATATGAACAGTCATGGTCCTATTAGAGTTATATATTCTAGAATATGATGGTTGATGTACAAACCAATGAGAAAGTTTCACTTTCTATAACTGAAGTAGAAACTGCTCAGGGATTCATTACGAAATTATAAAAAGAAAGAAGTGTGACAAGGGACATGCTAGAAGTGAAAAGAAAAAAGTGAAAACTTTGAAGTCTAAAGTCCATTGGTCACTTAAAAGCCTCATAGCTACTAAGCTTGATGTTTCAAATTGATGGAGAGAGTCCACCATGCAAACAAAAGATCTTGAACACCACCTACACCAAAAGAAACTAAATCATGTCATATAACATAGAAAGTGCTCTATTTTTATCAACATTAGGTTCCTGGATCCCAAGTGCGACTAGAAAGAGTCACATCGTCATAGTTCACAGCCATATTAGAGCAAGATTACAACAAACACAAAGCCTTTAGTTAGAGCCAATAGGGAAAATAACTAAATCATGTCATAGAACATAGCAAGAGAGAGTATATTTAACTAGTAGGAACATGATGAAAAGTTTCACTTACAAGGGTATCAGTTCATTTTCTCCACGTAGAACAAATTTTGTCAACGATGAGAAATCTCATATGTGAAGAAACACCCCAGTGGTGTGTTCTATGAAACCAGTCAGAAGCATTAAAAAAGAACCTACTGTTAAAACATTTTCCAAGTTTGTCTTCTATGCATTTAGCTAGGTTGATGTGTCTGTTACTCTCACAAGGAGGCAACATCTCTATTTACTGTAGGCATGGTTGTTACAAGTTTGTAGAAGTTCCACCATATACTTCATCTCTCACTTTTCACAAAACATTTTCCTTGGCAATGAAGGGTGTTGCAACACTAACTAAAAGGTTGATGGAAACTTTAGAAACCTAAAAGATCATTGCAACGGGTACCTTTACTACAGCAAGTTCAATCGGACCTAGAAAAATGTGGGATAGAATTAGACAATTCTAGTTGATGTAGGAAACCAATCATGACATTTTAGTGTAGGTAAAAGGAAAAACAAATTTTGTTTGAGTTGAAGAAGTTAGGCAAGTTGTTTTCTTATGAAAATGTTGGGATAGTCTAATTATTGATATATTAGATATCACTATGTTGGTGTCATACCTACATTTATCTACCTTGGTTGGTGGCTAGAATCTTGGTGGTGTAAAATGGTGTCATAGGCTCATAGAACTGAAGCTTGGGAGGCTGCATTACACTTCTTGTCACTGGGTAAGTCAGCAATCCAGTCAATTGGATAATGGTACTATGCATGAACAAAAAGATCAACAAAAACTATAATTCGGTGTGTGAGCTTGCACCTACCTGATCTTAAAGACCAAGTTTGCATTAAAAAATGATTTTTTTGTTCCAATGTCCTCCCAGTAATCATTAAACAGATATGAATGTTAAGATGAGAATAACACATGTTTCACCAACAAATTCAATGAGAGTGGTCAATTAGATCTCAACTTTTATATAGAGGAATTACTGAGTAACTAAAACACAAATGTATACAATAATCTAAACTAAGTAACTAAAACAAAAATGTATACAATAATCTGAATTGATTTAGAGGGATTTCTACCAACCTTGTGATAAAAAAGAAACCTCAAATCCTAGAATATAATTTTCAAAGAACTACAGTTGAACTATAATTTCCAATACATGTTATATTATTTACAAAGCAAAACACATAGAGAAGTGAAATTACAAGAATGGCATGGCTTGATAGTATATTGTACATTATCTAGACTAAAAGTGAAAGATATAAAACATCATTAAAGAAAGAAAAAAGAAGTGGAAACTGATTTATATTTAGCTGCACGTAAAGGCAAAAGAAGTTTCCAGATATTACCTATACTTTTTATCTGTTGTGATGTGTCTATTAAATTATATAATACTTGAAACAACTAAATGTATGGTTTTTGGATTCTCAATCTATTTCAAAAGGTGCATAAGCATTTTTATAATGCCAATTTTTATGTATAAATGAATCTTCATGTGTGTGTAATACCAAGCATCATAACTAACTGCTTTCAAAATCTGACATACTGAAATAAATCAAAAAGTGAATAAATCTACTCTTATTGAGTCAGTTTCATGCTAAAGAGATACACGAGATATATTATATAAACTAAATGCTTTCAAAATATGATAACCTTGAAGAAATGCAGTCCCATACGCATATTTTTGACCTTGAAGAATGAATTCTAGATGAATGTGATCTAATGGTTCTGATATGGTCACTATGCAGTTCATCCTTTAATCCTTATATGTCATAATTAACTTTTTGAAGAAATAGGGTGTATTTCTCATCCACGAAGCTCATATTCCTCATAATTCCAATGCATGTTGTGGGCTTGTTTGAATACAAAGGTGACTAGGGATAGATCCAAAAATATATTCACTTCACCAAGATGTAAATAAGAAAGTGTCATAAAGAAATTCTAGTCAATATTATATGTATTGAAAGAAAGTGTCATAAAGAAATTCAACAATGAAGGGATATGCCATAGACACTAGATATTCTTGGCAACTTATTTTATAGAAAAATAAATATATAGAAATCATGGATAGGACATATGGGGATTAGGAGCAGAATAATACATGCATGCACAAGTTACCAACAGTAGCTCAAGTACTAAACTTTCTGTATTCGTGTCAATCTTAGAAAAATTATACCAATAAGGAAAATTAGATCATGAACATCATCCTTTTAATAAATGGACCTGCAACATAAAGGGAGCCCGCATAAGATTTAATAAATGGACCTTCAAAACATATCATTCATCATAGGAGAAGCAGAGCACTTCATAATCTAGTGCCAACACTGATCATGGACATGCAGATGACAATAATTTTCCTCGTGATCCCTAGAGTGATTTGCTAGACCAAGAAGATCAGATGCAATGCTTGAAGAACCTACATCAGCAAGTAATCCAGAAAGAGCCAAAAGAAACATCACATGCATCATTGCATACTAGAGAACATCCACATAAGTGGGAAATAGAGCCTTGCCATAAAAGAGGTCTAATTGTTAACCAATACTATAGAATATTCATATCACGGTCTTATGTAGCAAGAGAAATGGAAAACAAGGTCTAATAATTTAGATGACAACTTTTACATCAATGTAAAAAAAAATTAATAACTCTGTAATTCGGATGACAATACTTTCTATATCCAATGAATTGACAAGCTTTACATCAATAAAAAAGTTTATTCTAAACCTATAGAAAAGAGGGAAAATAGCATCTAGAGAATTCTAATGGAACTTTTATTGTTTGCCTCGCTCCAAGCAGTTTACCTACAATAACAAAAATAATTATCTAAAACCATTATATAGACATGTTACACTTATAGCAAAGTGATAAAAAATTACTGAACAACGAGTAGCTTCTTTGGCCAAGCTATTATTGACCCGATTGCATCTTCAATGATTTGATACTTGTCAAATGTCTAACAAATTGCTCTTCGGGTTTAATTGCCACACCAATGCAAACAACAGCAAATGCAGACCCTAACTTTCCTCCTCCTATGACAAGGTTAAGATTCATGCCTATCACTTGTCCTTCAGCTACAATTGATGTTCCATCATCGAAACTTAACAACCTCACGACCTATAAGTTGTACGAATTATGATGTAAAATTTTAGATATCAAGAATCGAAGTTATTAGGAGTTTTTTCTTTTAATAACCGTCTTTCTGTAATGGTGGTTCCACTACATGACTTTTGTGGCATGGGTGTTCCTTCATTCCTGGTCGTTTTCATAATCTAAAATACAAAACACTTATCACATTATTGAAATCATAACTTATAATTATTACTAAAAAATTGAATAATTACTTCATTTGCTTGAAATGGAACACTCCGGCTTGAATTCCCCAAAATTATGGCTTCTAGATGTTCTTGTCTTTTTTTCAGATCTGACAATTCTATTTTTTGTGTCTCGCATACTTTTTGTAGGTCTTTGACTGTACCTTCAAAACCCTCCACATATGTCTAACTAAACTCATTAGTATCATCATTCACACGAGCCTTCTTTGAACCCAATATTTGATCAGCAATTTCATCTTCATCAAGATTTGCATCATTGTTTTCAACTGCTTGGAATACTTCTTATTTCCAGGATACAACTCTTGTGCAGCAATCTCTAACAATTTGTAGAATTTCTCAGCTTCTTCATCATCAACAAATACAAATACATCATCGTCATCGTTGTCCATAGTTTATCGACAGTTTTGGACTCCATATGCATCGTGCAACATGTCTCTCATATCATCAAATGGCATGTTGTCTTGCATAGAAGAATCTTCCTTGGCATCAAATTAAGTCTCACCATGAAAAATCCAATCAGTGTAGCTGCTGAAAAAACCATTCCATAACATGTGCTTGGTTGTCACTTGACGGTTGTGTCTTTGTGTATTTAGACACTTTTTACAAGGGCATAAGATAGTCTCATTCCTACTACATTTTTCAAAAACGTCCTCTATGAATTTGACTACCCCATTTAATTACTTTGTACGGGTCCTGTCTTCCTCAATAATCCAACCTTTTTCAATCATACTTCCCTAGATAAATGTAAGTAAACACATCAATAAAATATATTTATAAATACGTAGAAATTATTAATTAAATGGGAAGATTTAAAAAATAATAATAAAGAAGGTAAAAAAGTATACATAACTAAACACAATGAAAAATTAAATATATAAATAAGTAGAAAATCAATAGAGTATAATACCAATCATAGTATACATAATACTTTGACAAGCCATGTATATATCTATTTATCTATGAAGTATTGGTAATCAATATCAAAATAGTTTTGTTGTCTTGTTGGACTATGATGATAAGGTTCAACCAGGGAAGCATGGACACGTTTCTAGACACGGAAACTGACACGGACATGGGACACGTCAATTTTCTAAAACATAAGACACAGACACAGCTCTAGATGAGGTTTTTCTTCATATATACAAATGTGTGTATGATGTATATATATCTATGTGTATATGTATGGAAGCTCAGAACATGTGGGCAGTCAGTATATGGAATCTCACTGCCCCTCCACAATATAGACAATTCATATGAATGTTTGCCACTGATTAGATCTCCAAAAAAATCCAGACCCCTTGCGAGACATATTCCTCAAGATGTAGGGTGTTCCATCTGTAATATTATTTATAGGGATTGACACAGAGGTGGAGTGATTGGCAGATAGAGTGGAAGGTGAAGGAGGCATGTTGAGTTTAGAATGGTTCTTATCTAAGTTACTGGGTCAAGTACTTTGTCTTCGCAGTGCTGGCTATTGTAGGATTAGGATGGAGTGAACATCAGAATTGAAAACAAGAAGAAGAGGGAAAATTAGGGTGGAAAATTCGAGGATTGGAGTGTGATGATATGGTGTAAAAATTCATTGGAGGGCCTCTATTATAATATGTACTACTGGAAAATCTTTCATTTAAAGCCTCTTTGTATGCAAAATTTTCCATCTTAACCTTCTTTTCACTACTAGACGACCTATACCAGAGGGCCTCTATTATAATATGTACTACCGGATAATCGTTCATCTAAAACCACTTTGAATGCAAAATATTTCATCTTAACCTCCAGTTTCAAACCCACATTGGTACTAGGATCAGGAACTAAATTCATTCCCTATGCCACCTGATAAATTTAGCACCATTTATATACCACTTAATTCACCACTAAGAAAAGGTTCATGATCACAGTGTAGTGGACACAAATTATTGTCTATCACTTTAATCCTACACCTATGCAACTGAACTTATAGTTGTTTGATATGCATATTTGGGTTAGAGGATGTAATGTAAGTCATGATTCAACGGGCTAAAGTAAGTCCACTTAATGTCAATTCTAGTATGATCAACAAAACAATCGATACTCTCACCTCACAATACAAAACAGAAGTGAGTGTCTTCTATAATGGAATACTGCTATCTGACTGGAAGTTGTTTTTATTAGTGCAAAACACATATATTTTGAGACAAAGTTTGTGATAGTTGTTTTTCATCGGTTTTGACTCTATTCTAGTTTTTTCTCCTTATATGATACTATGACCGCATGTTCTTATGAAAACACTCTGACCATATGTTGATTTCTTATAAATCTTCATATTTACATTAATTAACAATTCATAGATGTTGGTAGATTCATCTTCTTTAGTGTTGTATTGTTAACGTTTGAAGGATCCAATCTTTCTACTAGATAGTGTTGGAGTCTGAAAATCTTGCAATGGATGATGGCTCTGGCTCCAATGGATTTCTGAAACTCCTTCATTGTTCAAAGTATCTATTCTAAGCCATAGCAGTGGTTATGCTTATCCATCTGCTTGTTGGTTAGCATAGGTGCATGTGGTTCACTAGATATGGATCTAATATTAAGATGACATGTTTTTAGCTCAAGGCTTTATGCTATTTTTATTGCCATGTGGATCCTTCATGCTAGTGTTCGCATTTCTCTGGACATCAATCTGGTTTTCTACATGACTCGCTGGAATGCGTTGCACATGTTTTTGAATGTTGGTATCATTCTCCCTTTTGTATGGCTCTTTGTCAATTCTCTATCCAATCATGACTTATTTGTTAGGTCGTTCTATAACTTAGTGAAAAAATAGGGATCTATCACCTAGACCTATATAGATTCTCACATTCTATTTATTATATACAAGCGTTGTTCGTTTTCTTAGTGAGCTAAGGGGGTCTGGTTAGGTTATGTTCTCTACTTTTTTTTTCTGTTCACTATTTGATCACATGGAAGATGGTGAGTATCTTGGTGTATTAGCTGCATTGGACTTTTGTTATGATCATCACTTTTTTATTTCAAGTTTATTTTTCATCCGGATCTATTATACATTTATCCCCATTCCTTTTCCTTTTCTATGTTGAGTGGATTTGATTGGATATCATTGCATGTTGCATTTTTTATTCATTAGTTAGTCTCAAGGAATGTGATGACTCACATTTTTTGTTAGCTAAATTACATTTTTATTATACTCCTATACTTACATATGATTTTATTTCTCACCCTAAATTCCCTATGTAGTGGTGATTTGTGGGAGTGGCTTCTCATGTTTTACTTACAATGGTCTTCTCATGCTACTACTTTGTTGAGAGCGTGACTTTTGTTGCTATAACATGTTTAGTGTTGCTATGATGGTCATCTTCATTGCCTCTACTCTTCTGTAGTCCTAGCTAGCACTCTATCATGAGTGACTGTAGAAGATGGGGCAGTCAAAGCAAGGCTATAATTTTTGTCTACAGTAGGAAGTGAAGCTAAAAATCAGAGAACACTAAAGGCATTGTACTGCATTAATAGTGTTATAAACTCATTGAAGTTAGAAATGAGAGTTATGCAAGTGAAGCACCTTTAGATTCGATGGAAGGGGCATCAAATATTAAAAATTGAGGTAAAAGAATTATCTAGACTTAGATTTGGGAACAACTTGCATTTTTTGGTTGTGCTATCAAAAATTTGGAAGCAATTTGAAACTTGGAGGAATGACCAAGATACAAAATCTGTTAAGAAAGACTCGATCTAACTATGTCGAGGTGTTAGCACTATTCCAATATGTTAAAGCCTTATTGAACTTGAATGTAAGGGTTTTCTTAGTCGGGTATTGGTTGTCCATCATTTTTGGCATGCGATGTCAGGTTGCATAGGTGTATAATCATTCTATCATGTTCTTCTCTAAGTTGGCTTGAGCTCTGTAACTGCCTATGCACTGATAGGTGTTGCATCTGAACTTTGTGTAGGATTAAAGTGATAGACAATAATTTGTGTCCCTTTGTGATATGCCTAGTCATTTTTATCATCCATTCCTTCTGTGATTGCTGCATCCGAACTTGAAGTGTCACCCTTTGTGTCTTTAGCAACGTCCTCTATAGCCTTTTCTATAGAAACCTCTTGTCTGACCCTCTCTTTTGCCATTAGTATTCTAAGTGGATCTATATAGAAGAGGTATATCACGATGTACCACTAATTTGGGATTATTTGGGATTGTTCTCTTAGCCATTTAACTTAAAGAATACAAAAACTAAGTAATTTGGTGGTAGTGTTCTAGTTAAAATCGATCCATATCTTCACACTGTGAAGTGCTATCCTTTATAATGACTTTCCAAAAAGAATTCTTTGAGATATAGAACGAATCATACCTAAGGGTTGTCCATATAACATTGGGATATAATATGTTAGCTATTCTTTTATCACTCTAATATTGTTTGTTGCAAAAAATTATAATTCTACGTTGGTCAAAGATCATTATAAATGATAAAATGTTAATTTGAATTTATCATAAAGCTACTTGCTGACATGCATTATGGCTTTTGTAAGGTGATATCAGTTGATGTAATGAAGTTTATGTACTTTTTTGCATGGGTAAGTCCCACTAGTTTCGTCCATATTTGTCAATTAAGATGGTGTTGCTATGTTAAAATGGACCTGTTGAATATCATGGTGAAGAATGTGTAGCCTGGAATGCTAAAGAATGTGTAGCCTTGATTATGTTTATTGTATGTAATAGGTAGTTCATGGCATATATGTAGTCCTTGGCATTGATGAAGAGGAAGACAAGTGACAAACTTAAGGTGTGTAAAAATGTAGATACTTTTGGAGCGTTGGATTCAGTTTAATTATAGCTCAGACAACTATGGAGTTAACTTGCAAAACTTAAACATATAAATGATTAACAATTTTTATTAATATCTTTGATCTAGTGAAGATCACAACCATTATTGTGATCAAGTATGTTCTGGTTAGGTTCTCTAACTGAGATGATTTTATCTGGAGAATGTATTTTAATTGAATTTTAATTCTCTTGAATGTAGTATTTCTACAAACATTGACATAGAGGCCTCATGGACCCTAAAATTTGTTTCCATATACCTATTATTGACCAAGAAAGACAAGGTCCAGGTCCAATGCAATAGGTGAATTTCATTCATATTTGTTATCATTCATATCCATAACTCATGGACACCCAACCTTTGTACCACTATATGTGGATATTTCAAAATTTTAATCTACAATGCAAAGATGATATTGGTATCCAGACACTCGCCAATGACATTTAGTGTTTGTTTAATGCATCATAATGTTTGTTTAGTGCCTACATATGCAATAATTACAAATTGGAACCCTGGACTATCTCTATGCACTTATATGGCAGGAGATATACATCTTGAATTCATAAATCATTTGGCAATCCAACATACTAATATATTCCATACAAGCTTAATGAAAAATTATAAATTGTATAATGACTATCACAACTTCAGATTTCCTTACGGAATACTTTTCACTTACATGTACTAGATAATTAATCACAATTTTAAAGCAAATCATATAATACATAAAAATGAATTATGTGCAATTTGGGAGTCATTCTTGCAACTAAGAGGTAAAAAACTGGCCGTCAACACATTTGTCTTTGGATTTAGTGAGAATACATAACAAGTAACCCATATATTGCCAAATTTCAACATAGAGACCATCCCCTAGAATAGAAACTATCATCGAGAAAAAGAGTTGAAGACCCGATGATGGACAAAAGGAAGTTCACCCTCATTTGGTTATCAGTAGCATGAAGCGGAAGTATTTTTAGATGCTTTAAAGAGCCCCGTTTTGTTAATTATTCTTGATTTGACAATTGATGATCCTTTAGAAATGAAATGGATGCACACTGAATTTTTTTATCCTTTAACTGAATAAGGATCTAACAAACACAAGGGGGAAGTGCATTGAAGTTTCAATTTTTGTGACTCCAGCTCAGATGTCATCTATCAAATTAAACTGCCTACTTTTAGTTACGGTCATCGTTCTACTGACTGTTAGGTCGTTTAGATCAGTTATGGTTGTAATGCTACTGATTTTCACATAAGCTCATCGAGGACTTGTTTGATACAATTGTTAACCACTGTGTCATTGTCAAGACTCATTTGATACACCAGCTATGAGCTAACTTGTGTATCATTAGGAATTTACTCTGTTTATATGTGTTTATACTACTGTACATAATAACTTCTAAAGTATTGATATACCCAGCAATTGATGTTGTGAACACATATCATAGCTACCTACACTTTTCCCAAATTTGTTAATTAGTGAATGCACATCCATAATATTAATATTAATTCTATCAATGCCATCTCGTCACATTTCATGTGTGATGGTCCAACTCTGTTCCTTCCATGCATTCTACTGCCAAGGAGAACAAGGAAAACTTTGTTGACTCTACTGCCATTGTAAGGGTGAACATGGAAAACACCACACACCCATATATGGTGAATCAAATATTTCTTGCTTGAGCATAATTGTTAACCACATGTTACAATTTTATGTCCTCACAGACAAATAACTAAAGGGCATTTAAAATTTTGGAACTCAAGCATGTAGTTTCCAAATAGTTCCTACATATGCTTCTGATGTGAAACAGGTATAACGCAACTATTTTTGTCAGTAATCATGAAACTGACATATTTCTATAAATTAACATATTTGATTTTTTGTTAACCAACTATAGTCACCTACTCACTGTTGTGTTGTGATAGCATTCATATACTATGAAATTGATCATCCGAATTCCAAACTTAGTTACTTAGGTTATGTTACATACATGTATGTTTATCATGTGACCTATTCAACCAACAACAATGTTGTATGATGATAGAAACATGAGGCCTGCTAGGCATCGAACTGCCTTTTCTATGTTTCTCTAAAGCATACCTTTGGTTGCACCTCTTCCATATCTTGCACAACCCAGTCCATAATTTCAAGCCCAACACAGTTGCACTGTTATCCTTTCATTTTCTAGAAGTTCTAAGGGGAATAGACCCTTCCATACAACAAAATATTGTGCAACCTTATTGTAGTTTGGCCTCGAGCACAACTAAGCATGTAAAAAACCTTATTGTAGTTTCATTTTTCTTGTGCTTCTAGGCCATTGCCCTAAATTTATTAAGTAGACCCAAAAAACCAAAACAACCCTAAACACATTCAAAAGTATGGCATGGACATTAATAAAGGAAACAATTAATTTACTCACTGGAATGAAAAAAATGAGAGACTGGCAAAAGAAATTAGAATATGTCGAGGCATGTACATGTCTAATCTCACAAAAAATAGGGAGGTCCCACTTGTAATCTACCATGGGGTCTGTAAATGAGGGAACCTTTTAAAGGAATAACCCTTTCATTATGAAAGCAAAGAAATCAATGTCCATGATAAGGCTTTTGACCATCAATGTCCAAAATACTAAAATTTGAAAAACAAGGATATCTATTCAATTATAAAGCCCACAAGTAAGTAAGTACAAAATAATCACCCACAAGTAAGTAAATACAAAATAATAATGCAAAAAAGCAATGAGGCTTGTCAAGTAGTACTTGGCCATTCTATGTAAAGATCATAGGCCACCACAGTCAGGGGAGGTGAAGCAAGACATGCCAAATACTCTAGAGTACCCTTAAGTGTTTTTTTCCAGACTGTAAAAATATAAAACCTTACAAGTAATTTGTAAATGTAGTCAAATGAAATGAATTATGTATTCTCTCATCAGTTCAATGGCTTTCCCTAGTGATTGTCTTGTAAGTTTATCAACAAACTGTACTATGGAACTACCTTATTCTTTGTGAATTTACATAAATATATACAGCTATAGACACATGTATATAATTTATTTGTGAACATAAGAAGCTCCATTATTCTTAGCAACAAGCAGAAACAAAGATCACCATGATATCCACTTCATATTGCTGATGCTACAAAATTTAGCATACTAAATGATATATTAAATTATTATACCATCCAAGAATGATGAAATGGAATACAAGAAAATCATTAGAACTTAATTACAAACAATTATCCAAAGGTTCCAATACTAATGGGGGTGTGCACTACACGGAAGGGATGAGGGGTTTGGTGAGGAGTTGGGGTTTGGTTGAGGAGCCAACATGGTTGGATCTTATTTTCTCTTTTCTTTTTAGTTAGATCTTATGTGGGTTGGGTTGGTCATGTCCACTAAGAGTCCTAGATGTGTCCATGTCGTGTCTAGTTTGCAAATATATAAAATATGAATCTGGACACACTGGAGGGGTGTCCGCCGCGTGTCCACGCGTGTCCAAAGTGTATCCGGGTTTGACACATATCGGACACAGACACGACAACCTCCGAGAAGTGTGTGTGCTTCCTAGATAGAAACTTATGCATACCTAACATTTTTTGTTCCTAAGTCAAAAATTTAAATAAAATAGAGACAGTTTCATGTATATAGAACTATAGAGCTAATATACAAAAAAATTACCTAGCATGTATTGCTTCATTTAAGCATTGTGCCAAGTTTCGATACATGTGCAATGTACGTCAAATAGCAGAAAGACATCATATGGCATGGATGGAGTCTAACAAGAAGTTATGATAATTATCTATTGGATAGTTATTGAGGAGGAGATTGAGTTGTTTGCTATTTCTACTGTAATGTTTTAGATTATAGACGTAACACTTAGTCATGTATCACTTGATGTAACACTTAGTCATGTATCACTTGATGTAGTTCAAACCTATGATATCGTACAAAAATAAGGGTTGGCATGTATATTCAGACCATTGATTATATATTTGTTCATGATTCCCTCCAACAATATATAGATATGCCATAAAGTACACAAACATGGTCAAAGTTTAGAGAATGAAAATGAATCCAACTACGAGGAGGAGGAGCAGTTGTGCCCTTAAGTTGATCCTTTGAGCTAATTAAGAGATATACAACCACTATTGAATGACTTCTGTGAGAGGGAGGAAGCTGCAGGCGATTGGAGGAGAGCTGATAGTTGGAGAAGACGCCCTAACACTGGAAAATATAGCCGTGAGAAGGACCGCAAGTCAGGGAACAGACATGTGTTTGTGGGCGGGGACAATGGGAGTGGAAGAGGTACCTTGTGAGTGGTTCCGAAGATAGATTGTTTGATGCGTCTAGGATGAATCTTCATGGATGGCCATAGAGTGATGGATCTGGGACAAAGAGAACTCGAAGTGGCTGGTCGATCGGGAGGAAATGGCCTCCCACCTTGGTGGTAGATGATCGTTGATGTCGGGGTTTCCTCGGACAGAAGCTTTCCTTGGACGGCCGCCAAAGTGTCTGCCTACGGCTGGGGGAGCACAGTCGATCGGGGTTTCCTTGATGTGTGGATGACCGGTTACGGATCTAGGTAGCGATCGTGTGGATGACCAGTTAGGGAAGATACAGAGTGGTCGCGTGAGACAATAAAGGGACTATTGTGCATGGGTTGGATGAAAAGGGAGGGAATGTTGGTGCCACCCAAAAATTAATGTGAAGAGTTAGATTGATAATTTTTAGAATATATACATAAAGATATATATATATGTATGTATTTCCAATTAGAAAGTAGGAGGGAAACAAGTTGCACCATCACCCATGAAAAATAAAATAGTTATTTACAACGGGCGTCAAGAGGAAGGTTATATGAGTTCAAATGAGATTTGTAGTCATTACCATTAACTATATTTTATTACTTACATTTTTATAAATTATAAAGAAAAGTAGTTATTGACTACAAATGGAACACACGTAGTTAGATAAATTGTAGCTAATTCATGTTTTTTTGGTAGTGCCATTCACCCATATCCTACCATTCTCAGCCATCTTCCACCTCCATACTGTTGACCTAGAGGTTATACATTACCTATATTTTGATAATGACTTAACCATTCCATTCATATGTATCTTATATGTGCATTTAAGATTATTTGTAGGCATTAGGTACATGAAAAGGATCATATATACAAAGCCCTAGAATGGTCCAAGTTCAAGTCAAAATGGCTACAAGTGTGTGTTTTAGGATTTTCTATGTAAACGACCTTAGAACATCCATGTAATCACTTGTAATGATGAATTGGCTTGTAACTTAGAAGAGAAAAATGTTTGGGACAAAATTCACCAAGTGCTAATCACTTTTATTGCAAATTAGAAAATCAATTTTAGGCACTTGGTCGGTCGAGTTTCCCTAGCCTGAAACTTGACCGATCAACCTTGGTCGATTTTCTAAAGATTGCATCGGTCGAGTTGTGCACTCACAGAACTCGACCGATTGGGTAGCAGGCCATTTCCAGTTGAAATGGTCGGTCGAGTTTTTCCAGGACAAACTCGACCGATCATTTGAATATCAGTTTGCCTCTTACTTGATCGATCGAGTTACCCCCATTGAAACTCGACCGATTGCACTGTACGGAATTTGCAGAAAAAGTAATATGACCGTTGGTGAATTGTTTTGGGCAAAAATAGAGCCGTTTTCTTGAAAAAAAAATGACTACTTTTGCATCCAAGTGTCCCACAACTTAAAGGGCCACCCTCAACTATAAATAGAACCCCTTGGACTTCATTCCAATCTGCTCTTCCATTGCAAACTTGGTTCTAGCTTAGTTGAGAGTGTTCCAAGCCCTTGAGCCCCTTTCTCTCTCTACCTTCAAGATAAATTCGTGAATTATGAGTGAGTTAGGTCCCTGTGTATGAGAGTTATCCCTTGTATTATGTACAAGTCTCCTTTCTCTTTTTCTACCTCCAAATCCCTTTGAAGATTGATTGAAGCTACTTCTCCAAGTGAAAGAGGAGTTGCTGCTGTTCTTCTCCGAATGAAGGGGAAGATGTGTTGCTGATCTTCAAGAGTGAAGATAGCTCGTTGCTCCAGGTCCCTTGGTGAAGGGAAAATGTGGAGAAGCTCTCCAAGTGAAGGAGAGGTGCAAGGCAAAGCTCAAGTGAGATAGATAAATCCTGCAAGGCTGAAGACAAAGGTAAGATTGGGTAAGTCCTTTGAAGAAGGCTGAAGAATCTTGGTTTGTGGGTAAGTCCTTGGATAGGTAGAAGATCTTAGCTTGAGAAATTAAGTCCTTGGTTGTGTGGTTTATGTATCTTGTAATCTTATTGTGATATATAAGAGAACCAAGTTGCAAATCCTAGAGTCTAACCAACTCTAGGTAGTGGACTGACATCGCTCCTAAGTTTAGGACGTGGAACCACTCTAAACCACCTGTCCAAGTGCTTGTTATTCATTGTCTCTTATCCTTGCTTTGTATGCTAGATTAGGACATCAAATTGTTGCTTGCTTTAGCTTTTGCACTACGATTAAATTGGTGGTCTAATTGTTTTTGTGAAGTGTGTGTAGCTCTATTCACCCCCCTCTAGAGCCCATTGATCCAATAAGTGGTATCAGAGCGGGTCTTCTCCAAGCTACTTCAACAAGTAGGAGAAGATGGGCGGTTCAACTCTAGGGTCCCTCAACCTTGAAGGAAGCTTCTCCATGAGACCCCCGGTCTTCGACGGCACAAACTTTCTATATTGGAAGAGGAGAAGGCAATTCTACCTCAAGGTGTGAGCTATGAAATGTGGAAGATTGTCCATCTCAAATATGAAGATCCAAAAGAGGACATCACCACATGGACGGAAGCGGAGATGAAGTGTGCTCAACTCAACGCCAAAGCTGTGAGCATCATCTACGCCGCACTTACTCCATCCGAGTTCAACCAGATCTCTTCTTGAGACACGGCGCATGAGATATGGCACAAATTATGTGTCACCTATGAAGGAACTGAGCAAGTGAAGGAGGCCAAAGTCTACATGCTTGGTGGTCTTCTAGAGAACTTCAACATGGGTAAGAATGAGAGAGTGGCTGATATGTACACTCGGTTGAATGTCATCTTGAATAGCCTAGCAGCCCTTGGGAGTGTGATGGATAGAGGTACTATCAATGCCAAGATCTTGATATCTCTACCTAAGACTTGGGAGCCTAAGGTCACTTCAGTTGAAGAAGTCTACAAGCTAAGTGAGTTGTCAACCGAGGAGTTGGTTGGTAACCTTCAAGCCCATGAACCTAGGCTTGACAAGCAAGAAGAAGAGGAGAAAAGAGAAGAGAAGGAATCAAAGAAGATAAAGGACACAGCCTTCAAAGCCCAAGTTGAAGAAATGGTCCGACAACAACAACTTGCTTTGAAGTCTCCCTGCCCTTCCTCAAGTGAAGATGAAGGTTTCAATGATCATGAAGCTAACTACTCAAAGGGGAAACACTTCAAGAGCAAGCCCTCCTCCTCAACTCCTAGGTGCTACGAGTGTGGTCAAAAAGGCCACTACAAGAGTGACTGCCCAAAGGCCAAGAAGAGCTATCATAAGAGCAGCCACAAGAAAGATGACAAGTACAAAAGAGAAGCTAAGTACAAGAGGAAAGACAAGAAGGAGAGAAGATCCAAAGATGCAGCTCATGCGGCATGGGAGGAGTCTTCGTCAAGCTCCTCAAGCTCTGAAGATGGAGAATGCCATCTTGCCCTCATGGCCTCTACTAGTGAAGATGTAATTGAGGTAAGTGAGGTAAGTAAGGTAAGTGATGTTAATTTACTTGAGTTGTCTAAGGAAACTCTCATCGATATGCTTAATGAATGTCAATCATCTTTTGCTAAATGTAAATCTAAAAGAAAAAGATTAGGAAAGATAGTTGATGATCTTTATGCCAAGATTGATATTTTTGATAAAAATGAAAAATTGCATCTTGATAGCATAGATTCCTTGCAAGGGCAATACCTTGACCTTGAACTTCAATACAATGGAGTAGAGGTTGAAAATGGTACATATCTTAAAAATATTGAAAATCTTAAGATAGAAAATCAAAATTGCCTAGATGAGCTTGACACTCTTAAAACTGAAAATGTAGAACTCAAGCTTATTGATGATGCTAGGAGAGATGAAGTCTATGCTTATCAAAGAGAGATTTTTGTTCTTAAATCTGAAAATGCAAAATTGCTTGCTCAAATCAATGATTTATCTTCTAGACCTGTTTTGTCTAGAAATGAAGTAGCTAGCTTAACTCTAGAAAAAGATTCTCTTCTTACTAAAGCCCTCTGTCTTGAGGCTGACCTTTTGCATACTAGAGAAGATCTTGTTAGTCTTTCTACTACTGTTATAAATCTTAGTGATGATAATGCTAAGTTAAGATCTACTTTGGAAAGGTTTCTTTCGGGAAAGAAATCCCTCAATGATGTTCTAGAGCACTCTACCAAACATGTTGGTACTAGTGGTTTGGGATATGATGGGACTCCTCCCAAAGGTAACAAAGGTAAGAAGAAGAAGGGTAAGAAAAAGAGTGTGGAACCTCCAATTTTCAATGGAGAGTCTTCCGGCTCTAAGAACCCTATGGTTTGTATTCATTGCAAATGTGATGACCATTACTCTACCTATTGTCCTTACAAGCCCAAGGGGACCAACCCAAAGATGAAATGGGTCCCCAAGATAACTTCGGATCCCAAAGTTTGAGTTGGGTTCCGACATCCTATTTTCTTGCAGGTTAAAAAGAAATGTATTGTTGATAGTGGTTGCTCTAAGCATATGACTGGAGAAATCAGCCATTTCAACAAATTTGTGAAAAAGAAAGGAGGATCGGTAACCTTCGGGGACAACAAGAAGGGTAAGGTTATAGGTGAGGGTGATGTAGGCAATGAGCTATGTATTAAAAATGTGTTGCTTGTTGATGGCCTACATCACAACTTAATTAGTGTTAGTCAACTTTGTGATAATGGATATCTTGTATTATTTACTGCTTTAGAATGCTTGCTTCTAGATTCCCTCTCCTATAATGTTATATATAAGGGAACTAGAAATGGTAATCTTATGTTATTGTTCTTGATGCTCTAAAGCCCATACTAAATAGATACTTGGTTGTGGATAAAAACAATCTTTCTCTTTGGCATCGTCGTTTGGGTCATGTGAATTTGCATCAAATGAAGAAGTTGAACAAAAAAGACTTGGTTCGAGGACTTCCTAAATTGGATTTTGATAATGATGAGGAATGCCAACCTTGTACACAAGGGAAACAAACCAAATCCTCCTTCAAATCCAAAGGAGTCATGAGTACCAAAAGAGTTCTTGAACTTCTTCATATTGATCTATTCGGACCAATGAGAACGCAAACGCTTCGTGGTTCTAAGTATTGTCTTGTTATTGTTGATGATTTTTCTCGATATACTTGGACCTTCTTTCTCATTTTCAAAAGTGATACTCTTGGTGTTTTCTCGAGTTTATGCAAATGGGTTGAAAATGAAGCTTCTTGTCGAATCGTTTCTATCCGTAGTGATCATGGGGGAGAATTTGAAAATGATCTTTTTGAGCATTTTTGTGAAAAATCGGGTTATTCGCACAATTTCTCTTCTCCTCGCACACCTCAACAAAATGGGGTTGTTGAGAGGAAGAATAGGTCGCTACAAGAGATGGCTAGGACCATGCTTCTTGAGTATGACACTCCTAAGAAGTTTTGGGATGAAGCTGTTAGCACGTCATGTTTTGTGCAAAACCGAGTTTTCACACATCCGTCTTTCAAGAAAACCCCCTATGAACTATGGCGTGGTAGGAAGCCGTCTATCGATTTCTTTCATGTTTTCGGATGTCCTTGTTTTGTTTTAAACATGAAGGACTCTCTCGACAAGTTTGATCCGAAATCCTATAAGGCTTTCTTCCTAGGCTATAGCACTACTAGCAGGGCATATAGAGTATTTAACATTGAATTGTCTAAAATTGAAGAATCTATCAATGTTAAGTTTATTGAAACTAACCCTGTTGTTGGCAAGCATATTGGTGATGAGGATGTTGCAGATGAAATAATTCCTATCTTAAAAGACCTCAACATCAAAGATAAAGGCAAGAAGGTGATAGATGAAGAAGAAGAAGAAAAGAAGGATCCCACTCCCCGTTTTGCAAAGAATCACCCCAAGGAGTTGATCATTGGCAACTCGTTTGAGAGAGTAAGGACACGAGCTGCTCACAACAAAGAACAAGCAGATAGTGCCTTCATCTCCCAACTTGAGCCAAAGAATATTAAAGAAGCCCTTGGTGATGATGAGTGGATCCTTGCCATGCAAGAAGAGCTAGAACAATTCGAGAAGAATCGTGTGTGGACCCTAGTTCCAAGACCAAGTGATAGAAAAATCATTGGCACCAAATGGGTCTACCGCAACAAGCTAGATGAGCATGGAAAAGTGGTAAGAAACAAAGCAAGGTTAGTGGCACAAGGTTACAACCAACATGAAGGTATTGATTTTGATGAAACCTATGCTCCTGTTGCTAGATTAGAATATATTTGTATGCTACTTGCCTTTGCTAGCTATAAAAATTTCTTGTTATATCAAATGGATGTTAAAAGTGCGTTTTTGAATGGTACAATCGAGGAGGAAGTTTTTGTTGCTCAACCTCTGGGCTTTGAAAATGACAAGTTACCCAATCATGTTTATTTGTTGCAAAAAGCTCTCTATGGACTCAAACAAGCACCTCGAGCTTGGTATGAGAAATTAAAGAACTTTTTGTTAGATAATGGGTATGTCATGGGCAAAGTTGATTCTACCTTGTTTCTAAAACACACTTCTAACCATTTTCTTATAATTCAAATATATGTTGATGATATCATTTTTGGCGGGACTGTTCTTGATCTTTGCAAGGAGTTTAGTTCTCTTATGCAGTGTGAATTTGAAATGAGCACGATGGGTGAGTTGACCTTCTTCCTCGGATTTCAAATCAAACAAACAAAAGAAGGAAACTTCATCAACCAAGGCAAATACACAAATGAACTACTCAAGCGCTTTGGGATGGAGAATATGAAGCTGATGGATACACCCATGTCAAACACCACCAAACTTGACAAAGATGACGAAGGTGAAAAGGTAGATGAGAAGCTCTATATAGGTATGATTGGAAGTTTACTTTATTTAACTACCTCTAGACCTGATATTATGTTTAGTGTTGGCTTGTGCGCTCGCTTTCAATCTTACCCTAAGAAGTTGCATCTTATTGCTATTAAGAGGATTTTGAGGTACTTAGCCAAAACTCAAAATTTTGGACTATGGTATCCTAAATCAAGGGATTTTACTCTTAGAGCTTATAGTGATTCGGATTATGCATGGTGTTTGGTTGATAGAAAGTGCATAAGTGGCACTTGCTTCCTTCTAGGACCATGCTTAGTATCTTGGTTCTCCAAGAAACAAAGTACGGTGGCATTATCAACTACCGAAGCTGAATACATTGCAGCCGGGAGTTGTTGTGCATAGGTCCTATGGATGAAGCAAATGCTCCAAGACTTTAACATATTTTTTATGCTTCTCCTATCTTTTGTGACAATACTAGTGCAATAAATCTTTCTTACAATCCTATATTGCATAGTAGAGCCAAGCATATAGAGGTTCACCATCATTTTCTTCGTGATCACATTGCCAAGAAATATATCTATATCACACATGTGGACACAGAAAATCAGTTGGCGGACATCTTTACAAAACCTCTAGCTAGAGATCAATTTAATTTTATTCGATCTAAATTACTTATTGTTGATTTGAATGATCTTGATATGTGATCTAGCTAGTTGTCTCTTTCCTATATGCTTGCTCATGTCTATCTCCATCTTGCTTTGCCTATATATGCTTGAATGTGCTTCAATTTCCTATCAACATGCTTAGTTTTTGCTTATTTTTCAGTTTTTATCGAATTTTGTGTTTTATCGCTAAATAGTGCCCAATGATGAGCTAAATGTGCCTAGGTATGTTAATTATGCATAATAGAATGGAAAAATGAATTTAATTGACATGTATATGGCTAGAATCTAAGGATGAGACTATTATGTCAGGTTGACCTTCGATCGAGTTTCCACCCTGGAAAACTCGACCGATCAGGAGTCGAGAGCTTGTCTTCAGTGGACCGATCGGTCGAGTTTGTCACCCTCAGAAATCGACCGATCCGCGGGCTGAGCCAACTTAAAAGTTAGGATCGGCCGACTATTTTCCCTTGCAACTAGAAAATAGTCGACCGATTCCTTGTCTCTTAGCCCCGTGATCTCAACCCAAGCCCTAAACCCCACCGTTCCTAACCCTAGGGTGACCTAGCAACCTGTTCTTGACCTCCTCGGACGTCTGTGGTGTGTCTTCTTCGGCTTTTGAGGTTTGTCTTTCTTGTGTGCACGGTTTCTCTTCTTGTTTTCATTTCCATGGCTTCCCATAGACGAAAACGTGTTGCTCCTAGCAATGCTCCAGCCTCCTCCTCGACAAATCGCTTGATTTCGTTTGATAACCCACGTTTGTGTCCATTGAGGCGGTAAATCGGTATAAGGATCTTCTTCCACGATCTCCTTTTCCTTTTCGCCCCTTAGTTGATGCAAACCGTTTTCAAGCGTATATCACCTCTGTTTCGAGGCTTCTTGCCAAACACCACTTATCCGCCCTAGCAATCGAACGTGACTGCTTCAATAATCAGTTATCGAGCACAAAAGTTGTTCACGAGTTCTATGCCAATCTGCGTTGGAACTACGATTCGCTTGTTCCCCCGCCGAATACCGAAGTAGTTCTTACATCGATGATCGTCGGTCGTCGTTTTCAACTCTCCAAGGAAACTTTCAATTACTACCTTGTCGAAGATGAAGAAAACACTACTTGGCGTAAGGACTATGACGCGTATTTCGATCTTCTTGACCCGGAAGGTTTTTATAAACACCATGAATTGATGCTACCGGACATTCATCGGTTTTTAAAGAAACCTGACGTGGCCTACAGGAAGCGGTCAACCCTGCCCTCATCCTCCCTTGACCTCCAGAGGCACATCTTGGCCCTTATGATTAACTGCAATATCCACCCCAATCGTAATCAAACAGACATTGTGGAAAACACAACGGTCCTGATGTATTGTTTGTTAAACAATATCGGTGTCAAATGGGCTCGTTACATCTTACACCATATGACCTTTTTTGACACCGGCAAGAACACCAAGGGCACCCACCCTCCCTACCCAGCCTTGATCTGTGGTCTCTTCCAGTTTTCCACTGATAAATCACTCTTTTTTTACTTCCATTACCCGGTTGCTCGCAAAGGAGTGTGCATTAGTGAAACCACCCTTCAGAAGGTTGTCCCTATCTTTACCCATGCCCCTGGTGCTTCTGCCTCTGGCTCTGCCTCTGCTTCTAGTGTACCTCCATCCTCCACCCATGCTCCACCTCTGCAGCCACATCCCCGCCCTAGCTGTGTGTCATTCCATGCATCAAATGAAACCCTTTTGGGATATATGATGCATGAACAGGCGTACAACTGTCAGGTTCAGGACCACCTACACCAGGATCTGTGTTCGATCATGTCTGCCATGAACATGTCATGTGCTTCACCCTACCCTGTCTACCCGCCATACCCGAGTAGTGCTTATGCCTCTTATGCATACGAGCATTACTTCCCTGCTCCACCACCGTTTGCTGCCGAGCCTTCCGCTGCCGCTCCACCTCAGTATGCTGCTGGTAGTTCCACTCCTACTTTCCTGCCGTTACCTACTGGCCCCCTGGCCTCTCTACTCGCTTCCTTGGGGGACTCTGCTCCGTCCTTCCCGCAGGCCAAGGAGCTTCTTGCTCGTAGTATGTCATGGGCCGAGCAGAATGCCCGTTGGCCCGGTCGCTCTTTTGGTCCTGACGACGAGGAGATGCCCGACCAGGCTGAGGATGCAGACGAGGATGCCGATGCTGATGATGGTGACGCTGAGGATGCTTCTAATGAGGATGGTGATGATGGTGTTGGTTCTGCTGCTGGCATAGCTGCTCCGCCTTCAGATGGCGATCAGGACTACAACCCAGGCGACGACGAGGAAGCGGTTGACATAGATAGCTTAGATGTCTAGGAGGTTGTCTTAGCTTATAGTCTAGCATGTCTATTATATATATCTTTCTAGACTCTTTTGTATAAGCAACATCCTGGCACATTATTCTGAGCTGTACTATTTTCTCGCTTTATGGTTGTAGTTGCTTATGAGGACATCTTTCTGAGTTGGAATATCTTTGTTATGCAATTTGGATACTTAATTTGTGATATCTTATGCTTGGTGCTTTTTGAGCTATATTTTGATTCTAACTTGGATTGTATGTTCTCCGTGGTTGTATGATATATGCTTTTACAATGTTGTTTATTACTTTGCATATATGTTTGGCTGAGTCTTGGAGACGACCTAGTTTTTGCTCTTCTACCCCCCCTACCTTTTTGATAATGTCAAAAGGGGGAGATCTATCTCATGGTTTGAGACTCAATCATATTGTTTCTTGTTGTTATACTATTGCTTTCTTGCCTAGGTGATCCTTTTCTTGTTAATTCACTATTAATCATGTAACTTGCAAAGGATTACATATTACACGAATATTAGTATTGCTATGTGTAGAAAAACTAACATGCAGGTGAGAGGAAGCATAGTTTGAGGGGGAGCAATTCAAAATTGTTCTTATCATGAATCCCCCTAATTCACAAGGCAAAGGTATAAATTTCTTATCCTTTTCAATATGTTTGAGGAATGGTTTGTCATTGTCAAAAAGGGGGAGATTGTTGATCTAGAGGTTATACATTACCTATATTTTGATAATGACTTAACCATTCCATTCATATGTATCTAATATGTGCATTTAAGATTATTTGCAGGCATTACGTACATGAAAAGGATCATATATACAAAGCCCTAGAATGGGCCAAGTTCAAGTCAAAATGGCTACAAGTGTGCGTTTTAGGATTTCTATGTAAACTACCTTAGAACATCCATGTAATCACTTGTAATGATGAATTGGCTTGTAACTTAGAAGAGAAAAATGTTTGGGACAAAATTCACCAAGTGTTAATCACTTTTATTGCAAATTAGAAAATCAATTTCAGGCACTTGGTCGGTCGAGTTTCCCTAGCCTGAAACTCGACCGATCAATCTTGGTCGATTTTTTGAAGATTGCATCGGTCGAGTTGTGCACTCACAGAACTCGACCGATCGGGTAGCAGGCCATTTCCAGTTGAAATGGTCGGTCGAGTTTTGTCAGGACAAACTCGATTGATCATTTGAATATCGGTTTGCCTCTTACTTGATCGGTCGAGTTACCCCCATTGAAACTCGACCGATTGCACTGTACGGAATTTGCAGAAAAAGTAATATGACCGTTGGTGAATTGTTTTGGGCAAAAATAGAGCCGTTTTCTTGAACAAAAAATGACTACTTTTGCATCCAAGTGTCCCACAACTTAAAGGGCCACCCTCAACTATAAATAGAACCCCTTGGACTTCATTCCAAGCTGCTCTTCCATTGCAAACTTGGTTCTAGCTTAGTTGAGAGTGTTCCAAGCCCTTGAGCCCCTTTCTCTCTCTACCTTCAAGATAAATTCGTAAATTATGAGTGAGTTAGGTCCCTGTGTATGAGAGATATCCCTTGTATTATGTACAACTCTCCTTTCTCTCTTCGTACCTCCAAATCCCTTTGAAGATTGATTGAATCTACTTCTCCAAAAGAAAGAGGAGTTATTGCTGTTCTTCTCCGAGTGAAGGGGAAGATGTGTTGCTGATCTTCAAGAGTGAAGATAGCTCGTTGCTCCAGGTCCCTTGGTGAAGGGAAAACGTGGAGAAGCTCTCCAAGTGAAGGAGAGGTGTAAGGCAAAGCTCAAGTGAGATAGGTAAATCCTGCAAGGCTGAAGACAAAGGTAAGATTGGGTAAGTCCTTTGAAGAAGGCTGAAGAATCTTGCTTTGTGGGTAAGTCCTTGGATAGGTAGAATATCTTAGCTTGAGAAATTAAGTCCTTGGTTGTGTGGTTTATGTATCTTGTAATCTTATTGTGATATATAAGAGAACCAAGTTGCAAATCCTAAAGTCTAACCAACTCTAGGTAGTGGACTGACATCGCTCCTAAGTTTAGGACGTGGAACCACTCTAAACCACCTGTCCAAGTGCTTGTTATTCATTGTCTCTTATCCTTGCTTTTTATGCTAGATTAGGACATCAAATTGTTGCTTGCTTTAGCTTTTGCACTACGATTAAATTGGTGGTCTAATTGTTTTTGTGAAGTGTGTGTAGCTCTATTCACCCCCCCTCTAGAGCCCATTGATCTAACACATACACCCACCAAGTTGTTGTGTGGGGCAGAATCAAAGAGAAAGGAGGGCAAGGAGTCCAGAAGACCAAGGAGGACAAGCTAAAGACGAGATTCATCCTATACAAAGTCTAAGGAGTGAGAGCACCTCTCCTCTATAGGCTAAATCTCTTCTTCTTCTCCTTTCTTAAATTGTTCTCCTTTATTTCTATATAAATTATGTTCTTCTATCTTTGTTTGGTGCCAACTATGCTTGTCCATGGCTAGTTGAGCTCATTCTTGGCTATGTAGCCTGTTTTGGGCATGTTTATGTACTTTTACCTTAAGCAAGTAGTTTTATTTCAGATCTAGTATGTATTCTATTCTATCTTCTCTTTCTGGTTATGATCGCTAGTTTGGTTGATCT
The DNA here is from genome assembly GCA_963693085.1 of Alisma plantago-aquatica. NCBI lineage: Eukaryota > Viridiplantae > Streptophyta > Magnoliopsida > Alismatales > Alismataceae > Alisma > Alisma plantago-aquatica. The sequence continues at coordinate 765,744,859 of OY856414.1, read as the reverse complement.
CTTTCTTGCTTGAACTTCTATTTCTGCATATATTGAGATATTCATTGTAGAAATAGATAAGAGAGGTTAGTTTGGACCGAAATCTGAAAGGAGGATAGTTTAAGGTGATCTGTACAGAACCATAGACCTAGGCACGGCCGGGCCCACTACCTACTTCTGCCCAGATCACACCTGTTCCTAGCATCTCAAAATATTCTAGACCTGAGAGGGTATCTAGAATATTCTAGGGTGTTGATTTGTCACCCTCGAGAGAGGTTTCATGTCATTGATGGGTTTTAATCATGCTGCACGAAAGCGAGTGGGATGACCCCACAAGAATAGATATCACAGTATGTACCATGTTGAGATGTAGGTTGCTTGCTTGGGTGTTCAAGGTTGTCTACACCCACGAATGAGTGCATAGACTGCCCAACTTGTAGTTACATAGCCAAAAATTCCTTATCTCTGATTAGTAGAATCCTACAGATTATGTTTTCTTTTCTTTTCTTTTCTTTGTTTTGTTTTATTTCGTGACAATCTGCTAGACCAGTTCTAGCTCCATACTTTTATCGACTATCAGGTTGGCTTAACTGACTTAAGAGCAATGTCTTAAGCATCCTAAACATCCCCATGTCCCTGTGTTTGACCCCGTATATCTACTTTGACCCCGTAATAAAGTTTCAAGGGTCTTTGAAGGTTTCGGGTTATAAATTAAAAGTTCGACCGCCCTCTCAAGATGCGATCAACCTTCTATCGAGTACTTTCATATTTTTGTATGTCCTTGTTTTGTTTTGAACACAAAAGATTCTCTCGACAAGTTTGATCCAAAATCATACAAGGCTTTCTTTCTTAGCTATAGCACTACTAGCAAGGCTTATAGAGTGTTTAATGTTGATCTTGCCAAAGTAGAAGAATCTATCAATGTTAAGTTTATTGAGACTAACCCCTCTATTCCCAAAGATATTGTTCCAAATGATGATGTTGCAGGTGAGGTGATTACTATCTTAAAAGAACTCAACAGTGCCCAAAAGGGGAAAGAGGTGGCCACTCAAGAAGAAGAGCAAGATGAAAAAAAGAAGGATCCAACTCCCCGCTTTGCAAAGAATCATCCAAAAGAGCTAATTTTAGGTGACCCTTTTGAAAGAGTGAAGACGCAGGCTGCCTTCAACAAAGAACAAGCCAACAACACCTCCATCTCACAACTCGAGCCAAAGAACATCAAAGAAGCTCTTAGGGATGATGAATGGATCCTATCCATGCAAGAAGAATTGGAGCAATTTGAGAAGAACAAAGTTTGGACTCTAGTGCCAAGACCATGTGATAGAAAGATCATTGGCACCAAGTAGGTCTACCGCAACAAGCTAGATGAAAGTGGCAAGGTGGTAAGAAAAAAATCCAGGTTAGTGGCTCAAGACTACAATAAGTAGGAAGGTATAGATTTTGATGAAACATATGCATATGTAGCTAGATTTGAGTCCATTCGTATATTGCTTGCTTTTGCTAGTTATAAGAACTTTCTTCTTTATCAAATGGATGTTAAAAGTACGTTTTTGAATGGTACAATTGAGGAGGATGTGTATGTTGCACAACCTCCTGGCTTTGAACGTGATAGTTTACCTAATCATGTTTATTTGTTGCAAAAAGCTCTCTATGGACTCAAACAAGCACCTCTAGCTTGGTATGAGAAACTAAAGAACTTTTTGTTATATCATGGATATATCATGGGAAAATTAGATTCTACTTTGTTTCTCAAAGACATTTCTAACAATTTTCTTGTCATTCAAATTTATGTTGATGATATCATTTTTGGCAGAACTAATCTTGATCTTTGTAAGGAGTTTAGTGATCTTATGCAGAGTGAGTTCGAGATGAGTATGATGGGTGAGCTTACATTCTTCCTCGGCTTTCAAATCAAGTAAACCAAAGATGGGAACTTCCACTAGTACATATACTACCTTTAACGTCGGTTAAAATTGTCTTTTTATGTCATTTTTCAAGCAACACCCAAGTGGGTTACAGTAAAGGTAGAATCCTATGGCTTCAGTTCCAAAACTGACAACACAGAACTGGCCCCAATTGCAACTGAAAAAGAACCGACACCGGTAGGATCCATATTTGTCGATTATGTGAAGAAAATCGACACTTACTCAAGACATTGTCTTCGGTTATTTATATAAAAACCGACGAATAACTCCCTTTCCAAAGAAAAAGTGTTTGATTCATAGGCGTTGTTTCCATATAAAACCGACAATACAACTACAAAGTATCGTTGGTTATTATTTCATAAACCGACGGCTATCTTCATATACACAAAAAAAATTGGCTCGGGTTAGGACATAGTCGTCGATTTCTTATAAACAACTGACGATGTACCTCTTCATTGATGATTTTTATAAATAACTGACGACAAAGTGCCATTATTTTTAATACCAGCTTGTAGGCCTACTTTTTGGTTGGTCAGTAGGATATAGAACATGCAGTTCAGTTCAGAACTGTAGGTTTACAACGTCCTTCAATTTCAGCCTGACAATAGGCCACAAACCTACAATAACAAGATGATCAAGACTATATATATACGTCATGTGATTCACACACATGTAGAAACATAATCAATTCATTCACATGATTCACACACATGTATAAACACAATTAATTCATTCACATGATTCACATCATGTATAAACCTACAGTTCTATTCATTCATCCATGTTTACATTCACACACATATAGAAACCTACAGTTATATTCATTTTGTCCATTTTCACATTCACACACATGTAGAAGAATATTGATTCATTCATCTTCACATTCACACACATGTATATAGATCAAATTTCAACAAGACAATTCAAAAACGTCATTCACATATATACATAAACAATGACACCAAAGTTTAGAAATGTCATTCTTTATCATCAAACCCCAATCATAATAAAAAATTGCCTCCCTTTCAAAGGCTTTTGCCCATTATTCTCTTATGTCATCTAATTTTTCTATCGTATAGGGTGTGTTACGACCCCAGCTCCCGATAACCCCCAATTAAGGGAGACCAAGAGGTTGAGCCGCATCCATTAATCCCGGATCAAAGGTTCGACATATAACCATAAACAATTATCAAATTCTAACAGACTATACTGAAAATGGTAATAAAATTTTTCTTTACATACATTTTGAAAACTTGGATCTCTAAACTTATATCCACACCGATACTAATCTATATAATCCTCCTTTGTACTTTAATTCTCTTTTAGTATCACATGTGCCACTTTACTGTTTGTTCTTTTCATTGTACCTAAAACGCCGACAAACAAAACGTCGGTCAGCCGAAGCTGGTATGTGGGGGAAAAGCAGATAATCATGCAACTATGATAACTATGTAATCATTCAATTAATCATTTAACAACCAAGATTACGTTTTAAGCCAAACTACTCAATCCATACCTATCCACAACTATGTGTTGTCCCTGTAAGGACTTATATGGTACCTCTATAAAGGTGACTTTATGGACCTACCCTCTAGGCAGCCAAAGTCTTTCATGACTTGATGGACCTACCCTCTAGGTAGCCATGTACTAGGTCAGCCATTACGACACAGAGGGGATTAATGATTGAGCTAGAAAGCATATACATTATATGATAGTCATAGTCACTTTATAATTGCAAGAAATAAATAAACATTCAACAGTTTAGTTGCATTCAATGTGATTAAACATCCGGGAATCCATCGGAAAACCTAAAGCGGTTATTCATAATCGTAACCACATACCTGATCCATAGTAACTTGATGTCCATGCATTAACATTCAACACAATTAACAAGCAATCAACAATATCCTGAAAATAATGCATAACATCCAAGTGTCATTGTTTTATTCAAACATCCACAAGATCAACTTGGATTCCACCTTATAATTTCTAGGCCAACCTTAGGGTTTTATTAGGTTTTTAGCCTACATTATGCATTTATCAATTTTAATGTTCTTTTAGTTCACAAACCCTAATTTCTGCATCATAGGCACAATTGAATGTCAAATAAGTCTAATATGTTTCTTTTACACTAAAACTATTATCTTTATCCTTTTAGGTCATATCCAAAACATTAAGGCTAATTATCATCTTCAGTTTCTTTCAAATTGACAAATCATATTTCATTATAGTTCAACTCACATATATGAACCTTACTTATTACTATTTCCACCTTTATACACTAGGAAACACTAATTATCCAAATAATTCACATTAAAGATCTTTGGTACTCAATTTATCTTCGAATCATTGTATATCCATTTTATTCTTCAATTTGTACAATTAAAACCATTAGAATTCATATCAACATAAATTAGGGTTTCTAATCCCATTAAGGCATATTCATGTACATAGAACCCTAAATTAGACTAATCACGTGCAAAGTTCTTCCTTTTTGAACTCGATGTTCCTTTTTACATTTAACAGATTAACATCAACTCTAATGATCCATTAAACCCCATTAAACACATTAATCATATCAAAATAGGGTTTCTTAATCTTTAATTAATCAAAGATGACAATTTACACTATATTTCGAACTATGATCAGATTCAGGCTATGAAACTATTTTTATTGGATTCCTCTCGTTCTCCTGATCAAAATTCATATATAACTTGTCCTAATCAGAGTTACAAATTCCGAGATATGAATTTTGTATGAATTACCTGTTTGAGCCAATGGCACGATGCCACGTCACCTTTCCCATGCATGCGCTTGATTTGGAAAACATTTCGATTTGTCGATACTACCCCCACGTAAGTGCAAGGCGCTTCAACCTGCGGAGGGGTAAAAGCGTCAAAAGTCATCCAATCTCCTTCTTCCTCGCGAGCAGCCCTAAGCTTCCGCCTGCAGCGGCTCGGGGGAGTTCTCCTCCTCCTCTCCTTGTGCTCTAGGGTGCCAGCGACGACCCCAAATCTTCCGCCTCCCTCCGTGGAATCTACAGAGGTGCAAAGCATGGGTCGCGGTGGCTGGGATTAAGCACGGCGACCTGGACCAACCTTCAAGGCCCGCCGGCCGTGGCAGAGGAAGATGCATCCTCGGATCTATAGGAGACCTCCTCCTAGTACCTTCCTGCTCCGGTCAGGTAGGGGATACCTGCAACAACCTTCCCACATCCTCCCCTAGGTTCTGGGGTCGATGAGACTTCCTTGTGAACTCGCTTCATCATGACTACGAAGTTGAGTGCTGCCAGTGTCCTCAGGGATACCTCTGGTCCCCGCACGATTTGCCATGCTAGTAGGGGTTCTGTTTTTGCCCCCGCACTCGAAGATCCTCACGCCCTCTTGCGTACTTCTCGATGGTGAGAGAAAGAGAGAGGATCGTATAATAAAGTCTAGGGTTTGAGTGAAATGAAGAAGAAGGAAAAGAGGTGCACGGGAATTGTTCCTGGACTCGAACTGGAGAAACTACCCCCTTATATAAGGGTGGGAAACGAAGCCCTAAAGTGTGCCTCCACGAGGACTCAAGCCCTTTTCCAAAAGGAAACGTATATTCCTTAGTTAAAAAGCAACCTCTTCTCACATCATTATAGCTATATTATTTGGGTATTTATAAATTCAAAAACCTTTCCCTTATTCTCTTTATCCTTGGCTTTTAATACATTAGCCACGAAATTTATATTTCCTTTTATTAGAATATACCATCCTTTTAATTAATACCACATAATTCATTAATAAAGCAACACATTATCCTCTTATTTTGCCTTTTTAGTATTTTCTCTTTCTTTCCTCTTTATTGAGACTCCTTGGATCCCAAGACACTCCGTTATTTTGAAATTCTTTTTATTGGATACTTATTATCCTTCTCGATGCATCTTTATGCATTATTTCACATTATCTTGTTTATTTATTATTAGAATATTTCCTTTTTGAGGATTTCTCTTTATTTTTGTTTTATTTTCCTCATTGACATTCCTTTTATCATTAGGAATCCTTGGAACACGAAATTCCACAATGGATCACCTAATTATACCTTTTCCCACTTATTTCCAACATTTTCACATTATTTTCAATTTCTTTCTTCATAAAGAAATACTTAATTCATCTTTTCTTTTCTCATTGCTTTCTTTTTGCAATCTTGGACTCCTTGGTACCCAAGGAACCCAAGAGGCACGAAATCCTCTTTGTATTTGCCTTCTAGAGGTTTCCACATATTTCCTTTCTCAAATTCTCAATTATTCCTTAATCAATTGAAATTCCTTTTTATTGGGCCCAATAGCCAATAAAGCCCACAAAGCAACCAATCAAGGCTATTGTGAATGGAATCCATTTATTCAAAACAAATCATATCATTATTTGTTTAATTATCTTTAATATGAGAAATTACATTTCTCACTAATTGAACCCAAAAATTGGGGTTGTAACATCCTTACCCAAAAATTGGGGTTGTAACATCCTTCCCCTCTTATAGGAATTTTGTCCTCAAAATTCAAACAAGCAAACAAACAACTCAGGATAAGAATTTTCTATGTCCATCATCGGCCCCTATGTGGCCTCACCGTACTCATGGCGTTTCCAAAGAACCTTTATCATCACATATTCTTTTCTCTGAGTTCTTTCATCCTGGCGTCTATAAACTACACAGGTGACTCAGGCCATTTCAGCCTCCCTTGGGGCTCACTAGGTTCATTGCTCAGCACATGGTCAAGGTACCTCACATGGTGCTCTAAATTGGACACATGGAAAACATCTCCCATTACTCTATCCTGAGGGGTAGGGTCAAACCAAACCTTCTCCACCCATCCATCTCTAATGGACCCATGTATCGGGGACTCAACTCTCTTAGTTATAACTTAGAGGGGTCAGATTTTCATGTCACATATTCTCCCACAGTAACTTGTATGTCAGTCTACTTTGCATCTGCTCACGACTCTCATCGTCTCTAGGCTCCTTTCAGCCCTTGCACAATCAAAGTGACTTCATCTACACACACTGTGGTCCTTTTCTAACCATCATGTGGCCCTTTCACCAACATCACCTTACTGAAGTGGTGACCGACACAACCTCCCTTACAGAGCTTCATATAAAACCCGATACTGGCTATGGTGGTCATTATCACATCTTTCATAGGACAAGAACTGTCTCTAGATATCACCTTGAACGAGCATACATGCCCTCATCAGACCCTTTAGTCTGGATCATAATATCCATAGTTAGGGGTGATAAACTATACTAACATTGAGTTATTCATGCACCTACTTCCATCTTTTGGAAGGAAACCTTTAGGTCAAACTCAAGATCCTTTGAGCTCGCTTCATGGTGTAGTTGAACCATCACTCTCACGGGTAGTTCAACTAGATCAGTCCCTTAACAGAACTCTTTCTTTCTCATGTTATCTAGGTAAGGCAACCTACCATAACCCATATTGCATCTCGGCCTTCCTTGATCTAGGGGAGACCTATCACAACATCCATAGTGTTAATCTCCCATTCCCTCTCAGGGACTCTTTTGTCCTCTATATCAATACACTGGGTTACTGGGGTTCGTCCTTTACCTCCTAGCTTGCATGGCCATAAACCACATGCAACTTCATCTTAAGCATCTGAAGTGCTATTGCCATTTTCCACGGTGTATGGATCTTCAACCATGATTTCATGTATGTCATGATTCTTTCAAGATCAAATCCTCTGAAACCCTAAATCACTCTAGTCGGGGTTTCATCACCTTCTTTTCCAAAGAAATGCATCTAAGGTTCTACCACCATCCTTTCATGGCATCAAGGACTAGACTAGCTAACCAAACAACCTTTAACTTTTCAACGTATCTTGTTTCATCTGAGTTTTATCCAAACACCTCTCCTTTTCGATCTTAAGGTTAGCCAATCAACCCTTTCTAACTTCTGGTCAAACAAGTCCTATGTATCTCAACCAGAGCATCCATTACCACTTCACATCCTTAGGTATTAGGTAACATTACACTTTCATGTATTTCACTTATCATATTACCTCCAACTCCATGTCTATATCCATTAAGAACACTCTCTGATTTCATCATCATGGTGACCAAACTCAACCTGGTATAACTTGTAAGCTCCACATCCTCATAAGGTGACTACCTCATTCCTCTAAGTGCTAGAAAACCATCCATGTATCATTCACTTTACCATGGTAAGATATCTCCTCTATCCCCATTTCTCGTGGCAATGCTCCAACCTACATCATCTCTTATCCTTGGTGTATGACATGCATAATGTCCTATCTCTCACCCCCATAACAAGAGGAAATAAGCATTTGGCTGCAGTCCAAATACATAGTTCTTCCTATTCCAAGAGTAGAGATGGTACATCCCACCTTGCCAATACACCTTTATATCTAAGTTGCAACGTGCCACATATGTCTCTACATCATGATATCAAACTAGTCTTGAACCTACTATCCTTGGTCATCTCCTCTAGGTATATAGGGTACCGACTCTTTTGGGGTCATCCCTCTTCCCTCATGCATCAAGAGAGTGCCCTACTCATCCGCCCTTTGGGTCCCATGAGTTCATGAAGGTGATCAATCTCCTAACCCATGGCCCTCAGACAATGATAGTTGTTACCTCCCGACCCTATGGTCATGTGCAACTGGGGAATTAGGCAACTCCTACTTTCATCAGTCTTATCCCTACCCGACCCTAGGATAGACTTAGGATTCTCCATTATAGTACATGTTCACTTAGAATCTTACCCAAGTCTTCATCATCTCTCTTTCTGCATTCATGGGGTGACTCTCATCTGTTCATAGGCATTATGGCAACCTGCCTACCTTGGTCAAGCCCCATACTGGTTACCTCCATGGTAACACATTCACATGCAATAGAGATGGATATCAATGGGTCTATAGATTCAATCTCATACTATGTACTTTTCACTTAGCTTCTCAAGATCCAGGTCACCTTAAACCAACAAAACTGATATACACCCTACCAAAGGGGTCCCTCTCCCAGGATGGGAGGAAAACTATCTCTAAGGTCACAAAAACTCTTAGGTCTAGGGTTTACATCCACACGAGCCTACTTAACCCTAGCAAGTCATTAAGGCATAGGCAACTCACCTACTGTACCATGCTAGGTCATCTGGGTTCTCATTTCTCAACCTTAGATCAAGCTCATACCTTTCTGTGTCATCAACTTTATTGTGAGGGATTCATCAAACATACCTTAAACTTAAGGGGCTTCTGTTTTCCTTTATACATGAGGAGTACCATGCTTGCTTCTATAGAAACTCAACTTCTCATCATGAGCCTTAGGTACACCACTTCCCCTCTTAGGCCTAGGAACCCTAGGTTTACTTGCAGGTGTGCAACTGCATGTCCCATCTCTTAACCACACACCAAGCATGCAAAAGGCATGACATGCACTTCTTGTTATCCTTCAACTCGAGCAACACTTAGAGTTGGATCCTCCTTAAGGACAACCAACAAGGTACAAGGCCTCATAACCTGCTACAAAACCTTTCTAAGTCTAAGGAACTCTTCTTCCTACCTCAGAAGGTAAACACCTATACCATAGGCACATAGGCACCAAATGCTTCACTTCATTCTCTAGGGTTTGGTCCCTCTAAAGGCAACCAAGGTATCATCAACTTTCAGGGATCGATCATGAGGCAACCACTATCATCCATTGTTCAGAGTTTTAGGCTTCCAACCTTCTTACTGGGTTTCCTACTCTCTTTAGAGCTAACCCTACATCCAACCTCACCATTATAGGTCCTCTCTTCATGAAGGATCAACTTCCAAAGCATACTCTACATGGGTGAAGCCTAAGTTCGAACTTATGTTTGCTCAAGATCATCCAGGGTTTCATCCTACTGTCAACATTATGACGCGCCCTAGGTGCCAGCTATGCCTTACTTGCACAAGCCCATAGGGTTTCTATGGTCCTTCACTAACATCATCATCCAAGGAGCTATCCTTTACCTTAACATGTACGACCCTTCCCGGGGTTGGGTTGCCAAAGGTGCTAGGTCACCCATGGATCATATAGCATCCTAAAGGCATGTCCTTATAAACACCTGGTCCAACTCATCTCTCTCTAACCTTCACTTAGGGTTAGGGTTATCATCATCCTCAGAGGATGTGCCAGGTCTCTACTTGCAATGGAGATCTCTATCTCTAAGACTAACTTATCCTCCTGAGAAGAAGGTCTAGCCTCAGGTCTCTTCTGAGGACATGACAACTTATGTCATACGACCTAAGCATGTATCTATTATTTATTTTGCGCTTACTCTATTAAGCTTATGTCCATGACATCTTATTTACATGCCTTTCATTAATTTCGTGGAGGATTCCTTAAACCTTATTATCCTTACCCATACCTCAAGAGGGTGAGGAGAAGAAGGAAAACCCTAATCCTTTGTGTCCTTATCAGAAGTTCATGATGAGAAGAGATGAATAAGATGAGAAGTCCTAAAGGTATCTTATTTCGATTCATACCCTAAGACTTTGAACAGACGGTCACACGGGTCTGGGAGTCCTCATATTCCGACTAGCGGTGCGGAGGAAAATCTTGCCAGCCCCCGGTCGTGATCCCTTTCTAGATACCTCCATCTTTCGGATACTCCTCTAATAACTCCCTTGGGTTCTATGGAGTTTGTAAAATTTAATAATTATTAATGGTTAACTGAGGAACCTGGCTCTGATACCAAATGTTATGACCCCACCTCCCGATAACCCCCAATTAAGGGAGACCAAGAGGTTGAGCCGCATCCATTAATCCTGGATCAAAGGTTCGACATATAACCATAAACAATTATCAAATTCTAACAGACTATACTGAAAATGGTAATAAATTTTTTTTTACATACCTTTTGAAAATTTGGATCTCTAAACTTATATCCACACCGATACTAATCTATCTAATCCTCCTTTGTACTTTAATTCTCTTTTAGTATCACATGTGCCACTTTACTGTTTGTTCTTTTCATTGTACCTAAAACGCCGACAAACAAAACGTCGGTCAGCTGAAGCTGGTATGTGGGGGAAAAGCAGATAATCATGCAACTATGATAACCATGTAATCATTCAATTAATCATTTAACACCAAGATTACGTTTTAAGCCAAACTACTCAATCCATACCTATCCACAACTCTGTGTTGTCCCTGTAAGGACTTATATGGTACCTCTATAAAGGTGACTTGATGGACCTACCCTCTAGGCATCCAAAGTCTTTCATGACCTGATGGACCTACCCTCTAGGTAGCCATATACTAAGTCAGACATTACGACACAGAGGAGATTAATGATTGAGCTAGAAGGCATATACATTATGTGATAGTCATAGTCACTTTATAATTGCAAGAAATAAATAAACAATCAACAGTTTAGTTGCATTCAATGTGATTAAACATCCGGGAATCCATCGGAAAACCTAAAGTGGTTATTCATAATCGTAACCACATACCTGATCCATAGTAACTTGATGTCCATGCATTAACATTCAACACAATTAACAAGCAATCAACAATATCCTGAAAATAATGCATAACATCCAAGTGTCATTGTTTTATTCAAACATCCACAAGATCAACTTGGATTCCACCTTATAATTTCTAGGACAACCTTAGGGTTTTATTAGGTTTTTAGCCTACATTATGCATTTATCACTTTTAATGCTCTTTTAGTTCACAAACCCTAATTTCTGCATCATAGGCACAATTGAATGTCAAATAAGTCTAATATGTTTCTTTTACACTAAAACTATTATCTTTATCCTTTTAGGTCATATCCAAAACATTAAGGCTAATTATCATCTTCAGTTTCTTTCAAATTGACAAATCATATTTCATTATAGTTCACCTCACATATATGAACCTTATTTATTACTATTTCCACCTTTATACACTAGGAAACACTAGTTATCCAAATAATTCACATTAAAGATCTTTGATACTCAATTTATCTTCGAATCATCATATATCCATTTTATTCTTCGATTGGTACAATTAAAACCATTAGAATTCATATCAACATAAATTAGGGTTTCTAATCCCATTAAGGCATATTCATGTACATAGAACCCTAAATTAGACTAATCACGTGCAAAGTTCTTCCTTTTTGAACTCAATGTTCCTTTTTACATTTAACAGATTAACATCAACTCTAATGATCCATTAAACCCCATTAAACACATTAATCATATCAAAATAGGGTTTCTTAATCTTTAATTAATCAAAGATGACAATTTACACTATATTTCGAACTATGATCAGTTTCAGGCTATGAAACTATTTTTATTGGATTCCTCTCGTTCTCCTGATCAAAATTCATATATAACTTGTCCTAATCCGAGTTACAAATTCCGAGATATGAATTTTGTATGAATTACCTGTTTGAGCCAATGGCACGATGCCATGTCACCTTTCCCATGCATGCGCTTGATTTGGAAAACATTTCGATTTGTCGATACTGCCCCCGTGTAAGTGCAAGGCGCTTCAACCCGCGGAGGGGTAAAAGCTTCAAAAGTCATCCAATCTCCTTCTTCCTCGCGAGCAGCCCTAAGCTGCCGCCTGCAGCGGCTCGGGGGAGTTCTCCTCCTCCTCTCCTTGTGCTCCAGGGTGCCAGCGACGACCCCAAATCTTCCGCCTCCCTCCGTCAAATCTACAGAGGTGCAAAGCCTGGGTCGCGGTGGCTGGGATTAAGCATGGTGACCTGGACCAACCTTCCAGGCCTGCCGACCATGGCAGAGGAAGATGCATCCTGGGATCTATAGGAGACCTCCTCCTAGTACCTTCCTGCTCCGGTCAGGTAGGGGATACCTGCAGCAACCTTCCCGCATCCTCCCCCAAGTTCTGGGGTCGACGTGACTTCCTTGTGAACTCGCTTCATCATGACTACGAAGTTGAGTGCTGCCAGCGTCCTCAGGGATACCTCTGGTCCCCGCACGATTTGCCATGCTAGTAGGGGTTCTATTTTCGCCCCCCGGACTCGAAGATCCTCACGCCCTCTTGCGTACTTCTCGATGGTGAGAGAAATAGAGAGGATCGTCTAATAAAGTCTAGGGTTTGAGTGAAAAGAAGAAGAAGGAAAAGAGGTGCACGGGAATTGTTCTTGGACTCGAACTGGAGAAACTACCCCCTTATATAAGGGTGGGCAACGAATCCCTAAAGTGTGCCTCCACGAGGACTCAAGCCCTTTTCCAAAAGGAAACTTATATTCCTTAGTTAAAAAGCAACCTCTTCTCACATCATTATAGCTATATTATTTGGATATTTAGAAATTCAAAAACCTTTCCCTTATTCTCTTTATCCTTGGCTTTTAATACATTAGCCACGAAATTTATATTTCCTTTCATTAGAAAATATCATCCTTTTAATTAATACCACATAATTCATTAATAAAGCAACACATTATCCTCTTAATTTGCCTTTTTAGTATTTTCTCTTTCTTTCCTCTTTATTGGGACTCCTTGGATCCCAAGACACTCCGTTATTTTGAAATTCTTTTTATTGGATATTTATTATCCTTCTCGATGCATCTTTATGCATTATTTCACATTATCTTGTTTATTTATTATTAGAATATTTCCTTTTTGAGTATTTCTCTTTATTTTTGTTTTATTTTCCTCATTTACATTCCTTTTATCATTAGGAATCCTTGGAACACTAAATTTCACAATGGATCACCTAATTATACCTTTTCCCACTTATTTCCAACATTTTCACATTATTTTCAATTTCTTTCTTCATAAAGAAATACTTAATTCATCTTTTCTTTTCTCATTGCTTTCTTTTTGCAATCTTGGACTCCTTGGTACCCAAGGAACCCAAGAGGTACGAAATCCTCTTTGGATTTGCCTTCTAGAGGTTTCCACATATTTCCTTTCTCAAATTCACAATTATTCCTTAATCAATTGAAATTCCTTTTTATTGGGCCCAATAGCCAATAAAGCCCACAAAGCAACCAATCAAGGCTATTGTGAATGGAATCCATTTATTCAAAACAAATCATATCATTATTTGTTCAATTATCTTTAATATGAGAAATTTCATTTCTCACTAATTGAACCCAAAAATTGGGGTTGTAACAGGGTGCATGTACATCTAATAGCTTTTCCCCTATATTGAAGTCACTAGTTTTAAACACATTCAAAGAGAATGATGTATATATATAATTAATAAGTTTGATATTTTTATATTAGACTATACTTATGATGATCAAGACTATATATTACTTGTTGTATGTTTTTGATGTCTTATGCATCATATCTAACAATCATGTCTATATACCCCATCACGTAGTACCTACATGCCCAATCATTGCATGTCTTGTACAACACACTATAAATTTCAACATATAAAATGTTAATAAATAAACATAAGCATAGTTCACATAAATAAAATATGGATTGGAATTAGGAAACTACATCCACATTCTTCTAAAATATCACTTTCTTTTTCTTGTCCACGTATCCTCCAACATTTTTGAAATCTTTTAAAGCCATGTACGTTAATATAACATATCGAATTGCATTAGTAAATAGTAATGTAATAATAGATGTTAATGTATATAAATATAAAAAAATTCTCCCATGTATAGTGGCCTTTTCAAATCATGTCCCAGATGGTCTAATTTGTTCCCCTTAGAATCTAGGTAATAAACAGTCAATGTCTCGGGGGCAACAATCGATAACTCCCGATACTTACCTCTAGTGATAAGAAAGTAAAAAAATATAACTCAAAATCCACAAAGAAATGTAATTTTCTTAAGTCAAAAATATAAGTAAAGTAAACTTACTTAACATTATATGGAGCTATTATCACGCTCTTTTTCTTTTCACCAAAATATTTAAAAGTGATAGAGCAGTATAAGGTACTTGATGTAGGGTATTCATTTACAAGACTGATCAAGGATGGAACTAGAAATCCCACATGAGTCGTTGAAAAATCTTTACGGAGAATATGTAAGTGGCTGCAAAACATATATGACGTATACATTAATATATAAGAAAATATATCACCATATATACAATGAGGTATATAGATACATAAATAATATCTCACCATATCCATAGTTCTATCATAGATGAATTCATCCAAGCATAACAAAACAACTCCAAAATATCTTGTAGAAATATATTATTTTTGTATGATTGTCCTATAGCATCCTCCTCCATAGAAACAATAATAGGTGAACTTTCAGAATGTTCACCTATCCATATTGACATACCCTTGCATTGAGGACCTATAGAGTCATATAGGTCCTTTGGAATCCAACTAGGTACTTGAGGAAGAGGTGGAGGTGTAGGAGGATGAGTTGTAGCGGGTTTCTTCCCTTTGTCCTGCATATATTATTTCATATCAATTGTCATGTATATATATACTAATTAATGTAATGTAAATTTATCATGCATGATTAGTATAGATGACTCCCACTTCGGGCCACAAGACCACTCTGCCTTCTTCTTCACCAAGCATGCCAGCATTTGGGTGGCATATGGCAATGGATGCTGCCTCCAAGTGGGGGAGACAAGCCTCAGGCTCACACGAACCACACCATCGGGTACTAGAGTGCCATGAATTGTGTGCCCTGGAAGGCGTGGGTAAGCCTCACCCTCTTCAACGACAAATTCTTTCAATTTTAGATGACATGGACTTAAACCCTACAAATTTACATAGAGTATGTTATATATATACCTAAACATATCATCTTGAAAAGACTAGCTACTATGCCATAAAAATACTTATAGCAGACATGCTAGGTGGTGGGTATAGAGGATTACCCCAACCACCTCTACATGATCACTCCCAACCACCTCTATCGTAGGGGAAGAGAGGCATGTCATAGGTACTATCCGAGTGGCAGCCATAGACGCATGCCACTTGCTCATTGCTTCCTGGACTCTCTTATCAATTAACTCATCTACCTATACATGGAAAAAAGAAACACTTTTTGATTCCTAATTTCTCTTTGTAATAATAACATTCTAAAAAAAGAATATGTTACCTCACCTTTTGAAAATCCCCCTTTTTGTACATGTTTGCAGTGTGATGGCCCAAGCTTATTTAATAGAGTATTCTAAAAAATAGAATTGTAAATAACTTTAAAAATAGAATTGTAAATAACTTTAAAAATATAATTGCAAATGATAATATCTCACACATAGTCCTTTCCATACTAAGTCTTTCTTCCCTTTAGGAACTATATGCCAAGATTATGCATTTACACTACAATGGCTACGAGTAAGAACCCAAAGATATGAAATAAACGAGCTACGATTCTTTCCAACTGGATTTCCCACATGATCAAAATCCAGAACCAATTTTGGTTCATTGCCCCTTTGTTGTACTAACTTGTTCACCATAATGATGCCCCTGATTTTTTCAAATTTTTATGGTGCTCATTAAGTGGAACAAGGTTTTTAGGGGTTACATCCTCAATCTAAAAATTGACAAAAAAAACACATGTATGATATAACTTATAAATGGACATATAGCTAGATATTTTGTAAAACTTACATTGTGATGCGGCACCCTACCCTCATGGTAATCATCATCACGATCATCATACTCATGGTCAACCATCTGAAAAAGTGTCATATAAAAAACAATCAAGCATTAACATTTAACAAATAAATTTAACAAATAATGAAATTAATATAACATTGTAAAGTTCACATTGATCTAACATTCAAAAAACAAAACATTTGAAAATTTTAAAACACACCTCTAATACTGATATCTTTTGTCAATTAGCATTCCTTCGATGTGATCTCCATGCACATATAAGTCATCGTTCGCTTCAATATTTGGTGTTGACAAGCCAACTGAGAATGGACTGGATCATACTTATCATAGTGCTCTTCTTCATCTATAGGATCTTCAATGGATTGTCTTTTACCATGAAGAACAACTGACCATTTTCCATTTACAGGATCATTGATATAAACTACTTGTTTTGCATGTGATGCCAATATGAACGGTTCAACCTTCTCACCAATCTTTTCAAATTTCACTAATGTGAAACCCAATTCATCCACTATAACTCCTTTGGTGTTATCAACCCAATGACACTTAAAGAGCAGAATTCTGAAATCTACATAGTCAAACTCCCATATGTCTTCAATGACACTGTAATATGACATTTTAGCTTCACGTGGACTCTTATCTTTCACACTAGAAAAAAACAACGAAGATGCTTGAAGGGTGACCCTACTATTTTGGACGACACTCTTATCATCTTGACACTTTGTGTAATATGAGAACCCATTTATGCCAAACTGTTCATAAGACATAACATTCATTTTTTGTTTAAAGGCGAGGCATTTGATATTTTCAACAATATTATTTGGTGTTTGAGATAGTTGATGAAAGACTTTATCTTCAAACCACTTAATAAATGTCTTGTTATGTTCTCTAGCAAGCCACATTGAATTGGCTTGAGGATATTGTTTCTTGATAAAATTGGTATGTTCCGTGATATAACCACTCACTTTATCGATGTTGTGTAGAATATACAAGTGAGCTTGTTCCCACAGCTCACGATTGATTACTTTCATTAGTGATCCTAAAGTCCCTTTGCCAGAATAGTCCTCAATATTCTTATCGTTTATAGGAGCGCCATTACCACTCAGAAAGTCATTGAAAAAATCCATAATCTCTCTCGCCACATAACCCTCAATAATACTCCCTTCAGGCCGATAACAGTTTTGAACATCACCTTTAAAATACTCATGTATCTTTCAAAAGGATACATCCAATGCAAGAAAATTGGTCCCAATATTTTCACTTCCCTAGTCAAGAGGACAATAAGATGTACCATGATATCAAAGAATGAAGGAGGAAAATACATCTCAAGCTGACATAGGGTAACAACCACTTCTCTTTTCAACTTATCGAGATTCTATATATCAATAACTTTGTTGCATAGACTATTGAAGAAGAAACAAAGTCTGGTGATTGCAAACCTTACATGCTTCGGTAGTATAGATCAAATTGCCACGGGCAATATTTGTTGCATTAGAGTATGACAATCATGGAATTTAAGACCTATCATCTTCAGGTATTTCATTGATACCAATCTACGGATGTTGGAAGAGTAATCATGTGGTACCTTAACATTAACCAAGCACTCGCAAAAAGCTTTCTTCTCCTTTCTAGACAATGTGTAACAAGAGGTAAATATGTTCTTCGATCACTGCTAACTACTTCTATTAATTTTTTCCTTATTCCCATTTCACATAGGTCCATTATGGATTTTATGTCATCGTTAGTCTTACTTGGTGTATTCAACAGAGTACCAATGACGCTATCACATACATTTTTCTCAACATGCATGACATTGATACAATGCCTAACTGCTAAAGAACTCCAATAAGGAAGATCTCAAAATATCAACTTCTTCTTTTTTTGTCACTTTGTGTGGGAATGGTACATTGTGATCTTCTACCAAATTCATTGACAAAGTATTTTACTCTTTCATAAACAACCTCCCCTGGTATAGGTTTAGGGGCACTCCATTCCTCATTCTATCCATTGAATGCTTTACGTAACCTTCGATACAGATGGAATTTTGGAAGAAACCTTCGATGACTAAGATATACAGTCTTGCCGCCATGTTTTAGTCATATTGAATCAGTGTTCGCTTAACATATAGGGCATGCTTTAGATCCTTTTACACTGTATCCAGACAAATTCCCATACGTCGGTAAGTCATTAATAGTGCAAAACAACATAGCATGCAAACAAAATGTCTCTCTACATGAAGCATCATAGGTCATCACACCTTCACCCTAGAGTTTCTTTAAGTCATCAATCAGAGGTTCAAGATAAACATCAATATCATTTCTAGGTTGTTTAGGGCCCGATATCAACAACGACAACATAACATACTTATTTTTCTTACACAACCAGGGATGAAGGTTGTATATAACAAGCATAGTAGGCTAAGTACTATGTTGACTGCTCAATGTGCCATATAGATTTATCCCATCGATACAAAGCCCAAATCTTAGATTCCTGACTTCTTCACCAAATTCAGGGTATAATAAATCAATCTTCTTCCATTGTGGGGAATCAGACGCATGTCGTAGCATCCCATCATTATTTTTCTTAACTTATGCATGCCACCTTAAATTTTATGCATCTATCATATTGGCAAATAAGTGTTGAAACCGTGGTATTATAGGTAGATACCACATCACCTTGGCAGGAGAGCTAGTTTTGGACTTCCTCAAAGTCATAATTTTATACCTGGACGCCCCACATTTTGTACAATCTTTAAAATCCACACAGTCCTTTTGAAATAATACACAATCATTCAGGCATGCATGTATCTTCTAGGCCTTCATTCCCATTGGGCATAATATTTTCTTTAACTTGTATGTTGAGCTTGGAAGCTCGTTTCCTTCAGGAAAAATTTCTTTCAACAGAGTCAACAATAATGTGAAGCTTTGTTTGCTCCATCTATTATTAGCCTTCATATTATACAATGTCAACATATTGCTTAGCTTTGTAAACTTAGTACAACCTGTGTATAACGGTCTCTCAGCATCATCCACAATGTTCCTAAACTAGAAAGGTGGATCGGTGTACTCTACCCCACAATTATCCAACATCACATTAATGATGTCTAACCAAATCAGATTGTCCACATCTACGTCATCGGTGACAATTTCTTGTTCAACACAAGCACTGCTATTGACATCTACTGATCTCAGGTTTGAAATATCTCCATGCTAGTACCATTCTGTATAGCCTTGTACAATCCTGTTGCACATGACATGACTTTTGATTTCGTCGCCAATGTTGACTTTCAAGTTGTTACCGTAATACCTACATGGACAATAGAATCTATCTCCAAATTGTTTCCTATGTTCCTCTGAAAATCTAATAAACTGGTCAAGACCAGCAATAAACTCTGGGGTGCATTGATTTGGAATGGACATACATGATCTATCCATTCTATGATCAAAGAGAAAACAAGTATTAGGGTTTAGGGTCTACATATTAAGTTAAGGATTAAAATATTAGGGTTTAGGGTTAAAAGATTAGGGTTTAGGGTCTTATAATGAATGTGCGTACCACCTATCCCATTCTTGAACACCTAATCTCACTAGTAAGTGTATAATGTGTATTCGATTTTTAAGAAAATTTCGGCAACATTTCCCTACAGTTCTCCAAGTACACTGATGTACATGGGAAAATGCCCACCAACATACATACTTAGAGAACAAACGGGGAAGCGTTGAAGAAACATCTTGAAAACCTAATATACATTATACACTTATATCCTAAGTGAGATGAAGTGTTCAAGAGTAGTCCCAAATCGGGGACTATCCAAGATTTACTCCTAATGAGTAAATCTCAGACAGGTTTCTAGGCCACCAAAATACATGTATATATGTTGTGATTCTTATGCCTATGATCATAGTTTCATCATTCATATCTTAGGTTTATTGTAACATCATTTAATTCAATTCATTCTTTCATTTGGGTAAGTTCATTCATGCATCATTAACCCTAATTAATCAATATTAATAAACTATACAATCTTGAAGAGCAATTAGTAAACTAAGTTAAATCAATCACTAACAAGAGAGAAAGAAAGAAATATTAATTAATTAAATTCATTCATGCATAATTAACCCTAATTAATCAATATTAATTAACTACACATTCTTGACGAGCATTATTGAACTAAATTAAATCAATCACTAATAATAGAGAAACTAAATGTAAATCTAATTAATTAAGTTCATTCAGGCATCATTAACCCTAATTAATCAATATTAATCAACTTCACATTTTTGACGAGCAATTATTGAACTAAATTAAATCAATCACTAACAACAGAGAAACTAAGTGCAAATCTAATTAATTAAGTTCATTCATGCATCATTAACCCTAATTAATCAAAATCTACTTCTGATTAACCACTCGCCGCAATGGTGGGGTGGAGCAGGCTATGGTGGTGGCAACCGGAGGTGGAGGTGGTCATGCTAGTAGGCTGGAGCAGCAGTGCCGACAGGCTAGACGATGGCTGCAGATGAAGCAACCTGGAGCGGCGATAGATGGTTGGAGTTGATCGATCGGCAACTGATGGCGGTGATTGGAACAGCATCCTACCAAGCTCCTCAGGCAGAGCAACGTCCTCCAAAGCTACTGGAGCAGCAGATGGAGGGAGAGAGGAGTGGGAGCGGTGACGGATGACTCGAGGGAGAGAGAAGTGGGAGCAGCGACGGTGGATCTTTGAGCTAAGGAGGCGACGTGTGTGGGCAAGGATCACAAATTTCCAGAGCTATGGTGGATCGTGATGAAACAGAGAATGGGGAAAAGTTTGTTTCGCATGGGTGCTATTAAGTTACCCATATTCGTCGGTTGTTAAAAAATCGACACCTAACTCTTATAGTCGTCAGTTACATGTGAAAAACTGACAACTAAGTGCAAATCTAAACAAAAGAAGTTGCACTCAGTTAGAGTTTTAGTCATCAGTTGCTAGAGATAAAAATCGATGTCTATTTACAAATCGAAATAATTTTTTTGATCTAGTGTTAGGACCATAGTTGTCGGTTGTCCAATATAAACCGATGACAAAGGAGTAAATTGAGGGGAAAATATTTCCGCAGGGACAAGGTGTGAAAACACCTAGTCGTTGTTTTTGAGTAAACAACTGACGCTATAGACCCTTCCTTTAAAAAAAGTTTGTCTCACGAAGGGTGATTAGTCGTCAGTTAGCTGGCAGAGTCGATGACTAATGAGGGGATAAATTTTTCTATGGGGACATGGCGCAAAATATGTGTGGTCAGTTTGAAAAAAATAGACGTCGTATTGAAAATTTAGAGGCAAATTTTTTTTCTAGAAAATTATATTTTGCAGGTAATTTTAGACATCGGTTTCTATGAAAAGAAATAGACGTTAAAGTAAAAGTAGTACCCGTGTCTTTGTCCCTGGAAAACATGTGACAATTGTCTTAGATAAGCGACATCATTGTTTTTTGGCATCGGTGTTTTTAGTGTAATCGATGCCATCAAAGGTAACGTTATATGTTATTTCTGTACTACTATTCATCAACCAAGGAAAGTACACAAGTGAACTACTCAAGCACTTTGGGATGAAGAACACCAAGTTGATGGATACACCCATGTCAAAAACCACCAAATTTGATAAAAATGAAGAAGGTAAAAAAGTGGATGAGAAGATCTATAGAGGTATGATCGGAAGTTTACTTTATTTAATTGCCTCTAGACCTGATATAACGTTTAGTGCTGGCTTGTGTGCTTTCTTTTAATCAAATACCAAGAAATCACATCTTATAGCTGTTAAGAGGATTTTAAGGTACCTAGACAAAACTCCAAAGTTTGGACTATGATATCCCAAGTCAAGGGACTTTACTCTTATGACTTATAGTGATGTGGATAACACATGATGCTTGATTGATAGAAAGTGCACAAGTGGCACTTGCTTCCTCCTAGGACCATGCTTGGTGTCTTGGTTCTCCAAGAAATAGAGCATAGTGTCTTTATCAACTACCGAGGCTGAATACATTACAGCCGGGAGTTGTTGTGCCAAGGTCCTATGGATGAAGCAAATACTCCAAGACTTTAACATTTATTTTGATGCTTCTCCTATCTTTTGTGATAATACTAGTGCAATCAATTTATCTTATAATCCTATATTACATAGTAGAGCCAAGCATATAGAGGTTCATCATCATTTTCTTCGTAATCACATTGCCAAAAAAATATCTATATCACACATGTGGATACAAAAAATCAGTTGGCGGATATTTTTACTAAACCTCTAGCTAGAGAGAAATTTAATTTTATTACATCTAAACTGGCCATAACTGCTTTGGATGAATCTGATATGCCTTCTAGCTAGTTTCTATCTATCCTATATGCTTTTCTCATGTCTTGAGTACCCTTGCTTGTGAAAGTGCTAAAATTTTCATGTTTGTATGCCTTATTTTTCGCTTGTTTTGGGTAGTTTTCGCAAAAGCCCTTTTTATCGCTAAATAGTACCCAATGATGAGTGATATGTGCCTAATTGTTTTTAAAATGCAAAATGGACTAGAAAAATAAATTTAATTAGCACTCAAATAGCTAGAAATTAATTTTTCTAATTATAGTCCAGGTTGACCATCGGTCGAGTTGCCAACTTGACCGATCCATGGCTGATGAATTTTGTAAAAAGCCATTCAGTCGAGTTTTCTAGTTACAGAACTCGACCGATGGACAGGCTGAAGCAAACTTAAGTGTGGTTTGGCTGACTTTTCTCCATAGAAAAATTGACCAATTCACTCTCCAACTCCCTCAAGCTCTCAACCGTAGCCCTGACCACCTCTTCCTAGCCCTAGCCTGACCTTACTCGATCTCCCTAGACCTCTTGCTCATCAACCCTAGGTGTTTGGTTGGTTCTTGGTGGTGTTTCGTATGTTTTTGACCTCTCAATCTTCTTATCCCGCCTCCATGTCTTCAAATAGAAGAAAGAGAGCCACCCCTTATAGAGCAACATCCTCTTCCTCCAACTCACACCTTATACCCTTCGATGATACCTTCTTCGTCTCCAATGATTCTCTAAATAGGTACATGGAGCTCCTTCCTAGGAACCCTGTTCCTTTTCGTGCCTTATTTGAGCCACGCCCGCGTAGACAAAAGGTTATAGATCAAGTTGTTGAGTTGTTGTACGACCACCACCTCTCCGCCCTGAGTGTTGAACACACGTGCTATCATAATTCCATCATAAGAACCAAAGCTGTTCATGAATTCTATGCAAATTTGTAATGGAATTATGACACTCTTGTACCCCCACCAAATACTCAAGTCATTCTTACTTCCATGATTGTCAGGAATAAATTCCAAGTCTCCAAGGATGCCTTGAATATATTTTTCTCTGGTACTGAGGTGACTGACACATGGAGGAAGGATTACCCTGAGTATTTTGACCTCCTAAACCCTAAGGCCTTCTACAAGAAATATGATATCCCTCTCCCTAACATGCATACATTTTAAAGAAGCCTCAATTTCCCTATAGGAATAAGTCTACCCTTCCCTCCTCTGCCTTAGACTTAAAGAACCACATTCTCACCCTGATATTTAGCTGCAATATTCATTCAAAGAAAAACCAAATTGAAATTGTAGAGAATACCACGATGATTATATTTTGCCTTTTGAAGAACATCGAAGTCAAGTGGGCTAGATATGTTCTCCATCACATGACTTGCTTCGACTCTGGTAAGAACCCCCGTGGAACCCACCCACCCTACCCAATCCTAATTTGTTGTCTGTTTTAGTCTGCCACTGGTAAGTCTCTTTTTTCATGACCTTCATTATAAACCTAATTGAAAAGGAGTTTGCATCAGTGAGACCACAATTCATAAGAGCATGCCTACCCCTTTTTCTACCACACTTGGAGCCTCCACCTCCACTCAGGCACCTCCACCTCCTTATCCATCCCGACCTACCAGTGTCTCTTTTCATGTATCAAATAAAACCCTCATGGGTTACATGATACATCAGTAGGTGTACAACCTTTAGGTTCAGGAGTACATGCATCAATATCTTTATTCTATCATGTCTACCATGAACCTATCTTGTGCCCATACTTACCCTACCTACCAATCCTACCCAGGAGGTGATTATGCATCCTATGTATACAATCACTTTTACCCAGCCCCTCTACCTCCTGATTCTGCTGCTACACCCTCTACTGTTGGTGGATCTACCCCCAGAGTGCTACCTCTCCCCACTGGTCCTATAGCTACCTTGCTTGCAGGACTTGGAACCTTTGATCATATTTTTCCTCAAGCCCATGAGTTGCATGACCTTGGTATGTCTTGAGCTGAGCAGAATGTCATGTGGCTCGGTCGTGGTTTTAATCCTTCTGCCGATGAGGAGATGCCAGACCAGGTTGATGAGGAAGTTGTTGTTGATGAGGAGGCATCAAAGGATGATGGTGAGGACGGTTCAGATGGTTATGATGCTGACTTTGCTGGTGCATCTGGTCATGAAGGTGATGTTGCTATCTCTACTGTACCTTCAGATGGAGATGATGACTATGAGCCTGAAGCTTCTGATGATGATGTTGATGCTGATGATGATAATGCCTTGGACATAGATAGCCCAAACATTTTGATGTTTTAGTTTCTAGTATTTCTATGCTGATCATATATATCTTTCTAGACTATTTTTGTACTAAAAACATCTAGGCACATTATCTGAGATGTACTATTTCTATCATCATGTTGTTTTCATTGTTTTGATTTGTAGTTATTTTTGAGGACATGCTTTTAGTGTTGTAATCTTAATCATATGTACACTTACTCTCTGGTTGACTATATCTGGTGAGTTGGTGCTATGTTACCCATATTTTGATTATGACATAGACTGCTTCTCTCTCTCTATCTGTTGTGTACCTTGAGATTGCATGTTTTATCTTGTGGATGTATGTTTTGGTTGTGATTGGACAAGACCTATTTTATGCTCTTCTACCCCCCCCCCCTTTTTGATAATGCCAAAAGGGGTAGAGAAGTTCAATGTTTTGAAACTCAACCATATTGTTCTTATTTACTATGTGATCTTTTTCTTGTTCAATATATGCTTTATCATGTGATTTGCTAAAGGACCATATAGTATATATATGTTATATTACTTTGTGTAGAAAGACTAACTATACATGTAAGAGTGAGCATAGATTGAGGGGGAGCAATTTACATTGTTAAAATTATGAATCCCCTTGCAATTATAAGGCTAAGGTATAACTTTACATAACCTTTTCAATATGATTGAGGAATGGTTTGTCATTGTCAAAAAGGGGGAGAATGTCGACTTGAGAGTTATACATTGTCCATATTTTGATAATGACTTAACCATTCCAATCATATGTATCTAATATGTTTGTTTAAGATTGATTTCAGGCTTTAGGTACATGAAAAGGATCAAATTACACAAGCCCCAACTTGTCCAAGTTCAAGTCAAAAGCAATGCAAGTGTGCAATTTGGAAAATCACTTCAAACCACATTAGATTTTTTTTAATCACTTGTATTGATGATATGACTTGTAACTAAGATGAGAAAAAATCAGGGACACTTAATTCCAATGTTTGGTCACTCATAAGTCATTTGAAAATTTTGTCATGGCAACTTTTTCAGTCGAGTTGGTATCTCGACCGGTCAGTGATAGATTTTTGAAAATGGATCAATCGGTCGAGTTGTACACTCACAGAATTGGTCCGACCGACTCACTAAGCAAAATTTATTTTGATTCATCGGTCGAGTTTCTCGGGACAAACTCAATTGATAGTTTGAAAATCAGCTTTTTCAGTTAGTGGACCGGTCGAGTTATCTTTATTGAAACTCGGGCGAATGTAATGTATGGAAAACATAAAAAAAGTGATTCCAACCACTAGAGAGTTGTTAGAAATGAAAATAGATCCATTATAAGTTATAAAATGGATATTTTTCATTCTTAAGTGATCCCACACTCAAAGGAACACCCCCAACTATAAATAGGACCCCTTAGAGTTCATTCCAAATTTGCTCATTCATGCTATCCTTGGTCCTTGCTATAATTTTGTGTGTTGCAACCCTTGGAGTCCCTTTCTCTCTCTCATTTACATAGCATTTTGTGATTATGAGTGAGTTAAGCATGTTGTAAGAGAGCTACCTCCATGTTATCTTGTAGTGCTCTCATTCCTTCCATCTTCCCAATCCCCTTTCTCAAAGAACAAAGGTTGAAGTGAGCTTCTCTCGAGTGAAGGTGAAGCTGTTGTTCTTCTTCAAGGTTGAAGAAGGTGTGAAGATCTTCTTCAGGTGAAGGAGAAGGGTAAGGTGAAGATTCCAGAAGAGTGGGTAATTCCTTCAAGGCCAAAGACTTGATGCAAGTGTGGGTAAGTCCTTGTTGAAGGATGAAGACATCTTGATCAAGTGGTTAAGTCCTTGTGTAGGTGAAAAACTCTTGTGTTGAGTAGGTAAGTCCTTGGATGTATGGTGGTCTCCTTGTATCTCTTATGATGGAATATAAGTATACATGGGTTGCAAAGTCCTAGAGGTTGACCTCTCTAGGTAGTATATTGTTGGTATCCTAGTTTGGAGATTGGAACCACTCTAACCACCTTGTCCAAGTGTATGTTTCAATCTCTCTCATCCTTGATATTCTTTCTTAGATAGACTTCAAAATGTTCTTAAGCATTTGATTTCAATTGATATAATTTGAAGGTCTAACTAATCTTGTGAGAATTTTGAAGCTCTATTCACCCCCCTCTTGAGCCTTAGATCCAACAAGGCCAACTTGGGGAGCATAAGTGCTAATAATATTGAAAATCCTTCCCCAAGAACAACCCTTGATAGTTATGATCTGTTCCCATATGCATGATCTCGACAGATTCATCTTTCAACTTCTTATCAACAATATTCCATCACCATTTCTATGTTTGTCAATACCTATATACCAGATTTTGTATCATGTATCCAATCTCTCTGCATCGTTACCCTATCCAGTTGGTTTCCTATAAGCAAATAATGTAACTTTTATTTTAATCATGGTATCAACTATCTCTAATGAATTTCATGTCAAAGAGTCTATATTCCAAAATCCCACTCTGATCCTTTTTTGTTGAACTCTCTCTTTTACATGTCTCTTTTGAAAAATTGCCCTTGCACATTTTTCACTACATCTGAACAATGATGCAACATGACTAGCTTTCTTACCCACACCCGCCCAAGGTATGGGAACCCTTGCCTTTCTTTCAATAGAATTGGACGCCGCTTCGTTGAAACCCCTTACATATTTATTACCACACCCGATTGCCAATGCAGCCTGTCACTAGGTAGGAGCGATCCAACACAATTTTTATAAGGATGCATGTCATAAAAGAGTGACAAAATTTTATAGCTAGCTGTCAACCTACCACCAACCCTCCTTCTCTACGCAGGCTTGCGATCAGCTACATTTGCATTGAATAGAATGTAAGAAATCATAAGCAGAGTTATACACACACATAAAGTTAGGGAAGAATACACTCAGTGTATCAAACTCTCAATATACTCAAGTGCCATAGATTTTTGGAAAATCAGAACTATTGATTATCTTAAATACCTTATGAATAGTATAATGATAAAATATGAGATTATTTGGACACTTATATGCAGTGGCAGAGTCAGAATAAATGATGTGGGTGAGGCACAACTATGCATGGTAATTAATTTTATGCAATATGACTTATTTGTATATAGGCAAATGAGATATATGTTTCTAAAATTATTCAAGATAAAGATACAAGTAGTAAAAAAGCTAAAGATATTAGGATATCTTCATTTTGGTGTAGTGTACCAAGCACCCGTTGAGATACTAATCACCCATTGAATTACACCCAAAATGTTTTGAAGTCTTCACTACATCAAACCTCTTCCAATAGATGCAATTCTAAGGACAAACTAGACACATATATTCTCTTATTCCATCAATATCTTATGATCGACCAATTTAGCATGTGTATGCGATTTTTTATAACTAAGAATACATGAAATATGTACTCTTCAATTTGACTTCTTAATCACCTAATCTCTTCCAAGCTGAAATTGAGTGATTTAACGGTACATATTTGACTAGATTAACTTCATCTTAACTATGAAATTCATCACTAGGATCAAGAGAAGCTTCTATTTACAATTATGTAGAATGGGACTCCTAGAGCTTCTGTTTACAATTCCATAAATTCTAGATTTGAATATAAGATACCATGCTCCCAACACCTTCCATTTTGTATTGACTCTGGCTAGCAGACAATAATGTTCACATATGAGTACTTGGTGTTTATACCATGCACCTCTTCACTTCACGACAATCTGTACCTTATCAATGGCGAAATTTTCATTTCTTATGCACCATGAACTCACAACTCGATCAGGTAGAGTAGAAAAGGGCATCAACGATGACCTTTGAACGTACCTATTAGATGAACATTTTCTTTTTAAATCAACAGAAGTGTTGTATAATATGTTATCTAACAAGTAAAACATACTTACCTATACATCTATACTTGCTTCCCAACATGCTCTCAAAGTTTATTGACATCATGCATATGGTCAGCCCGTTGTTGCCACTACTAACGTGGACCATTGCCCACACCACCAAATGTAAAAAGCAACATAACATACATAGAATTACTCGATCTCAGTCAACATGCCACCATTTGTAGAGTTAAAAGTTACAAGGCACCAACTCTAAAAGGCCAAAAATATTAGGATTTTGTCTTTTATCCTAATTAGATAATAAATAATATATAACAATATTAGGAAAGCGCAAATTAATGTTTAACTTCGAGTCCAATACATTATTTCCTTATCATTTTATATTGTCATTTCCTAATCTATATAGATTACATGTATCCTTTTGTATTGTCTAACCGAGAGTCCCTATCTATAAATAGATATAGACATTGTTGGAATACGATGCGCTGATGCGTGTGGGTTCCAACGGGTGGCAACTTCGGGTGCGCCAACGTGGGACAACATCATGTGTCAATACAGGAAGCCACAAAGGATAGCCAAAGGGGGGCCGGGGAGAACGAGAGTGAGTTACAAGATTCTATTATTGGCACGTGATTATGAGGGAGCGACAATCCTTGTAGTCTTCTTGAGGTTGCTTAATAGAATTTTACGGTCTTCTTCGCCAATCATATTCTCTGCTTGGTTATTTATTTGGTAGTTATGTGCTTTGTCAATGTGGGCCGTCGTAGCTTTTATTGTGTATGCTTGGGTTGTATCTTGTGTGGGATTTTTCTTAGACTTGAAGCTTCCACAAATCTCTTCAAGTGGTATCAGAGTAGGGTTCACGCGAGACGATAAAAAAGCATCAGGGGCACAGAAAAGTATGACGACGTCGACAACTACCGTTGCGGACCATCCGGTAGTATATGTTGATGGCAACATTGTTATACAACCAGGCGGGAGCAAATCTACGTATTTTGAAATATCAACGCGAGGTGGAGTTGTGCAATTCACCTGTAAGGGGCAAGCGACAATAGAGGCTACACGGTTCTATCGTCTGGTTAGATTTGTTCTAACTAAAAGAGGAGTGGCTGACGAGAGGCCTACCAACATGGAAGACGTAAATGAAGCAGTAGCATGGGTGGTGGGTGTCACGAAACCACTCTCACGGGCAGTCTGGTGCGAAACTGTAACTTGCCTGCAAATTTCAACAGGTGCAGAGGCGAAACTGTGTCAACTGTTGGAAGGAGAAAGACGTGGTAGGACCAACCACGCAATGACTTCGAGTGGGAGTGGCTAAAAGAAGGCACAACCCTATGACATGGGCCAAAGATACGAAGGATGCAGTTCTTTCAACCGTAGGTAGAGGCGGTATAATTTCTCAATCTGTACAACACGAGAAGCTCTCACATGAAGGGTTTGGGAGGCCAAGCTTGGACACACACTCCGTACATATGTGAATGATGATACACTTACAGAAACAAAAGCAACTTTTGAAGGCGGAGGCATAGAAGAAGAACGAGAGTAGACTTCTTGGATGAGCAACTTCAACAGATAATATACAAGACGAAGATTGTTAGGATTTTGTCTCTTATCCTAATTGGATAAGAAATAATATCTAACAATATTAGGAAAGTACAAATTAATGTTAAACTTGAAGTCCAATGCATTATTTCCTTATCCCTTTATACTGTCGTTTCCTAACTCATATAGAATAGCCGTATCCTCTTGTACTGTCTAACCGGGAGTCCCTATTTATAAAAAAGGATAGACATCATTGGAATACGGTGCGACGATGTGTGTGGGTTTCAACGGGTGACAACTTCAAGTGTGCCAATGTGGGACAACATCGTGTGCCAAAACGGAAAGCCACAAAAAATAACTAAAGGGGGGGGGGACGAGAGCGGGTTACATGATTTTATTGTGGGCATGAGATTGTGAGGGAGCGACAATCCTTGTAATCTTCTTGAGGTTGCTTAATAGAATTCTATGGTCATCTTAGCCATTCATGTTCTCTGCTTAGTTATTTATTTGGTGATTATCGACTTTGTCGACGTGGGGCCATCATAGCTTTTGTTGTGCATGCTTGAGTTGTATCTCATGTGACGTTTTTCTTGGATTTAATTTGAAGCTTCTGAAAATCTCTTCAACTCCATGATCTCTGAACAGTCAAAGCTTGGATCACATGTGGTTGTTCGCAACAAACAAGCAAGGTCAGACACTGTTTACAACTTTTACACCTCTGTAACATAAGATTGTATAAGCTCGCTGGCAGTCCCAATGCCACCTTTTACAACTTTTCACAATTTGGGTGAGGCATGTGCCTCACCCTGATGCAGTGTGACTCCAGCATTGCTTATAGGTTATGGATCTAAAGACAATAAAAACGATGTACTTGAATAGTTACATATATCTAATGAACTGGCTTTAGTTGTAGCTTACAAAAGTACAATTTGTAGGCAACTTATATTTATGACAAAATTTTAATTTTAATTTATGTAATAATTAATATTTACATGTGAATATTATTTGAATTTACAATGTAATATGTACACTCGAGTGTATTTTAATTTAATTCTCTCTATATGTATATGTGTATGATTATGTGTGCGTGTGCGTGGGTTTGCGTGTGCGTGTGTGTGTGTGTGTATCCGACTCATATATTCCTACTATTGTACTCAACTTCGAATATTCATACGTGAGAAAATGTTAATAAGGACCTATTTAGAAAGGCGGCGTTTGATTCAGACTGAAAGTTCGCAATGCATTTTTATGTAACAAACTTGTAGTTAGCAGCCTGATATCCTAGTACTAGTCCCAAATAACAATAAATTGACTTAAATTGCCTCAAAAACCAAGTCCAACCGTTGAACCGGATCGGGACAGCGGAAAACAGAACCCGAACCAAAAGAATCGAGTCGGCATTTCTCTACTGAGCTGCCGGCCACGGTTCTTCCTGTCACCTGCTTCCGCACACCGAGCCCGCTCGAAGTTCGACATGGCGTCGCCGCTTCGCCCGTCCGCGGCGGCGCGGCTTCTTTTACTACTGCTGCTGCTGCTCTTCTCTCCGGCGGCATACCCGTCTCCGGCCCCATTTTCTTCCTCTTCCACGATGCACAACAACAATTGGGTGGTGCTGGTCTGCACATCTCGCTACTGGTAGGTTCAGTCGTTTGGCTTCTTGTAACAATGTCCCCTTTGCATCTGTTCTGGGTTAGCTAGAGAATCACCTAAGTGAATCCCATTCATCTTTGTTGCTATCTCAGTTGCCTAAGCGCCTCCTGTCGTTTGCTTTAGACGCGCTCATTCGGCACCCGATAGTTAAGGTCAAAGTAAAACGGCATCAATTAGATTAATTCACCTCTTTTTACTAGTCAGTTTGGAACAATAATTTGTAGTCATATTTTGCAAGTAGAAGAACCAGTGTTCTGGAGATAGACCAGGATGAGGGTTCTAAGTATTTTTTGATTGTCAATTAAGTAGACTAGTATTATGGCTTTACCAAAGTTCCTGGTTGAGCTGAAAAGATTTGTTGCATCTATTATATAATTTTTAGTGTAAATTACTGAAGACGCTATCTGTAGACTATCGAGATTGGTACATCTGACATATATTGGAATCGGAACTGGGAAATTGTGACCATACCCCCTTAATCCTCTCTCCTGATTGCTACATTTTATTTTATCTCTATATGATCTAAAATGCTAGCACTTGAACAGGTTCAACTACCGGCATATGGCAAATACCCTTTCATTATACAGGTAAAACAGTAGACATAAACTATCATTTCCCATTAACGTTAGAATATTTGCTCTATTGTTCTTCTATCACAGGACAGTGAAGAGACTCGGGATACCCGATGAGAGGATAATACTGATGCTAGCAGATGACATGGCATGCAATGCTAGAAATAATTACCCTGCTCAAGTTTTCAACAATGAGAATCACCTGCTCAACTTGTATGGTGATAATGTTGAAGTATGTCGTACTTATAAATTTTGGGTTCTGTTAGAAATTGGGTTTGATACAAAATATAAGAATAATTACCCTGCTCAAGTTTTTGACAATGAATCACTTACTTGTATTATGGTAATGTTGTAGTACGTTTCCATATATAGATCTGGTTTGGTGAAGGGAGCATATTGCATTTGAAAAAAGAGCATGGTCCTTTATAATAGAATTAAGTTTTAGTCCATCATGAGAAAGAGGCACATGCAATGCTATAAAAAAATCAAAGTTCTAAATGGAATGCAAAATAATTAGTTGGAATAATTAAGATATATGGTTAAGCTTTAAAGACCAGAAATCTCTCCACTCGAGCAGTACTGACTGCTGAGTTCAGAAAACTGAGACAACCGATTTATATGCACATTATGGAAACTGAGATATATGGTAAGCTTTAAAGACCAGAAATCTCTAGAAGGTATTTTCTTATGTCTTCCTTATATATTCAGGTAGATTATCGGGGTTATGAGGTAACAGTTGAAAACTTCTTACGGGTTTTGACTGGGAGACACGAAGCCGCTGTTCCAAGGTCTAAGCGTCTCTTAAGTGATGAAGGAAGCCATATACTTCTGTATATGACTGGCCATGGTGGTGATCAGTTTTTGAAGTTTCAAGATTCAGAAGAACTTCAAAGCCATGATTTAGCTGATGCTGTAAAGCAAATGAAGGAAAAATTGAGGTGATGCTGCATTATGATATCTTGCCGTAATTTTTATATAAATGTCTGCAGCTAAGCAACTGAGTAAAAATGAATAATATGGTTATAGAATTATTTTTTCTGCTGTATTTCTCAGACTATCAACTTTTCTATTCATTTTTTTCCTTTCAGATTCAAAGAGTTGCTAATTATGGTAGATACTTGCCAGGCTGCCACACTCTTTTCTCAGGTACAATCCATTCTAATCTTTTTACCAAACTATCATACATTTCTTTCCCATCCTGAACGAGAGTGATAGGATGAAACTTTAAAGGAACAACTTGAGTTTATGTATTGCTTTATGAACAGATTTAATAGAAAAAAAATTCCGTTATGCATGAAACTATTGGTACCATTGATAAGTTTTCTTCCAAAGGCCACAACATAACGTGTTCCTTGTGTATGATCCCTGACTAGCCCTACTTACTGCTTGTATTTTTGCAAAGCACTATTTTGTCAACCAAGTGTTTTGGTTGCTTTGTAACCTAGGAAGCACAAAAACTTTGTTGGAAATTTAGATTGCACATGGACACATATACGGCACACAGATTGGGTTGCATCTACTTTAAAGCTGGAGGCATAGTCACAAGTTCCATACTTGGGATGATCCACCTAAGCTAAAATTGAGAATTATCCGCAAAATCCAGGAAAAATCTAGTAAAAGTTTCATTAAAAGTGCAATGAACTGTAGTGTTTAAAAGATATTAATACTAAAAACATTATATATATATATATATATATATATAAATGATTGTATCAAATCACCCACAACATAACATCAATTAAATGGTACTATTAATGATTTGAGCAATGTTTTAAAAAGCGTGAAGCGGGAAGCGAGCGGACAAGACCTTGTAGCCGATTAATCATCAGAGGGGCGAAGATTAAACAGACACTTTTTTAAAAAGCGGATGCTTAATTTTTCAAATATTTTCAACAATTTATACACGTAATATACATAAGTAATATTATGATTTGTGAATGTTTACATAATTAAACCTATGTATACCTTTAAAATTGATACTATAGAGATATGTTGTGTTTTGTTGAGTGTCATGTGCATAGCATGTGCCTCACTTATGTTTTTACTTTTGTGGTTTAGTCCCATATTGCTCATCTCTAGTTTAGTCTCTAATCTCTTCTGTTATATAAGAGACTGTATTGTACACTGGTTTATTCATTCAATAAGCAATTCCCAGTTTCTCTATATGGTATCAAGAGCAGGTCCGGTTCCCGAGTTTCTTTTTCCCACCCTGCCCCTATGCCCTAGGCCTTGAACCCCCCTCCCCCCGTCGCCGGCAGCCCCTCCACCATCCCTTTCCGCCGCCGCCCCCCTCCCACCACCCTCTCCTCCCCCCGCCGCCACCTCACCCCGCCGCCGCCCCTCCTCCCTCCACCCGCCGCCGCTTCCACCAGCCGCCGCTTCTCCTCCATCCACCCGCCGCCACCCCTCCTCCCTCCACCCGCCGCTGCCCCTCCTCGTTCCTTCACCAGCCGCCGCCCCTCCTCCCTCCACCACCGCACTGCTGTCCTCCTCTCGTGCTTCCTCCTGTTCCTTTTTCGTACGTGCAATCTTTCGGACAGCCATAGCCATCCCACGTTGAGAGTCTTCTATCTCTCTGGTTGGTTATCTGCCTGCTCCTCATGATGGAATATTGATCATCCTCATGACGACGTAGGTTCATTTATCAGTCTATCTGCCCGACACGGGTTTCTTCTGATCTGATGCGTCAGATCCCTACTGCTGCTACTGCCCCATAGTGGGTTCTTTATCCACTGCCTGTTGCTCCCGCGCTGACTCTTCACTACTGCCCTACATCTGCTCATCATGGCCTCGGTTGAGCCTCCTTGCTCTCTGTGTGTTACCACCGCCAAGCTCGATGGCTCTAATTACCATCCGTGGTCGGTGTCCTTCGTCCTCTATGTCAAGGCCCAAGACCGGTACTTGCATCTTACTACTGATCCTCTTGCTGCCCTTGCTGCTACTGCTGATGAAAAAAACAAGCAAATTGATGCACAATGGTCCAAAGACGACTCTGGTGTTATGTGCTAGCTTCTTAATAGCATCGAGCCGCGAATCACTCAGTCCTTGTTATGCCTTCATGATGCTAAGGCAATGTGGGACCAACTTTCCCATGTCTACTCCCATCAGCAAAACCCTAAACGTGTTTTTGAATTTTTTTAAAACCTGGCCAAGGAGTTTTCTTCTGATACTTCCATCGAGGACTTCTACAACCAATGCTTTGCTCTCTGGAATGAGTATGAAATCTACCATCCTTTGACTGTTGACATAAAAGAAGCCCAGAAGCAGCGCAATGAACTACAACTGGTTCAATTTCTGGCTGCCCTTCCTGCTTCCTTTCCGGTGTGGTCGATCAGATTCTGTCAAGTGACCCTCTGCCTACTCTTCGAGACGTCCTCAAGCGATTTCAAAGACTACCGACCGTGACCTCCAATCCTGTTATTGAGCATCCTGATCTAGTTGCTCGCACTGCTGACTCTGGACGTGGCCACAGTCGAGGCCGTGGTCTCGTGGCAGACGTTTACTTCCCACTGGTGGATGTGGCTCCTCTACTGCTCCTGGACGAGGTCAAGCTACTGCCCCTCGCTTCTGCAACTGGTGTGGATGTGATAATCACAATGAAGATAGGTGCTGGATCAAGCACGGTAAGCCAGCCTGGGCTAACCAGGCCTCTACAGAAACTGCCACTGATGCTGCATCCGACCAACCGTCTGCTTCGCCATCTACTGAATGGCTTCGCTCAGAATTCGAGAAGTTTTTTCAGGAGCGCATGACTTAGCTACCTTCGACATCTATTACTGGTTCCTCCGCCATGCTTGCCTCTCCTTCTGCTGGTAACAATAAATGGTGCATTGATTCTGGTGCGTCTGTCCATATGGCTGGCGACATCCAATTATTTTCTACTTTAACTAAAACCTCTGGCATTTCATCTGTCACTGTTGCAAATGGCTCTAAGACTCCTGTTCATGGCATTGACACTGTTCCTCTATCTCGAAAGCTGCATCTTCAATCTATTTTATACATACCACAATTTCCTAGTTAATTTATTATCTATCAGTAAAACTGTAAAGCAGCTTCAATGCTCTATTAAATTTGATCCCTCTAGTTGTGTTTTGAAGGATCTCCGCACGAATACGAGGATTGGTTCGGGCCATGAAGGACTACATTGACTATACTATTTGGATGGACCGCCTGCAGCATCTGCTCTTCTGTTTACATCAGTCCATGGTTCAAAATTTCGCTCGAAATTTCGGTTTCGACGGGAATCAGACATAGAAATGCAACGATCCAGAATAATTAAGTAAAATTTCGAAATTTCTAATTTCGCAAAGGGGGGCGAAATTTCGACAAAATACAACAATTTCGTTGAAAAAAGGCCAGTTTGGGCATGCATTTCGCGAAACACAACCGAAATTGGTTAATAATTTCGAAAATCAACGATCCAAAGCCTGTTGTACTTGGAGGGTTATTTCTTTGTTTTTTTTTTTCATTCTCTTGCTCTTAAAGGCTTTGTTCTTCGGATCTAAGGTAAGTTTACTTTCTCCTTCCCATCTACATCTATATCTTCCACTTTTACCCCAGTTTAATCAAAAGATTACTACCGAACTGCAAGTTACAAGTGATAGTCTACAGCTTATACTTGATGATTTATGAAATTATGCTATAAATTACATATAACTACAATGATTTTGCAAATCTAACTTAATGTATATATATATCCTTTTCGTCATAACAATGGATAAAATAGTTTTCAAATGAGCTTTTTTTGAAGTTTTTGTAACGTTATATTCATATATATTATGTAACACTTAACAAATGTTCAATTTATAAATAAATATCTTATATTAAAGATGAGTTTTGTAACAATAATTTACAACTATGTAATACTTTGAATATTAATTATCTATAATTTAGACTTTTAAAATGAAAATAAACTAAAACAATTTAGAATTGTTGTGTATAATGTTTTGTTACATACATCAAATTTCAACTACTATTGGGAATAATATATAGTTAAATGTATTCAATTGATATATTCAATACATTAGACTATTAGTATCAGCAAATTTTAGTAATTTGTTCCAATTTTATGAATAATTTTAGGCCTAGATTAAGAATACTTTTAGTATTTTTACTCTTTGATGATCCATAGTGTAAGCTAGAAAGTATCAATTGAAATCGATTATTAACGTGATGGCCTATAAACTGATTCCTTCATTATATTAAAAAGTCATCGAAATCTCGTTCGAAACAGTTTTTGATCTTTTCACACATGTAGGACCCCTCACCAAGATCAATATATGATGTTATTGCATAAATAGGTGTATTTATGTATGTACATCATCCTGATAAAATTTCGTGACTTAATTCCTTTATTTGGTCGTCGAAATCTTGTGTCGAAATAAGCGTAAAATCTCGAAATTTCCATCGAAATTTCTGTAAATTTCTGTTTCTAAGCCATCGGAAATGGCGTCGAAATCGAAATTTTAAACCATGCATCAGTCACAAGACTTCAGTGGCACTTCCGGCTGGGTCTTTCATCTGCTACAAAATTGAAGCATTTATTTCCTGCATTATCTAAAAACACTTTTTCTTGTGCATCCTGTGTTTTGGGAAAACAAACACGGTTTGTATTTCCCGCTAAAAAGGAACTTGGTTCTAAAGCACCTTTTGATATTGTTCATGCGGACATCTGGGGTCCATGCTCTGTTTCGAGTCACTCTGGTGTTAAATATTTTTCTGACTTTTATTGATGATTATTCCCATACTACTTGGCTGTTTTTTCTCAAAGATTGTGCACTGTTGACAATATCCGTGTTCTTTTCTAAAATACAGACCCAATTCAATAAACCTATTAAAATTTTCCGCACCGATAATGCCCTAGAATTTATGCAAAAGTCTGTCACATCTTTTTGTTATGATCGTGGCACTATCCATCAAACCACCTGCCCTTATACTCCACAACAGAATGGTGTTACTGAATGGAAAAATTGCCACTTATTAGAGGTTGCTCGCACCCTTCTTAAAGTCCCTCATCGTTTTTGGCCTGAGGCGGTTTCTACTGCATGCTATCTTATAAACCGTATGCCATCCTCTGTTTTATAGAATCGTATTCCTTACTCCATTCTGTTTCCTGATGTACCCCTGTTCTCTGTCCCTTGTATTTTTGGGTGTACTTGCTTTGTTAAAAATTTACGCCCAGGAATGACGAAAGTTGATCCTCGCTCCACCAAATGCATCTTTTTGGGATATTCTAGAACCCAGAAAGGTTACCACTACTTTGATCCGGTACTCAAACAATGGTTTGTCTGTGCGGATGTGATCTTCTTTGAGCATATGCCTTGTTTTTCTGATGATGGTGCAACGCTATCCAGTGATATGTTGTCACCTACGCCTCTACCAGATATTGTTGAAGACTTACCTTCTTCTAACCAGCCTCAAGGTCGCCCCTTGCAAGTATACAAATGCCGACCTAAGACAAGCGCTCCTTCCATGGCCCCTCTACAACCAATTCCTCCGTCTGCGGAAGATCAAACAAACACTGAGGTAACTTCTGACTTGCACCTTCCTATCAACCTGCGCAAAGGTGTTCGCTCCTGCACTAAACATCCTATCAGTCATTTCTGCTCTTTTGTCAATCTGCATAACAGTTTTGCATGCTTTACTTCTGCACTTTCCGCTGTCACTATTCCGAAGACTGCTGCAAAAGCTCTAGTTATTCCTGCATGGAAACAAGCAATGGATCAGGAAATGCAGGTGCTCTGTGATCGCAAGACATGGGAACTTGTGGATCGCCCTCCTTCATGCCCTACTGTCGGCTGCCGCTAGGTCTTCACCATTAAGTATCAACCTGATGGGACAATTGAACGCCTGAAAGCTCGACTTGTTGCAAAAGGCTACACGCAAACATATGGTGTTGACTATTTTGAGACCTCTCCTGTTGCACGATTAAATTCTGTTCGAATTTTGACTTCTGTTGCTGTTAGTAAAGACTGGTCTCTCTTTCAGTTAGATGTCAAAAATACATTTCTCTATGGAGATTTACA
Source organism: Alisma plantago-aquatica (assembly GCA_963693085.1). NCBI lineage: Eukaryota > Viridiplantae > Streptophyta > Magnoliopsida > Alismatales > Alismataceae > Alisma > Alisma plantago-aquatica. Next base: position 765,705,180 of record OY856414.1, on the reverse strand, counting down.
GGAGGTATACATGGATCAACCACCCAGTTTTTTTGCTCAGGGGGAGTCTGTCGTTAAAGTCTGTAAACTGAAAAAGGCCATCTACGGTCTCAAACAGAGCCCACGTACTTGGTTTGACAAGCTCAGTCAGATCTTAGTCACCTTTGGCTTCCGTCGCTCTCACTCTGATCATTCAGTCTTTATCCGCAAAATAGTGGCTGGACTTGTCATTCTTATTGTTTATGTTGATGATATTATTTTATCAGGCAGCGATATAGTGGGCATACAGACAGCTAAAACCTACTTAGAAAAACATTTTGTCACTAAAGATCTCGCAAAGCTAAGATATTTCTTAGGCATTGCATTGAGGTTTCCAGATCATTTGCAGGGCTGTGTCTCTCTCAACAGAAATATGTACTTGATCCCTTGCAGGAAACTGGTATGCTGGGCTGCAAACCAGCCAACACTCCCCTTGACGCAAATTATGGATTGGGACGATGAAAATTCTCCTCCTTATGTTGATCATCACCAGTTCAGAAGAATGTAGGCAAGCTTATTTATCTGACGGTCACAAGAGCTGACCTCACTACTGCCGTGGGATTCATCAACAGGTACCTTGATAAACCCCGACAATGTCATTGGGATGCTATATGTCACATTCTGAGGTATCTTAAAAGTTCTCCAGGAAAAGGCTTGTTATATAAGAAGCATGGCCACTATAATCTATCTGGCTTCTCAGACTCTGACTATGCAGGAAGTCGTTCTGATCGTAAGTCAACCTCATGATATTGTACATTTGTGGGCGGAAATCTTATTACCCAGCGAAGCAAAATATAGATTGTTGTAGCCAGATCTAGTACAGAGGCAGAATACCGAGCTATAGCTCATACTACATATGAACTTCTGTGGGTCCAGAGTCTCCTTCAGGAGTTCGATATCTCCTATTCCAGCTCTATACCGATGTTTTGTGACAACAAAGCCTCCATTTTTATTGCGAGCAACCCCACTTTTCATGAGCGGACTAAACATATTGAGGTCGACTGTCACTTCGTTCGAGAAACTGTCCTTTCTGGCCGGATTTGCACTCCATATCTCAACACTGAAAAGCAAGTTGCGGACATCTTCACCAAGATACTTCCTTAAGCTCATTTTCAGACTCTAGTCCACAAGCTGGGCATGTTCGACATCTGCGCTCCAGTTTGAGGGGGAGTATAGAGATATGTTGTGTTTTGTTGAGTGTCATGTGCATAGCATGTGCCTCACTTATGTTTTTACTTTTGTAGTTTAGTCCCATATTGCTCATCTCTAGTTTATTCTCTAATCCTATCTGTTATATAAGAGACTGTGTTGTGCACTGGTTTATTCATTCAATAAGCAATTCCCAGTTTCTCTATAGATACTAAGGACATATTAAATCAGTAGCTAACTATATATTCATATTTATTTAATATAGAATGAATATTAAATCAGTAGTTAAGAACACATTAAATCAGCAGCTAACTATATATTCATATTCATTTAATATAAACATATAAGTATAAACTCATACATTAAATCAGTAGCTAAGAACATATTAAATCAGCAGCTAACTATATATTTATATTCATTTAATATAGAATGAATACTAAATCAGTAGTTAAGAACACATTAAATCAGCAGCTAACTATAAATTCATATTCATTTAATATAAACATATAATTATACACTCATATAAATATAAAATACATTGCTGACATTAGTGTTACTGTATAAAATATCAGAATTGGGGAGAAGCGGGAAAAAAGCGGGGAAAAAAGCGGCCAAAGCGGGAAAAAAGTGACCAAAGCGGATTAAAAGCCGCCTATTAACTCAAATCCGCTCAATAGCCGCTTGGAGCACATTTTAATTGGCATAGACCTTGTGCCGCTTAAGCGGCCGCCTAGCATGCTTATTTATTAAAACACTGGATTTGAGTAAGACGCAAAAACCTACAAACCAAGAACATATCTAAAGTAAACATCTTAATATTAATGCATTAAAGAAAACCATGAGAACAAAGATCTGGACAACTAAAAACATTGCATCGTATCATATAAGTCCCAATGGTGTACATGTAGATTAAAACTGTGAAGGATAGATCGTGGAGCAGAAAACAAAAATGCACAAAACACAAAATTCTTGTAAAAAATGAAATATAGCGAAGAAAGATGTTAAACACGTGAACTATATGTATTGTTTACGAATAATTTGGAACGATGAACATATATTAGGAACTAGAATTATTTAGCCATATTATACGGCCAAGGAATTCTCATATAGAATGCCAATTTTCCATTAAGTTGTCAATGAATTTTAATAAGGTTGTACCATCCCTTGAGGCATGTGCCATGGCCACCTATGTACTCGAGCCTCAAAACTGCACCTCTCTTCTAATCACACTTCCCCTCAAGGCCATTGGGGGATTCTATGTGGAGAGGAATAACATGTGGAAGGAGGGGAGGACAAAATTGTTAGTTTGCAACAAAAGTGACAACTGCTGACTGCCCAATAGAGGTGTTGGGGGTCACCATATCACCTCTACGGTCCCTACTTAGGCGCCTTTGGGTTTCATGATCTTCCCATTACATAGGAGGACGGAAAAAACAGGGACATGGTTGAAGAAGTATATAGTATGTGTAATAATCTAAGTGTTTTCTATTAATCGAGTTGCTAATACAAGGGTCCTATATCATCATCATCATCATCTAAGCCTCAATCCCAACTATGTTGGGGTCGGCTACATGGATCCTTCATTTCCATTCAGCTCTATCATGGGTCATATTCTGATTGAGATGTAGAGATTCAAAATCTCTCTTTATAAGCTCATCCCATGTTAATTTAGGCCTTCCTCTTTTTCTATTTATAGTGTTTGGCTCAAAGACTAGTGAACATATATGACAAGGGTCCTATATAGTGTGTAATAATCTAAGTGTTTTCTATTAACCGAGTTGCTAATACAAGGGTCCTATGTATGACAGAGGACTAAGATAAGTTGTAAGCGAGCATCAACTGAAGATAAATTAAACCTCTACTAATGGGCTTGAGTTAAGCTAGGGCCCATTAACTCTGAACAATCCCCTTCAAGCTGGAGAGTACACATTGTGTATTCTCAACTTGTTACAGATATAGTTGATGGGGGAAGGAGGAAGAAGTATAGTGAAAATATCATTGATATGTTCACTAGTCTTTGCTTAAGGAGTGGCGATCTTCTTTGCACGAATAAGATTTCATACAAAATGGAAATCAACCTTATGTGTTTGGTGCTCTCATGCGAAACTAGATTATTTGCAATATGTCTTACTACTTGCTTGTCACATTTAAGTAGCAGGAGTAGCAACGGGAAAGCTCTGTTCTTAAAGGACAGACGTTACCCATTGCATATCATGCCATGCATGAGCCATGATTATGTATTATGCTTCAGTGCTGGAGTGGGTGACAACAAATTGCTCTTTGCTTCTCTACCTAATAGGGTGATCTCTCAAAGATACACATAACCCTGAGGTAGACCATCTATCATGAACATCCCTGCCCAATCAACGTCAACAGAACGAACAAAAATTGCCTTGGGGTAAAAAGTTGTGAACAAAGGAAGTATGACCAAAAACTTGGAAAGGAAGATTGAGGGTTTTGTCTTATAGATAGACAATGGAGAAATGAATATTGTTATGAAGAACAGTGAAAGGTTGACAATTTATGAGGTGGCAGGAAGTGAAACGACTTTATAGGTTAGGAAAAGACTTTATTATTGGATGATCTAAACACGATACAATAAACTCTCTTTTATAGGACAAGAGAGTAAGCCAATAATCAGAGATAGGCAATAAGGGATAAAAGAAAAATGCTAGAGACAAGACAAGTATAAAGCCTATAACAAAAGAAAATAACAAAAACGTAAAGCAATAAAGCTCATAAACAGAGCATAGATATCAATCAAGCCCAACTTGTCAACCATGCAATTGAATCTGGCCTTGGGAAGAGGTTTAGTGAAGATATCAACAACTTGATCACTCGTGTGAGCATACAAAGTGGAGATAGCACCAGACAAGACCTCGCTGAAAAAATGACAATCCACCTCAATATGTTTAGTCCGCTCATTAAAGGTTGGATTGCTAGCAATAAAGATAGCAACCTTATTATCACAATGCATAGGAATAGGATCAAAGTCAGATATATCAAATTCTTTTAGAAGACCGTGGACCCATAGAAGGTCACATGTAGTATGAGCCATAGCTCTATACTCAACTCCAACACTGGAGCGGGCAACAACAGTTTGTTTCTTACTACGTTAGGTTTACTGCGTTAGGTAACAAGGTTACCACCTGCAAAGGTACAGTAACCAGAAGTAGATTTGCGGTCTAATCTACTGCCTGCATAGTCAGAATCAGAGTACCCAATGTTTTACAATGTCCATGATTTCTGTAAAACAAGCCTTTGCCTGGAGCATTTTTCAAATATTTCAGAATGTGACACACAACATCCCAGTCACACTGCGCCTGGGTTTATCCAGATAACGACTGACTAAGCCTACCGCAGAAGTGATATAAACCCTTGTCTTTGTCAGATATATAAGTTTTCCCACCAATTGGCGATATTGATGGTGGTCAGGATATGGAGGAGAAGCATCATCGTCCTAGTTTGTATTAGGATCCAAGGGAGTAGCAGTGGGTTTTGCACCAAGTAGCCCCGTTTCTGATAACAGATCCAGAACATATTTCCTCTGAGATAAGCAAATACCCGAGGAAGAGCGAGAGACTTTAATATGCAAGACATATCTTAATTTACCCAGATCTTTAGTGACAAAGTGTTTTGCCAGATATTCCTTAGTGGCATGAATGCCTGCTTGATCACTTCCAGATAAAATAATATCAACATACACAATCAAGATGACAAGTCTAGTGATAATTTTCTTAATGAACACATAGTGATCATAGTGAGAATGATGAAATCTGAATTGCTGATGAATACTACTTAGTTTGTCAAACCAACATCGAGACTCTGTTTCAGTCCATAGATTGCTTTACGCAACCTGCACACCTTAGAGCACTCCCCGTTAGTGGCAAATCCATGTGGCTGTTCAATGTATACTTCCTCATGTAAATCACCATATAGAAAGGCATTTTTAACATCGAAGTGAAACAGAGGCCATTCACAATTAACTGCTACAGATATAAGAACTCGAATCATGGTTGTATAGGCGGCCATGCATTCCAAGGGGAGGCCCAAACAACCTAGGTGCCCAAGCGGAGGCCATGCGTTTCCAGACGTTTTTATATATTTTTTATTTTAACAGATTTATGTAAATCTGAAAAATACAATCCTTACACATAAATATACATGATAAATATGCAATCAATGTGCTAGCATCGTATGAAGAAAGCAACGAAATCATTAGATATGGATTGAATTGTGGAAGTTTTACCTAAACAAATATCATATAGAAATAAAAAAGCTAAACATGTATTATGTTTGTAGCCAAAACATGTGTAATACGATTGAGGGTTTTGTCTTATAGATAGACAATGGAGAAATGAATATTGTTATGAAGAACAGTGAAAGGTTGACAATTTATGAGGTGGCAGGAAGTGAAACGACTTTATAGGTTAGGAAAAGAGTTTATTATTGGATGATCCAAACACGATACAATAAACTCTCTTTTATAGGACAAGAGAGTAAGCCAAGAATCAGATATAGGCAATAAGGGATAAAAGAAAAAGGCTAGAGACAAGGCAAGTATAAAGCCTATAACAAAAGAAAATAACAAAAACGTAAAGCAATAAAGCTCATGAACTAATACTCCCGCTCAAGCTGGAGCATAGATATCAATCAAGCCCAACTTGTCAACCATGCAATTGAATTTGGCCTTGGGAAGAGGTTTAGTGAAGATATCAACAACTTGATCACTCGTGTGAGCATACAAAGTGGAGATAGCACCAGACAAGACCTCGCTGAAAAAATGACAATCCACCTCAATATGTTTAGTCCGCTCATTAAAGGTTGGATTGCTAGCAATAAAGATAGCAACCTTATTATGACAATGCATAGGAATAGGATCAGAGTCAGATATATCAAATTCTTTTAGAAGACCGTGGACCCATAGAAGGTCACATGCAGTATGAGCCATAGCTCTATACTCAACTCCAACACTGGAGCGGGCAACAACAGTTTGTTTCTTACTGCGTTAGGTAACAAGGTTACCACCTGCAAAGATACAGTAACCAGAAGTAGATTTGCGGTCTAATCTACTGCCTGCATAGTCAGAATCAGAGTACCCAATGTTTTACAATGTCCATGATTTCTGTAAAACAAGCCTTTGCCTGGAGCATTTTTCAAATATTTCAGAATGTGACACACAACATCCCAGTCGCACTGCGCCTGGGTTTATCCAGATAACGACTGACTAAGCCTACCGCAGAAGTGATATAAACCCTTGTCTTTGTCAGATATATAAGTTTTCCCACCAATTGGCGATATTGATGGTGGTCAGGATATGGAGGAGAAGCATCATCGTCCTAGTTTGTATTAGGATCCAAGGGAGTAGCAGTGGGTTTTGCACCAAGTAACCCCGTTTCTGATAACAGATCCAGAACATATTTCCTCTGAGATAAGCAAATACCTGAGGAAGAGCGAGAGACTTCAATACGCAAGACATATCTTAATTTACCCAGATCTTTAGTGACAAAGTGTTTTGCCAGATATTCCTTAGTGGCATGAATGCCTGCTTGATCACTTCCAGATAAAATAATATCAACATACACAATCAAGATGACAAGTCTAGTGATAATTTTCTTAATGAACACATAGTGATCATAGTGAGAATGATGAAATCTGAATTGCTGATGAATACTACTTAGTTTGTCAAACCAACATCGGGACTCTGTTTCAGTCCATAGATTGCTTTACGCAACCTGCACACCTTAGAGCACTCCCCGTTAGTGACAAATCCATGTGGCTGTTCAATGTATACTTCCTCATGTAAATCACCATATAGAAAGGCATTTTTAACATCGAAGTGAAACAGAGGCCATTCACAATTAACTGCTACAGATATAAGAACCCGAATCATGGTTGTATAGGCGGCCAGACGTTCCAGGGGGAGGCCCAAACAACCTAAGTGCCCAAGCGGAGGCCATGCGTTTCCAGACGTTTTTATATATTTTTTATTTTAACAGATTTATGTAAATCTGAAAAATACAATCCTTACACATAAATATACATGATAAATATGCAATCAATGTGCTAGCATCGTATGAAGAAAGCAACGAAATCATTAGATATGGATTGAATTGTGGAAGTTTTACCTAAACAAATATCATATAGAAATAAAAAAGCTAAACATGTATTATGTTTGTAGCCAAAACATGTGTAATACTATTATGTAGAATTTAGGCTAAATCAAAGCTAACAAGATCTAAACTAGAACTGATTGGCCCTAATTTGAACTCATTTGATCCAAATTTGACCTAATTTACCCTAATTTTTGCCTAAACCAGTCCTAATTTTGTATACCATGACCTAATCAATCCCAATTTCCATTAATTTTTCATATATTCACCTAAATGAGACAAAATTTGGTCAAAAATGACCTAGTCATCCAATTTAGAACTGTTAGAGTATATTAGCCTATTTAGTTAATAGGTTAATTAGTTATTGGGCTTTTGTATTTCAGCCCGTTTAGATTACTTGCGTCCTAAGTCTTAGGGCATCTCCCCTCTCCTATATAAAGAAGAGGGCGTCCAGTCTTGTATTCATTCCATTGCATTCAATACAATATTATTCTTTACATGTTATCAGAGCGGTGAACAAAAACGGCGGCGTGAACAGTAACGACGACGTGAACAGTAACTTCAGTGTAAACAAAATACGACGGAGTGAACAATAATTCCTGCATGAACAGATCGCGTGCGCTCCTGAGGGAAACCTAGCCGCCACCCCTCCTCCCTCTCCTTTCCGGCGCGCACGCAGCCCTAGACGCCGCAACTCGTCTTTTCTAGAGAGCAACCGAGGGGAAGAGCCTTCGCCTGTGGGCGGCCGCCGCCGTTGCCATGGCTTAGGCCGGCTGCTCGCTAGGCAATTCCGGCCTTCATAGCTCTCCTTCCACTTTCACATAGATTAGTACGTCGGCGCTGATTCCCGACCTGCGATCTATGTTTTCCAAATCCAAACCTTACTGCCGGTTATCTCCTTTCCGGCCATCACGTATCCACTGCCATCGCTGCATCATGACCCGCTGCCTTCCACCTCTGTTGCCCGTATTCCACGAACAGCAGCAGTGCCGCTATATTCCCAACGCCTCCAAGCAACCATCTCCGTGCCTTCGCCACCTATCGACGTCACTATCACCATCTAGCAACAACATCATAAGCGCCGCCAACCGTAGAAGCAACAACCATCATCGCCATCAAGCAGCAATCAACCGCCGCCAACCTGCTACCCGCTGTCCAGAAAGATCTCAGTACTACCGACATCATCTCGGTAATATCGAGTTCTGCACAGGCCATCTCCTGACGTTCTCAACATCAACCTTCATCGTCGCTCGTGGAGAGGCTCTGCATGCATCCTCTTAGCATGCAATATCTCCGGAGCCGTTCAGGAGTCCCTTTGTCATCTCCTCCGTTACGACCAAGTGCTACATCAACTGAGTGACATAATCCAACAATTTTTTTTGCTACATCCCACAAGCTGCTGCTCTTCATCACCTTCCCGACTATCTTCATCACTCCACTATCACCTCCCATCTATGTCTACTCCCAGTTATTAATTCCCCCCATATTCATTATGCCTATTCGGATCCTTAATCGATCATATCTTTGCTAATCGAATCCAAGATTTAGCCTAATCGGATTTTTCGAGATTAGATCCATTTATTTTTCTACCCGGGTCTTACATTGACCCATTTAGCATATTCTCTCCGGTTATCAGTTTCATTCTCCACATATTACACATCTCCATATCACAAAATCCTCTCAAATCCACTAATTCCTTTCCCACCCACCTATATCATGTGTGTATCCCTTTCCATAGTGCGGGGGGACATATGTCCATTTCTCCACACCAAACACTCACTCTCGTCGTATTTGGTGTGCGGGGGGGGATAGAGAAGAGAGAAAGAAATGAGAAGTGTTAGAGAGTCTATTATAGCCTATTTAGTTAATAGGTTAATTGGTTAGTGGGCTTTTGTATCTCAGCCCGTTTAGATTACTTGCGTCCTATGTCTTAGGGCGTCTCCCCTCTCCTATATAAAGGAGAGGACGTCCAGTCTTGTAATCATCCCATTGCGTTCAATATAATCTTATTCTCACATGGTATCAGAGCGGTGAACAAAAACAACGACGTGAACAGTAACGACGGTGTGAACATTAACTCCGACGGTGAACAATACACGGCGCGAACAGTAACTCCGACTTGAACAGTACGACAGAGTGAACGGTAATTCCTGCGTGAATAGAGCACGTTCGCTCCTGAAGAAAACCTAGCAGCCATCCTCCCTTCCCTCTCTCCGGCGCACACACAACCCTAGCCGCCGCACCTTTCTCCGAGAAAGAAATCGAGAGGCTCCGCCTCCGCCTGCGGGCGGCGGCCGTCGTAGCCATGGCTTAGGCCAGCCGCCCGCCAGGCACATCCCGACCTCCATGACTTCTCCTTCTCTTTCTTAAAGATTTAATTTTTCTTTCCGTATGCCGACTATCTCCGTGCCGGTGCAATTAACAACCATCATCATCAACCTTCTCGTGCAAACGCCGCCACCAGCAACAGACAGAGCCGCCACCACGCCTCTATCCCGTGCAATCACTGCCGCCGCCAGCAACAACAGCAAAAGTGCTGCCATCCGCTAGCGACAATAGCCGCCAAGCGCCATCTCTGTCAGCAGTACGCTGCCATCGGTGATCACCCAACCATCATTCCGAGCGGCCAGTAAAAAGCAGCCACCATCCGCATCCGTCGACGCCATCACACTCGCATTATTCAACAACCATCTACCGCTGCATCGCCCTGATGTGCTCAGCCCCAACCTTCGTCGTCTCATAAGGAGAGGCTCCGCACTTGACTCCGTATGCAGCCTCATGGCATGCAATATCTCCAGAGGCGTGCAAGAGACCAATATCATCTCTTTCGTTGTGGCCAAGTGCTACATCAGCCGAGCGACACAATCATCGTCATCTGTCATGCTGCTGTGTTGCTGCCATATCATCCAACAACCATATCCCCAGCCGCCGATCACACCATTCAGCCGCCGCCGTCATCCATGCCCCTGGTCGCTGCTCCACTGCTGCTCTCCGCCTCGTCGTTGCTGCCCCAATGTTTTCGCCTATCCTTGGCTGAAACACGGTCAGTCATCACTCTCCAACGCTACCAAACAACCCTATTACTGCCCCCATATACCAGATGCCTATTGATATTCAGAATTCAGATCCTTAATCGGATCTGCCCTTGGCTAATCGGATCCAGTTTTAAGCCTAACGGGCCAAACAAATCCCTTTTTGGGTCGGGATTAGATCCATTTAATTTTTCTATCCGAATCTTACATTGACCCATTTAGCATATTCTCTCCGGTTATCAGTTTCCTTCTCCACATATTACACATCTCTATATCACAAAATCCTCTCAAATCCGCCGATTCCTTTCTCACCCACCCATATCATGTGTGTATCCCTTTTCACAGTGCGGGGGGGGTCATATATCCATTTCTCCACACCAAACACTCACTCTTGTCGTATTTGGTGTGCGAGGGGGGGATAGAGAGGAGAGGAAGAGATGAGAAGAGAGAGAGTGTGAGAGAATATGTATGAGAGAGAGTATGAGAAGAAGATGATATATGTATTCAGTCTATATATCTTCCAGGCTATTATCTTTATGGAGCTTCGCATTGTTCAACACATCCGTTCTCTACTTCCAGACAACAGTGAAGGATATTCATTCAACGTCAACACCGAGCTATCCGTGTTCGTACCGCGTTATGTACGTCAAGTGTTGATGGTGTACTTCTTCAACTGCATTTACATGAGACAGATTGGTGCTTCTTCAGATTTTTAGAAGCTCAGCAAGCCTGCCAATCTACTTCTGTAAGGTTGATTCATCTAGTTTATTTTCACCGCGCTGCTTCATCACGTCTTCTCCGAGCCGCATCTACGATTTCAATACCACTTATTGCTGATCTACTTGGGACTTTCCTTGATGGATGATATCTCCTTTCCTGTCAAGCCCCCAAGGTTCACACTACAGAGTTATGGTACCTGCATCGTATCACCAGCATATCGTCTGTTCATGGTCGTGCCACGTTATGCACGTCTTCTCAGACAATTCGAAGATTCCGTTACTGCTACATCGATATTGGGCATCCGCGTTCGTGCCGCGTTAAGTACGTAATCCAATGAAGATGACGTAGTGATGGTGTTGAGGATCGTCTGCTCCAAGTGGCGAATTACTGCTGTAGTATCAGGTTCCATTCTTCAGATGTTCTTCATTCCAGATGCACTCCAAAGACCTTCAAAGCTCGGGGATCTCCAGCCTGCAGAATACAATTTCAAAGAAGAGAGGCATTGTCACCACATGGTTCAGGGGGAGTATTAATTAAGGGGGAGTATCAATTTTTGTATGGGGAGTGATATTTATCTTTTATCTTTCATTTATCATTTCTTTTATCGTTTTATCGAGTCTTGTAACCTCCAAGCTTTGGACATGTGTTTCACCCATGCTCCAGCTTGAGGGGGAGTGTTAGAGAGTCTATATTAGCCCATTTAGTTAATAGGTTAATTAAATAGTGGGCTTTTGTATCTCAGCCCGTTTAGATTACTTGAGTCCTAAGTCTTAGGGCGTCTCTCCTCTCCTATTTTAAGGAGAGGATGTCCAGTCTTGTAATCATCCCATTGCATTCAATCTAATCTTATTTTCAACAAGAAGAGAGAGAGAGTGAGAGAATATGTATGAGAGAGAGAGTATGAGAAGAGATGATATATATATTCAGGCTATATATCTTTCAGGCTATTATCTTCATGGAGCTTCGCATTGTTCAACACATCCGTTCTCTACTTCCCGACAACAATGAAGGATATTCATTCAACATCAATACCGAGCTATCCGCGTTCGTACCGCGTTATGTATGCCAGGTGTTGATGGTGTACTTCAGCTGCATTCACATGAGACAGAGGGTGCTTCTTCAGATTTTGTAGAAGTTCAGCAAGCCTGCCAATCTACTTCTGCAAGGTTGATTCATCCAGTTTATCTTCACCGAGCTGCATCATCATGTCTTCTCCGAGCCACATCTGCTATTTCGACATCACCTGTTGCTGATCTACTTGGGACTTTCCTTGATGGATGATATCTCCTTTCCTGTCATGCCCCCAAGGTTCACACTACAGAGTTATGATACCTGCATCGTATCACCAGCATATCGTCCGTTTGTGGTCGTGCCACGTTATGCACGTCTTCTCAGACAATTCGAAGATTCCGCTACTGCTACATCGATATTGGGCATCCGCGTTCGTGCCACGTTAAGTACGTAATCCAATGAAGATGACGTAGTGATGGTGTTGAGGATCGTCTGCTCCAAGTGGCGAATTACTGCTGTAGCATCAGGTTCCATTCTTCAGATGCTCTTCATTCCAGATGCACTCCAAAGACCTTTAAAGCTCGAGGATCTCCAGCCTGCAGAATACAATTTCAAAGAATATTAATTAAGGGGGAATATTAATTAAGGGGGAGTATCAATTTTTGTATGGGGAGTGATATTTATCTTTTATCTTTCATTTATCATTTCTTTTATCGTTTTATCGAGTCTTGTAACCTCCAAGCTTTGGACATGTGTTTCACCCATGCTCCAGCTTGAGGGGGAGTGTTAGAGTCTATATTAGCCTATTTAGTTAATAAGTTAATTAGTTATTAGGCTTTTGTATTTCAGCCCGTTTAGATTACTTGCGTGCTAAGTCTTAGGGCGTCTCCCCTCTGCTATATAAAGAAGAGGGCGTCCAGTCTTATATTCATTCCATTGCATTCAATACAATATTATTCTTTACAAGAACAAATTCCCCCAAATCATACTCGTTTCCCCTAAGTTGGACCTAATGTGCCCAATTTTGACATGATTTGGCCTAAATAAACCTAATTTTATATATTATTTTTTTTGGTAACCCACGAGACTCGTAAGGCTTTCGCCGAGCCCAACCTGGGGAGCTCAGCCCCATCCCGTAAGGAGCATAACCCATTAAGTCGTAGAGGCCGGCTGCGTTACGGGAGAAACAATTCTGAACAACACCACCAAGGGGATTCGAACTCGGGACCCTTCGTGAGGGCCCCCGTGCTGCGACCACCTGAGCTACCGCTCGCCACCTAATTTTGTATATTATGATCCAATCAGACCTAATTTCCCCAAAATTTTCCTATATTGACCTAAACAATATCTAATTTGGCCAAATTAGACCTAATCTCACCATATCAGACCACTTCCTCAAAATCAGACTTGTTTTCCCCAAATCAGACCCAATCTGCTCAAATTTGACACAATTTGGCCTAAAATCAATCCTAATTTGCATAGCATGACCAAATCAAACCTAACTAACCCTAAATTACCTATGTTGATCTAAACGAGGCCTTACATGACCAAATCAAACCTGTTTTCCCCCAAATCAGACCTGTTTTCCCCCAAATCAGACCTAATTTACCCTAAATTGACCCCGTTTGGGGTCAATCAGACCAAATTTAACCTTAAAACGACTCAATTTGATCAAATTCAGATCTAATTTATGCTAAATTAGCCTTGAATTGGCTTAATTAGGGCCTCAAAAGGCCTTAGGCAACAACTTAGGTCAATTAGAGGGCTGGGCGCCCAGTTTGAGGCGACATCACTTAAGCCTAGGTGCCGCCCAGGCGGGCGCCCGTACAACACAGACCCGAAAAGAATTGAGATGTGCAACAGGGAAAAAAGTCTCAAAATAGTCAATGCCATATGTTTGAGTATGCCCTTTTGCAACAAGACGAGCTTTTAGGCGTTCAACTGTGCCATCGGGTTGATAATTTACAGTAAAGACCCAACGACACCCGACAGAGGAGCAAGAAGTAGGTGCATCAACTAAGTCCAACATATGTCGATCAGTAAGTGCATGCATTTCAGTTTCCATGGCCTGGCGCCACACAGGATGTTATAATGCATGAGCAACATTTTTGGGAACAAATATAGCAGATAAAGTAGAGGTAAAATTTTCATAATTCATCACCAGATTAGCAGTAGAACATACATTGCCAATAGGATGCTGACTATAAGACCTGGTCCCTTTTCTCAGGCTAATAGGAACATCTAAATTAAAAAATACTTGAGGTGGGAGGCTGATCTGCCGACGAGGATTGAGGAACTGGAGATGAAGGGGCCATAGAGGGAGTTGTAATTCTCGGGCATAGTTGATACACTTTCAGAGGCACATATGGAGCCACATCCGGAGAAGACGAGTCAGTGTCAACCTGTAACGTCCCCGATTCAACCACCTGATTTTCTTCCTTCAAAAATCAAGTGGCTAAATCTGAGCCGTTAATATGTCACCAAGAATCAAAGCACAAGAGTGAGATAAGCAATATTTTATTTCAAAACATTACACCCTTACAAAAGGTATTTTTACATTATCTCCTATATCAATAAAAAAATGATACATGAGTTTAAAATTAAGCTTGATCCGCCTTTGATTCTTGACGCCCTTCAGGATCTTTTCAAGATGAGTCTTTCACAAGGAAAGGTCCTACAAATAATATAATCTGCAACATGGAAGAATATGTCACAGCCCAAGTGGGAGAGTATGGGTTAGACAATTGTCTAAGTATGGACAAATAGAGATAAGCAGCAAGACACTATTAATATAACTGTACTCTTAATGTATTACCAAAGTATCAAAAGTCCAAACCAAAATTATTGACCATCTACTAGCATGAAGCATAAGGAATGTGTATGTATGTATATTCATAAAACATTTATCATATGACAACTCTATCAAAATGTTAGACCAATACTGTGGAGCATAATCAGGATTATTATTATAAGGATTACAAAAAGGGAGACCTTATTCCATAAACGAGTTTAACTACAACTCTCAGAGAAGGTGTCAATTCACCTTGGGAAACTGGCCTGCAACCACAAAAACTTGCTTAACCAAGACTTTAGTCCATTAGGGTCACCAAAACACCTGTAAGTACCTTGGCACACCCCCAGCCACTCGTGCACACTGCATGCTCTATTCAATGAATCAGATTACCACATGCAGCCACCGATCGCCTTTCCAAGACCAGAAGAGGGTGCTCCTTGCACAAAATGCCACTTGAATAATCATTAGTTAGCATGCTTAATCTTTGTAGGAGATTATTCCCCATTAGTAACTTGATCATGCCTGACTCTACATGACCAACCCAAGTGTGGACCTGAGTATGGTAGAGCATTATACTCATCCATTCCCTGTCTCCAAAGGACTTAGATCCGGATCCCAAATGTATCAATCCCCGGCCAAGACATGCCGACTCTGTTACCAACACATCTACCAATATGAATTTTAGAATCAAAAGGACATCAACAATGATATACAACTATGTGATGGATATTCAGAGTTGGAGAGATCAAAAGGTAGTCAAGTAAATGAATCATTGATTATTATTTCACTATGAAACCTAAAATGTAAACTTGTGGGATTGTGGTTTTGAATCAGACAAGTCTATGGCCAGGAGCGTGCAAGAGGTTAGGGAGTCCCCCTGTGCGAACACGGAACTAATTAAATAACCTTTCCTCTTTACTGGCTACAAACATCAGTGAAACAGGCTCCTAGTCACCTTAGAAGTGTCTGATAGAATTCCACTTTCCAACAATATCACATGACACAATTAATAGAGAGAAATAAAGGAAAAGGGAACCAAAAGACAATAGGACTGGAATCCAAAGAAATGCTTGATTATCATCTAAAGCCTTTTAACTCAATTTTAAAGGATAATATGGACGAATATATGGAAGTCATACCTAGCTTATTAATAAAGAGGTTGTGTATAGTTGATCACTTATTCATTCTTTAGGAAAGTATATGAAGTATACTATACTCTTACTACATATAATACCAAACCATTCTATACCATACCTTTTATTGATGTTGATATAATAGATTACAATAGGAATTGAATATCATATTAAACAATAATAAACTGTACTTTTTGGATGATAAAATGTGGGAACCATACCTTTAGATGTACATTGATACATAGTTCCACAAGAAGACCATAGCATCATTAAATATATCCTCTCTTGATATATTTCAGCAACATTCTGTTGCATTTTCCATTACCTCGATCATCGTTCCTAGCTAGATCAGCTTCTAGGGTTTCTCTCACTAGGGTAGAAGAGAGATGGCTTATATATTCTTAGAGAAAGGATATTTTGGAAGACATAGTATTGGGTTGCTCTTACTATGGTGGAGGAAGGAGGTAGTAGGTTTCTATAGAGAGAGTATTTGTTGGGAGGTGGTTCCTTTCACTAACATAAAGAAAGAGAGAGTGGTTTGCTAATCTAGACAGAGATTGGAGGTTTATGGTGAAGGAGATGGGAAAGGAGGGAGAAGGGACGTTCACCTTTGCTTTGGGATGAAGAGGAGAGAACTTATGCTTATGGTGGGGTGGATGGGGGCTCTTTAGGTGAAGGGTAGCATGGTCCTAATAGAAAAAAGTGTGTGGATGACACATGGGTGCAAGGTGTCATCTTTAGGTGGATGCTTACTAGTTAGGTTACACATGGATGGTTAGGTGTCATCTCAAGAATTGCTAGATGACACACGGAAGCATATGTGTCATCTCAAGATAGCTATTAAAGGGTGGTTGACACATGGTAGGATATGTGTCAACTTTTGGAGGTGCTAGGTGTCAAGGGAAGGAGCATGCCACTCATCTACTTGCTTCACCAACTAATGTGCTTGCTCAAGCTACCTACTTGCTACCCAGCTACATGCTTGCCTCTATAAGCAACTTGCTTGCCACCCAGCTACCTGCTTGGTGCTTATCCACCAATATATATTTTTTTCCAAAATTGGCAAAAAGTACCGCAATTATATTTTCAATATATAAAAGCTTTTAAATTAATCAAAATGAATTATTTTAATATTAAAATTGATTTTACAAAAAAAATCCTCAAAGAAGCTTGTTTTTATGAATAACTCTAAATAAGGAGTTTTAACTTAAGCAGGAGATCAGGACGTTACACAACCGACACAGGTAAAGGTGTATCAAGTAACAGATCATATGTCAATGTTGAACCTGCTGGAGAATAGTATGGAGATTCCTCAAAGAATACCACATCAGCACTAACAAACCATTTATTTGCAGCAAGATCAAAGCATTTGTAACCTTTCTGAGTCTGAGAATATCTCAAGAACACACATTTGGTAGATCGAGGGTCAAGTTTAGTTAAACCAGGACGAAGAGTTTTAACAAAGCAGGTGCTTCAAAAAATCCGAGGAGGCACATGAAAAAGAGGAACATCGGGATAAAGAATTTAATAGGGTATTTGATTTCCAGGAACAGACAAGGGCATGCGATTAATCAAGTAGTAGACAATTGAGATAGCTTCAGGCCAAAAAGTTTGGGGTACATGATAATGAAAAAGAAGAGTGCGAGCAACTTCTAAGAGATGTCGATTTTTGTGTTCGGAAACCCTATTTTGCTGTCGAGTATATGATCACGAAGTTTGATGAATAGTATCCAATTTGCGGCAAAATTGGCTAACAAAATTCTGCACAATCTCTAAAGCATTGTCAGTCCGAAATTTTTTGATAGGTTTATCAAACTGGGTACGGATTTCAGCAAAAAAGTTCATGATAGTGTCAAGTATGTGGGAGCGATCTTTTAACAGAAACAACCATGTAGTTCTAGAGAAATCATCAATAAAGCTCAGAAAGTAACGAAAGCCAGAAGTACTTGGAACAGAACAAGGACCCTACACATCAGCATGTACAATATCAAAAGGTGCTTTGGACCCAATACAATTTTTCTTAGAATAGGTAGCACAAGTTTGTTTGCTCAAAGTACAAGTTTCTAAGTGAAAGACAAAATAAAAAATAGCAGGAAGTAAATGCTTTAACTTTGCGGCAGATGGATGGCCCAGTCTGTAATGCCATTGAAGTCCTATGTCACAGGCCACCTGCAGAGCAGTCGACTTTGGCAAATCCGAGTTATATAGCCCGTCTGGTCCCTCATGGCTCGAACCAATCCTCACCCTCGTGTGCAGATCTTGAAAAACAACACCATCCGGGTCAAAAGTGATAGAGCAGTGGAGGCTCTTCACAGTTCTACTAACAGATAAAAAATTCAAAGTGAACTTCAGAACATAAAGAGCTGAATGCAATATTAATTTTCCAGGAGTGCAGATATTTCCAATGCCAGCAACAAGCGTTTGGGAACCATCAACAAGGGTAACAACGAATATAGAAGTTTTACGTAGATTAGAAAATATGGCAGAATTGCCAGATGTTATGAGAGGTGGCGCCAAAATCAATCACCCGTGTGTTTTTACTAGAAGTTGCAGAAGATGCAAGAAGGGAAGAACCTCCATCAAGTGAGGTATCAACAGTGGAGGGAGCAAGGCGGGCCTGGAGTAGCTTCTCAAACTCGGCACGAATCGTATCCGTAAAGGGTTGAGATGAAGAGGATGGTGCTGAATCAGGTTGATCGGTAGTGACCTGATTTGCCCATGCAAGCTTACCTTATCCAACAACGATCTTCTATATGATTGGTTCTTTTACAAAAGTTACAATAACGTGGTTCGTGAAAGTCAGGTTCAGAAGAAGATGAACCACGACCAGGTCTAGTAGTAGAATGACCTTGACCACGACCATGGCCACGACCGCAGCCACAAAAGGAATCTCCCGAGCTAGCCGCAAGAGCAAAATCTGAGTGATCAGGTGGCAACGGGGAGACATATGGTAGTCGTTGAACCCGTTTGAGGACGTCGCGCATAGTAGGTAAATGATCGCTAGATAATATCTGATCGACGACCCTAGAAAAGGAGTGGGGCAAGCCTGCAAGAAATTGCACCAGTTGTAATTCATTGCGCTGTCGTTGTACCTCAGTAATATCCACAGAGAGAGGATGACAAACTTCAAACTCGTCCCGGAGAGCAGAACATTGATTATAATAATCCTCCACGGAATCGGTCTTAATATTCCTTGGCTAGTTGTTTGAAAATCTCAAACACCTTCTTAGGATTCTGCTGATGAGAGTAAACATGGGAGAGCTGGTCCACATGGCTTTGGTAGTCTTCAGGCACAGAAGAGATGAGCTAATTTTAGGTTCAGAATTGTTGAGCAGCTAGGTAATGACACCGAAATCATCTTTTGACAAAAGATCATAGGCCTGCTTGGTTTTAGCGTCAGCTCCTTCAACAGGTAGAGTCGGGCCTTCAGAGATGAGATGTGAATAACGTCCTTGAGCTTTGACATAGAGCTCGAAGGTAGCAGACCATGTGTAGAAGTTGGAGCCATCCAACTTGACAGTGGTGACAGAAAGTGTCCCAAGCGGATCGACATATGTCATCAGAAGAATATGTCAGAAGGTAACAAGAAGCAAAATCAAGTAGGAGGAACCCGACACAGGGGCAGTAACAACAGGCAGCAGGCAATAGCAACAATCGACAGACAATAGAAGAAGCAGGAACTCAACACATGGGCAGTAGAAAACCTGGCTCAGCAGATCCGACAACACCCGCAACGGGGCAGAATGCAGAAGAAGCAGATCTGACACATCAGATCGCAGAGACTCGCATGGGGGCAGAAGAAGAGATAAAGACCTACGTTAACATGGGGAGAGAGTTACTCCACCTTGAGGTGCAGGCAGGCAACGAGCGAAGGTAGATTAAGACTTCAACGTGCAATTGTTAGAAAGTTACCAGAGATGTAGATGGAGAAGAAAGAAGAAAATATGGTGGATGGGGCGGCTAGATGATGAGGAGGAAATAATGGTGGATGTATTGAAGGAGAGGGAAGAAGTGGAAAGGGCAGTAGGAGGTGCTGTGGTGGCAGAGAGGAGGATGGGGGAAATGGCGGTGGCGGGCATGCCGCTGATGGGGGGCGGCGGGCGATGGGTAAGGGGCAGCAACAGGATGGTGGGAAGGGTGGGGGAGAGGGAAAGGGAGGAAAGGAGAGGGCGGCGGTGCGGAGAAGAGGAGGGGCAGGGTGGGGTGGCTAGAGGAGGAAGGAGGAAAGGCGGTGGTGGCACGTGAGGGAGGGGCTGGTGGCGGCTAGAAGAGAGGGGGTTGGGTGGCGGCGGCTAGGTTTGAGAAAGGGATGGGTGGCGGCTAGGGTTGATGGAGATAGGGTTAGGGTGGATCATAGTGCTCAAATACCGTATAGGTTATGAAAACAGTTTACTATTGGATGATCCAAACACAATACAATAGACTTTAGACCAATAAAGTTTAGCATTTGGGAATGAAAGAGGAGCTCGGACGATGTCCAAAAAATGACGATTTTTCTCCTCAACAACTGTGGATTGTTCGTACGACATGGTTGTCAAGGCGCCTAGGTGGTGGGTTTAAGCAAGGGGCGGCTAGACCGCCTAGGCGGGGGCACCTAGGCTTTTCTGGGTTTTTTTTTTTCTTTTTCTTTCAGTTACTTATTTAAATGTTTGTACACATGATACTATATATGATAATGTAATTTTTATTCATTAAATGTTATTGTAAGTCTATTTTGAGTTGATAACTATAGGAGAATCAGGGGCAAGAGAATTAACATGATGAAAAAGAAACACTAGTAAGAGGAAGATAAGTAGGAATTGGAGAGAGAAAAGGGGATAAAAAGTTGTGCAGTAAGAAGTCAGAATAAGACAAACACAAGGGCAGTAAAAGGAGATTGAAAGATGAGGAAGAATTCAACTAAACAAAATAACAAACAGCAGTAGCAAGTGCTGAAATAGAAAATATAGTGGAAGGAGGAATAGGTCAGTGAAAAAGAAATGGAAACATGCAAACAACAGTAGCTGTGAGAGGAGATTTAGGAGGAAGAAATCAGAAAAAGAAGAACAGATATATGCAAATAGTAATAGTAGATTTGGCAGCAGGAGATATAGGACAAATTTGAAATAAGACATATGCGCATATTCACATAGAAGTAGGAGGGAATATAGGAGGAACAACTCACAGAAAAATGCAGCAGCAGTAGGATTCAGGAATAAAATGCAGGAGAAAGGATAAAAAGAAAAAAAAAACAGAAGCAAGAACAACGGACATATGAGGAGGTAATTTTTTAACAAACAACACTATGAGGAGTTACCAATTTGGCCCAAATTGGACCTCATTTCCCCAAAATAGACCTGTTTTCCCCCAGGTCAGACCAAATTTGCCAAAATTTGGCCTGATTTGGTCTAATTCAGGGCTATTTCAACCATAAAATGACTCAAGATGATCTAACTTGACCAAATCTGGACTAGATTCATGGTAATTTGGCCTTTTTGGGCCTAAAAGGCATTGGACGCCCACTTAATGCACTCAATAGGCTGGGCGCCTAGTTTGAGGCGCCTTGCCTAGCGCCTCGGGCGTGCCTAGGCGGGCGCCTTGATAATTAAGGCATACGAGATCTCTGATGGATCATCCCATTATCAAGGCAGAATTTCAAAAGTTAACACCGATTTGGAGTTATACTCCAACACATTGTTAGTGTAAAAGGCTTTGATGAAAAAAGTAAATTGTGTTTTAATCATTTGATGGAAGGATTGAAACACACCAAACATTTCATCACGAGAATTTAACAAATAAAGCCTATTCAAAGTTGAGATGTCATTGAAAAACATAATAAAATATGAATAGACATTAAAATTTGTAGTGTGAAAAGGATCACATATGGCATTGTGGACAATATCAAATATGTTTTCCGAAATTAAATAGTATTGTGGAAAACAAATCCTATGGTGTTTCCAAAATCGATAAAAATCAAACAGAAGGCTTTTTAAGCTAGATAAAGGCGGCTCTCGCCATATGAGTTTCTCTAGAGAACGATGCTTGTAATCCTATGGTGAAGCTCATCTCGCATGAAAGATGAGTTGTCAATTGACGTTCATTAGCAAAGTACTAAAGGTTATCTCTAGAACCCCAACAACGTCCTTAAAACTTCCAGAATCATGTAACACGAAGCCACAACTACCAAATGTTATGTAGCAGTTAAGAGAATCAACAAGTTTGGAGACTTTACATCGAATTGAAAAGTTTGGAATGCAATTCACGAATGGCAGACTATTGGAACTTTTTTAATGGATCCATCAACTGGGGCGATAAAAGGATGAGGAATACGAGATTCTAAGGTGGAAAAGAGGCATCTCATACTCATTATATGCGGGGTGGCCCTAAAGTCGACAATATAAGGAAAATTGAAGGTTGTCTTAGATTCCATATTAACTTGGTTGGTGCCTGATCTGCTAAGGATATTGCGCAAGTTGTGAAGTCATCCTGTCCCTGAAAGCTTTGGAGTTTTTGAGACACCTGCATAAGCTGTTTGTACTCAATGGAGGAGATGGTGACTTGCAAAGAGCTCTGCACTGATTGGGCTATGTGACCGGTGCCAGCTTTATGGTCTTGCCCACAAGGATGGTTGTGCTTCTGGTAGCACTTCTTTTCCAGGTGGCCAATTTTGTTGCAGAAGGCGTATTTAGGTTTGGGGCCGTGTCAACCATGATAAGTTGTGGTTTAGTCATTTTGGCCGAAATAAGTTGTGGTTGTACATTAGATTACGGTAAAACATGGAATATGCCTCCTTCAGAGTTGGGAACTAATTTCCAGCCAAGATGACGTGGCAAATAGTGGCACATACATGATGATGCCCGTTAAGGAACTTCACATTGACGAGGCTAGCCCATTCTTTTTCCTTTTTATCAGAGATAACCGACCGGAAGAAGTCTGACTAGTTTGACAAAGCAAAAATAGAATATATGAATGTTAGAAATAGAAGGAAATAATGATTAATCAATTTGAGAAATATATTCATAATGCGTTTGATACAAGAGAATCCCTGATCTATATATAGATGTGGACACTATTCTGGACACAATTCTAGACTTGATCGAACTCTATCAAGCCTAATCACTTATTGGACTCTGACTTGATTGACCCTATAGACACATGCCATGTTACATATGACTTGATATCTTCTTTTGCATCTAATACTCCCCCTCAAGCTGGAGCATGGGAGAATCACATGACCAACTTGCACATAGACGAGATAGGCAAAACTATGAGAGGAAAAATAAAAGCCGACATAAACATGATTGACATATGAAAATGAAGATATACCGTCTATGCACTCCCCTTAAATTTCATGTCCTAGACTTTGAAATTCTTGACATTTTTAATGCTTCCCTTGAAAGTGATAATAGTTGAATCAGCATGTGGACGTGAGAAAGTTGGAGCTTGTATATGGAGTAGCAGATGTATGGAAGAAACATACATAATGATATGAGACTATGAGTCACCAACTAGGCGCTATCATTTCTAAAGCAATTTCTAGAAGAAGAGTACTACCGGAATGACATGCGATAGTCTAAACAAGATCTGTGCCGCAAGAAGATGATGTTGCAACAGATGGTCAACATGCCTGACACGACACATGGGAAAAAGCGGGAAACTTTAGTGACGAAGTAGGGTGAACGATGTTCAGCAAAGGATGTGTTCTTGATCGAAACCAATTGTCAAATACTCCAAGATGCTTAACGCTGGATGACTTGATGTATCATTTGCCCGGGATGACCAAGACGTAATCTAGGATGATAGATATACCTGATGTAGCAATATGAAGAGGTAGAAGACAACACACATGAGAATTCATCCTCCCGCCTTGACAATGGGCAAAGAGACTGCAAGATGTCAACTCAGAAGCTAAATGACGAGACTTGACATTAATTTTGAATCTGCATGAGGCATAAAGAACTTGAAGCTCCAAGATAGTAGAAAACCCGCATGAAATAGATTGATAGAGAGAGTACTTCTCTATCTCTTGAATTTTTCTTTCATCTCTTCATCTTTTGCCTTAACTCTTGAGTTCTGAACTCTTCATCTCATCTATTCTCCTCATGCTCACTCTTCTTTTTTCATCTCCTCTATATCTTCCACGCACACCAACTACGAAGAGACAACAAAAGTGGTTGAGGTGGACAAAGATAAACTCCCCTGTGAGAAGACTTTGATGGAAGTAGGGGATATGGGTTGGGGGAAACAAGACCGAGATGAGAAAGAGTTGCTTGACATGATTGAAAAAGTGTGTTTGCTTGCTCAACGACTTGAAAAAACTGGACCTCATGATGGACTTCGTGCTTGAAGGGTTGAACCTTGCACTTAAGTGAGACCGACCTCGCACTTGAGAGAGATAGAGTTCAGAGTCGTTTGGAAGTTGAATACATTCCCCATGATCCGCATATCCAACTAGCTTTCTTTTGTTGACCGTGGATAGCTTGCAGCAGTAGGTACAATCATGGCGGCAGAACTAGGCGAAGGATGGCTACACACCATGTAGAAAGATGACTGCAAGACGCTGACACGTCGTGTAGACAGAGAACACAATGTGCTAATGATGTACATGGCATGACGATCAACACATCGATGAATTTTATCACCCTGATTCTCAATGAACAATTAATTGCAGATCTTGTAGATACGCTTGGTGTTCTTCTCTTGGGTGAAGAGATGACAAGAGGCGTTCCACTAGTCTTTCGAATTCTTATGAAACATGCATTTGGAGGCAATGGGGGGCTCCATAATTGTCCACAACTAGTTCTTGACTTGGCTGTTTTTCTGTTTCCACTTAGGGGTATCCTCAAGTCTCAACAAGCTTCTCAATGAACTTCAACTTGTATCCCTATTCAAGAATTGTATAGATGAAATTTATCCAGAGCAAGTCATTTGTCTCCATTAAATATAATGGTAGAGGTAGACACATTGTCATTGTAGACATGGGTTTGTGAAGCCTTCTCTTTAGCTATAGTGAGAGATAAGAAAGAAGCAGAGTGAAATAAGAAATAACGAATCACTGGTAAGATGCTCAATGAGAAGTAGTGGCATTTGTAAGAAGCACGAGAAGAGGGGTAGTGCTATCACATGTAAGATGCATTGTGATAGGTAGAGGTGGAACTCCTTAACTCAAAGAGCACTCACCCATTCATGTAGGGAAGGCACATGGGGATGTCATGAAGAAGTGACCCGACTGTTCTAGAATCAGGATGCAGGAGGAGAGGATAGCGACAAAGCTCCTCCCTACGTGTTGCCCACCAGTTACAGGGGTCGTGAGGTGCTGGCTGGCTGCTGCATCCCTCAGTGGGTTGTGGAGGCTGCCCAGTGGAGCGGCTGCTAGCTTTAGGTCGGCAGCAACCTATTGGGTCTGGAATGGCGGCGGCCTGCTGACCTTGCTGGCCTGTGGATGACGAGGCTGGCGGCACCAGAGACCGTTGGACCTCCAGTCTGTGGCAGCGATAGCCTTCCCCTGGTCCTTACTGCCGTTGGCGATTTGAAGGTGGGGAAGGGGCTGAAGGTTGTTCGGCGGTTCAGAAAAAGTTGAGAGGGGCTGGTGTTCGGGGTTTTAGAAGTATGTCTATGATATTATTTTAATAATTAAAGTGTTTTCTATTAACCAAGCTGCTCATACATGGGTCCTATATTTAACAAAGGACGAAGTTAAGTTGTAAATGAGTAACAACATAAGAAATTAAGCCAATATTAATGGGCTTAAGGTAGGCTAGGCTCATTAACTCTAACAATATGTGTTATGACAAGGATTAAATAAGTATCGAGTATGTAATTGACATCCAAAATAAATGTTGCAAAAAGGTAGGGAAGCATCCGGTATGTATCTAGCAGTATCTAAGAAGTGTCAGTGTCCAATGTGTATCGATACAAAGACTGTTTGAAGTGTATGTGCTTCATAGTTTGCAACTAGTAGTTTGGACTTTAATATTTGTGGTCTTGTAATATATTCCATTTATTGCTATTAGTAGCTAATATAATTTTCATTGCTTGCACCAGTTATGATTTACTAGATAACATCCCATACACATCTTCCTTGACTGTTTTGAGAACATTGTCACCAAAGGTCAGAGAGTGAAGTCATTCCTTGTGGGATCCAATGTTCACAGAAAAAGATTGTTTTACTGACAAATAAAATAGTCAGCTGACCATGACTGAACAGATAACCTAAGAGCAGTAAGGTAGTATTACCATGTTAATATTTTCATGAATTACTTGTCTTTCAAATTTACTGCAATATAGTTTATCATGCATTTTATTTGGCAAAGCGGTTATCAAACATAAATATGTGGATGAAATATCGCCACTTGCAAATTGCTTCGAATTTAAAGACTGAAATCTCATTCAACCGCTGCAGCTTCACTCGCCAGGCGTGTTAGCGATTGGAAGCAGTATGAAAGGAGAAAATTCTTACTCTCATCATCTAGACTCAGATGTAATACCTTAACTTTTCCCTTCAAGTAGTTTGATTCATTCATGTTGATTTATTTTGATAGTAACCTGTTCTATATGCTAGATACTGTGGATCGATATTTTATTTCCCATTTTCTGCAGATTGGAGTCTCGGTTGTGGACCGCTTTACTTATTACACTTTGGCCTTTTTTGAGAAGTTGAATATGTACAGCAATGCTTCTCTCAGCAGGTGAAACATGCTATGATCTTACACTGCGAAATTGTTTTTGTATGATTCTGTGCAGTCTTGCATGCTAGTAAGGAGGTTATTGATTCATAATTGATAGGTATTTAATAATAAGTCTGGAATGCAATGTCTGAGAATGATATCTGACAACTGTATCTGTTTCTGCTCAAGACAAAGTAGTACATTCATTCTGTGGGGCTGGCTTCTTTTGAGAAATGACTGATTTGGCATGTTTATTACTGTTTGATTTATAGCTCAGTTGTAACAGCATATGGTAGGCTGTTTGGAAACCTTAGATTCTTGTCATTTCTGCTGATGTTATCCATACCATTCTATTTACTTTATTGTTGAAGTGAAGGGTAGCTCGTTCTATAAAACAGATGTTGTTGTCATTTTGCAGCCTATTTACTTCGTTTAGTCCATCTTTGCTGATGTCAACTGCGTACTATAGAACAGATCTTTATCAACGGCCATTGAACGAGGTATATAGAAGACACTTTTCTCTGGCTTTGTCTTTCTTCTTTTCAATGTTTTGCATGTTTTAAATTTGCCAAGTAGTGTTTATAGTCATCCACGGTTTTCAGATTTAAACTTACTATGTGAACAATATCTATCTAGGTGGGACTACAACTATGCATATGAAACCTATATGCAGTTCGTATTTGCATCCATGGTTTTCAAATTTAAACTTACTATGTGAACCATATCTATCTAAATGGGACTACAACTATGCATATGAAACCTATATGCAGTTTGTATTATGCTGACTGCAAAGTTGTAATGACCCTTCCAAATGCCTATCCAACCTATCCCCGGCAATGCCCTCTCTAAGATGATAACTGAGCCGGAGTAGGGATGAGCATCGGGTCAATCGAATTTTGCAGGCTCGTATCCGAGTACATACTGTTAGATGGGTTGCGGGCCTGTTTTAGGCATAGATAATGTTTGCAAATATTAGAGCATACCCTACCACGTAATACATTTGAGTTTTGGGTTGGGTTTGGGTCAGCAGGATAACATATTCAAATGAAAATATCTTCAAATATATATTCAATAATAGAGTTTCGGAAGTGTGTAGCAACTACAACATGTAACCTGTATGTACCATTCATATAACTACTATACTACGTATTAAAACGAAGATATCTTCCAATATATGTTCAATAATAGAATTTCGAAAGTGTTTAGCAACTGGTACGTGTAACATGTATGTACCAAGGAACGAGGTGACCGATACCGACGCCGTTTCGACAACTTGGAAATAGGTATTTACCGGTATACCGACGGAAACACCGACATGGGATATTCCTCATGTGGCAATGCACCACTGTAGTCTTTGCCCGTTCGAGTTTTCCTTCTTTGAAAAGTTTTATCAGACATGGGATATTCTTTTTCAGCTGGAGGAGGAGGTGCAGCCCTAGTAACATAAGGACGATCATCATTTTGAGGATCAACAGTAGGAGGATATTGCGGAGAGCGCTCACCGCCGTCTCCATCATTGCCACCATCATCATCAGACTTGGGACTTTGACCCAGATGTACTTTTTGAAGGAGATTCTGTGCTACCCAGCTCTTCTTCCACTGCTCTATTGATTTCCATATCAACATTTTGATGCCCAGACTCAGGCTCAAGTCTTTCAGGTGGAGTTTGATCAACATTAATATCAGAATCTTCTTCAAATTGCTCTTCTATGTATGGATCTGGACGGCCATCTAGATTATCAAGAATAGGACGACCTATCTCATTCATCCATTCCTCTAAAGGATCTTCTGAATCATCAGCTTCTTCTATGCCTCTATGCCTGGATGGGTTGAATGTGTATGCGGTGTCAATGGGATCGTGGACGGCAACAAAATCCACTTCCTTGTAGTTGGCATCTCGTATTGCTCTAGCCCTCAACCGCATGTTGTAGTGAACATATACCAGATCTCTCAACTTGTTTGCCCCCAACCTGTTCCTTCTCTTTGAGTGTATTAAATTGAAAGTGCTCCAATTTCTTTCACAACCTCCTGCAGATGTTGTTTGAGAAAGAATGCGAACAACCACTTTTCTTAGATGGGGGACACCCGTTCCATTCCAAACCCACCACTCACAAGGATCACCGTGCTCACGGTCGGCAACTGCATTTGGATGACCAAAACAACCGGTGCCTTCACGAAATTGTCACAGCTGCAAAATATTTAAGATGTTCAGATTTCAGAATCAGTGGATGAAACATCAAACAAGAATGAAGATGTTCATGACTTCATGTAAGTTATGTAATATATAATTATATATAATTATACCTCATCCATCACTATGGTGCGCTCTTCTGTAGAGACAAAGAATTTGTTAATTATATCTCGCACAACAGACATTAGAGTCGCATCTAAGCCCAGTTTTCGCGAGTATTGGAACCTCGAATTCAGATAGTAAGTTGTCACCAATTCCAAACAAGGAAATAAGATTTAGATTTTAGATTGAGTTACTTATAAAGTTAAAACATAAATCTGAATTTAGAAGAAATAAATTATATACCTGCTTTATGCAGTGGATGCAAAAGCATATCTGTCCAACGCTTGTCTACAATTGACAAGTATTGTGAATTGGACCTAGGAACAGCTTGTTTAATACCTTCCACCATTATTTGCATTGCATCATACAAGTAAGGAATTGTTGCGGCTTTGTCACCATCTACCAGCCTCAACACTGACAACAGGTTCCATTATCCGCAACACCTTTGTAACTTTATCCCAGAAAGCCCGACTGGCAATTAGTTCTTCAATCCTTCTGCCAACCGGGGTGTTGTGCTCCTTCATGGAGGTCCACTCCACACCATTGAAGAGCCTCCTAAGTCCATCCCTTTTGGACTTTAATGAATTCCGGGTCAAGTAATTTGTTGCAAATCTAGTCACCCCTTGTCTAATCATATCACCTCCACAGTACTCAGGTCGCCTCATTGCATTTAACAAGAAGGAATGGTTGTGGATGAAACATGTGATCAACCTACCATCAATTGTCACACTTTTGATGTAATCAATTGTGCCCATGTCCTTAAGAATCAAATCTATGCAGTGGGCAACACATGGTGTCCAGTAGACCAGATATCTCTTTATTGTACTTTCACCGGCCTTCTTGAAGTTAGAGCCATTATTAGTCACTATCTGCGCTACATTCTCAACCTCGACTTGCTTGATGTATGTTTTCATTAGCTTCTTGATGTAACTTCACCAGAAGCATCAACGGAGTCTAGAAAAACAGTCGATCCACGACAATGTGCAAGAAAGTTAATAATTTGCTTTCTATTGCCACTAGTCCACCCATCACACATGAGTGTGATGCCGTATTCAGACCACAATTGTTTCTGGTCTGAAATCCATACATGTAGATCTTTCTTCTCTTGGGGAAGATACTTGTTCATCAATTCATATGCACTGGGGGCTTTGATGCCCCTACCAGACTCCCCTATCACATCTACCATGTGCTGGAGATAGGGTTCAGTTACAACATGTGCATGTATACCATGAGCAAAGAAGAACTTACCCACTGCCTTGCCCACATTCTTTTTCGCACCAGTAAACATTGCGTTTAGGGTTTTTTGCCTAGCATCAGGCTTCCTAACCCCTGGCTAATCAATATTCCTCAATCTCACACTAGCAAAACGGAAAAGTGTATCAATGGCGCCTTTCTTTCTTTTATGCTGAGCATGTTGATCTTCATCATCATCTAAGTCAACAATAGGAACACGGGCATCCCCACTGCCTCCACCTGCACCAGATGGCCCATATCTCCTCATAAGTCGAGCTGCCTCCTCCCTATCCCACTCACTTTTGCGAGAGTCTCTGAGTGCACGCCTATACATATGACGTGTATAAGTAGTATCACACCCTGGAGGATATGCAATGTCATCATCTGATTCAACAGAAGAACATGTGGCCCTAACATCAAAAAGTGTATCTGTGTAAGCCTTTTCAACCTGCTTCAACTTTTGTTGTTTTTGTTTCTTTGCACCCATCAACTTCTTGAAGTCATCCCTAACACCTGGGGGGCACTTCTGGCACATTGCCACATTTTTGTCACCACCAGTGATGTGACGCTTGAATCTAGTAATCTCCCCACCACCAAGTGTTTTCTTACAGTAGTTGCAGACAATCTTTGCCCTATTCCCAGACCCAAGTACAGGCTTGCATGACTCCATGCAAAATCCACATCCTTTGATGCAGCATGACCAACCCCAACACCCTCAGCATCACTTGAAGACGAAGACATCTTCTCAAAACTCAAAAGTCAACACTGAAAAAGACAGACAAACAAGCAAAGCAAATGATATTGGTAAAACAAACCAAAGCAAAATATTTTTAAAATAAATAAAGTCTGAAATTATTTACTTATTAAAAAGACAAGTGATATGTTCCAAGTGCTAATTTCATCTTATACAACATTAAAACACATAATTAAACAGAAAAAAAATGTTTTTTTTTTAATTTTCAGCATTTTTAATAAATAAAAAAACGAAATATTTAAATATTTTGAACAAGTGATATGTTTCCAAATGCTAATTTCATCTTATACAACATTAACATACACAATTAAACAGAAAAATAAAAAAAATCCTTTCTTTTTTAATTTTCAGCATTTTTAATAAATAAAAAAACGAAATATTTAAATATTTTGAACAAGTGATATGTTTCCAAATGCTAATTTCATCCTATACAACATTAACACACAATTAAACAGATTTTTTTTAATTTTCAGCATTTTTAATAAATAAAAAAGGAAATATTTAAATATTTTGAGTACATTTTTGTTTATATATCTTCATGTTAATCTTTTTTTTTTGGTCGGCAAAAAACTCTGTTACTATTAAATGATACCAAAACTTTAGGTACAGGAATAAAACACACCCCCTAACCCTTTACAGGATTACAAAAGAAAACTAAAAGACCTGACAACAACATGTCTTAAATAAAGGATCTACCAAACAAAGGTACATGCAGTCCAGGAGGAGGCAACCAAGAAAAAACACACGAAACATAAGATGATAGTTCATCCGCCTACACAACTAAGACACTGCAACATTACTGACCACCCACAAAGATGCAGGCTCAGCAGGAAAACGTAGAAACACCAACTTTGCTCAGAGTCTCACTCTGGGTAGCACTCTTGTTCCGATGCAACTCTATTTCTCACACCTGCATATGTGCAATGTCTATTCTGTCACCCAAAATGCTCGTAGGAGACTCCAAAAGCTACACATCAGGATAACAAGTTGCTGGTTCATCTCCTTTACACTCCTTCACACATAACAGTATGCTCGTCCCCTGAAAGTAGCGATCAGGAGAATAAGAGAAATAAAGCAACCACCCATCAGCATTGATTAGAGCTTTGGTGAAACAATAAGCAAGGAGTGTGACAGGAAGGGGATAACCCTTTGCTAAAGAACTCGTGCTAGTGAAAGCAACCACCTTAGCACCATCTTGTTGTTTCAACTGACTCGTCTAAGAACCTATGGCAATCCAGATCAGCTGCCATGAATGCTGTAGAAAACAAGAGGAAGCTCCCTAGCCATCGAGCAGTAACATAATGCCGCAGACACTTATACAAATCAGAAGGAGTACCGGGTACTCGACAGGGAAATGGGATGGATAAATCAACCTCCATCCTTCTTTTTCTTTGGCAACTTTTTCCTCCTATTCGGCCTAAACTTGCTGAAATCCAGTGAGTCGGCTTCCCAGGGGTCAAAATCCAGCCCCGAGTTTGAATCCATATTGGATTCATCATCATCTCCAAACAATTTTCCTTTTTCTTGTTGAAATTCTGAATAACACTCACTGTTATTCCAGATCTTATTGATCTGCCATGAGGTAGAGCTTGACGCTCCCTTGCTTAACCTGCTCAGCTCTAACTCCCATTCCAAGTTGAGGCTTCCAGCATTGAAAACCGGAGAAGACCCAAACATCTCAAGTTCTGGGATGTGAGGATTGGGTTAGGGGTGAAGCTCAACAGTAGTAGACAGGACAACATCTCTCACCTGCTGTTCGATGGAGTCTCGAAATACTTCATCAAATGCAGCAGAGGAGTTCGTGTTTTTCTCCATCTGGTTGACGATTTTCTCTCCCTGAGCCATCTTAGATTGCTCCTTGGCAGTCAGATTGACATTGTCTCGAACACCTGCAGATTTCCCCAGTCGGACCTACAGGTCTTTTTCCGGCGGAGGTCATCTTGACTTCAATGGACAGGAAGTGGCCCTGTGCCCAAACCTCGTGCAACTGGAGCAGATCATCGGCTTGGAGATAGCTTCAATTTTCAAATTCTTGAGCACTGAATCGACTTCTACCAACGTTTCTTTAGGAATTTTCAATTCGTGACTCAACTCTATGCACACCCGGGCAACACCAAGGCATCCAGCGGCAGCCGAGTAATCATCGATGTCCACAGGCTGACCCAAGGTACTGGCAACACAGGAGATGTGCTTGCGAGTCCAGGGAATCCCCGTCTTTTCGATTTTGAACCAAACGGGGACCTGCGTGAAAGAGAGGGGTTGAAGGGGAGAGCCAGGCTTCCACGCTTGGGCTATAATCAAAAGTCCATCCATGAACTAGGGCGCCTCCTTAAGAACCCGATCTCTATCGCCACGAGAGGGCAACTTGACGATATACCCTTCCCTTTCCTCGGACACAATCTCAACAGGTCCGCTAGGTCTCCAGGTCCTTCGAATCCATCCAATTAGTTGGCCACCATACGGTTTCCGACCAACAAACCTGATGGATAAGTACTCGTCCCAGTCGGGGATGGAGCTGTCCTTACTCGAGATGGACGCACACCTCTTTCCATCCTTGATGCTCGGCTCGATGAAGTCCATCAGCTCAACGTCAACCTCTTCTTCGCCCAGTCTGCTGGCTTGCAGTCAGTCTGCCAGCCGATTTGAGGAAGACACCTCCTCAGATCTGCAGGGCGGAGTCTTCGGGGGGTTGGCGGTGGATTCACCATCCTTGCGTGGTGAAACCCTAGTAGTGTTTGGGGATTTCTCAAGGGTACTACCTTCTCCATTTGCCTCCGATCGGCAGTTTGGAGGAGTCGAAGACTCTGCTGCATACCCCCTCCCCCCTTGGCTGCTAGAGGATCGCCCGCGGCCTCGCCCTCGTCCGCTCCGTTCGCGAGCCATCACTCCAAGAATCCTTCAATCAATATCTTCATGTTAATCTTTGATAGAACTTCTACTAAACCTAAATTAAATACCTATTATTAATAGTACTAATTGTATTATTACTATTAATTAGTGAAATTACATGGTAATGTTAATTATTAGTGAGTTAATTAGGTAGATCTAGTGATAAATTAGTAGATCTATATAATATAATCATAGATCTAGTGATAAATAGCATTAATCATAAGTTTTTGGGAGTAGATCTAGGATTTGGGGGTATTTGGAGAATTGTTTTAGGTGAGAATAGAAAGAAATAGAGAGGGGAGAGGTTGAAAATGGTGGGAAATGCAAGAAATTAAGTATACATACCTTGTTTAGGGCTGATTTGAGCACCAATCTCAAAAATCGCCCAAAGTCTCCAAGATTTTCCCCTTCAAACAGCAGCAACAACACTTGGATCGCGAATGCCGATATCTCGGGCGGTATGCCGCCTATGCCGCCCTGTACCAATGGGTAAGTGGTGCATTTTGCACCGGTACCCTCGATATTTGGCAGTATTGGCGGTTAACCCATCGAAATACCAAAATTTGTGATCTTAACGGCAGATTCGTGCATTTCTGTACCGATATCCATCGACATCAGTATACCGTCGAGATATCGACGACACCTTGTTCCTTTGTATGTACCATTCGTATAACTACTATACTCACAAGTTGTTAATTAAGTCCAACGATTTGGATTTCTAAACAGGATTTCTCGGAAGGGTTAGGGTGCACAGTGTGTACCCCATATATTTATAAAAAAAACAATTACATATAGGTCCTCATAGAGTAGGAAAATAATAAGGGAATATAAAGAACTGAATAAGACACTATTTAACACTCCCCCTCAAGTTGGAGCATAGATATAAATTATGCCCAACTTGTCCACAAGAGAGCTAAAATGTTTCTTTGCCAGCAACTTTGTGAAGATATCAACAACTTGATCCTCTGAGCGAGTAAAAGGAGTGCAGATACGACCAGTCAGAATAGCTTCTCTGATGAAGTGGCAGTCGACTTCAATGTACTTGGTCCGCTCATGATAGATAGGATTATTGGCAATAAAGATAGCTGCTTTATTATCACAATGCATGAGAATAGGAACAGAAGACGCCACACCAAGGTCTTTTAGAAGAGACTGTACCCACAAGAGTTCACAAGCTGTGTGAGCCATGGCCCGGTATTCGGCCTCAACACTAGATCTAGCAACAACATTCTGCTTTTTGCTCTTCCAGGTGACAAGAATTCCACCAACAAATGTGCAGTAACCAGAAGTAGATTTTTTGTCTATCTTACTTCCAACATAATCAGAATCAGAGTAGCCTTCAAGAGAGCAATGACCATGTTTTCTATAGAAAAGGCCTTTACCAGGGGATTTCTTCAGATACCTCAGGATATGACACAGTGCTTCCCAGTGACACTATCTAGGCTTGTCAAGATACCTGCTAACAAGACCAACAACATTAGAAATAGCAGCTCTAGTAACATTCAAATAGATTAGTTTGCCAACCGATCTTCTATATCTTTTACTGTCAAGATACATGGGAGATCATCATCATCCCAATTTAAATTAAGATCTAGGGGCGTATCAGTGGTTCGAGCTCCAAGCATCCCAGTCTCATGTAGAAGATCTAGAATATACTTCCTTTGAGATAAAACAAGAGCATTAGCAGTCCTGGAAATTTCAATTCCCAGAAAGTATCTCAACTTTCCTAAATCTTTAGTGACAAAGTGCTTGCATAAGTAGGCTTTAGTAGCATGAATTTCAGAAAGATCACTGCCAGATAAAATAATATCATCAACATACACAATCAGAATAATAATACCAGAGGAAGTCTTCTTAATAAAGACAGAGTGATCAACATGAGATCTCAAGAAGCCATTAGCCAAAATCTTGCTCAGTTTGTCAAACTAGGCACGTGGACTCTGCTTGAGTCCATAAATAGACTTTTTGAGGCAACATACCTTGTGTGACTCCCCCTCAGCAACAAACTCAGGTGGTTGCTACATATTGACTTCCTCTTGGAGATCTCTATAAAGAAAGGCATTCTTGACATCTAGATGTATAAGAGGCCAATCCAGATTGATTGCAACAGAGAAAAAAACCCGTACAAAATTGAGCATGGCAACAAGAGAAAAGGTTTCATAGTAATCAATACCATACGTTTGAGTGTACCCTTTGGCCACTAGACGGGCCTTCAGTCTTTCAACAGTCCCATCAGGATGATATTTCATAGTATACACCCAACAACATCCAACATGCTTGCAATCAGATGGAGGATCCACCAAATCCCAAGTACCTTTTTCAGTAAGAGCAGTCATCTCCTCAGTCATGGCATGTGTCTAGGCAGTACTTTGTAAAACATCATGAGCATTTTTGGGAACGGAAACAGCAGAAAGGGCAGCAAAAAAGTTACTAACATGGACACTAAGATGTGCAGTAGAAACATAGTCAACAATACTATGAGAAGTACATGAGCGAGTGCCTTTTCTGAGAGCAATAGGTAAATCCTGATCAGAAGTTACCTCGGCAGGTGCATGACCTTCTGGAGGAGAAGATTGGTTGTCTGTGGGGGGTCTTGGGCAGGAGTAGATTGCGGCGGCCGATTCTTGCGTTGGTAAACAATAATAGGAGGAGACATAGTCTCAGCAGGCTGCAAAGCAGAAGGAGAATCATTGATAACAGGCAGAGGTGCAGAAATAATCTCTGAACTCAAAGTGTTCCCTTTAGTAGAGTAGAAAGGAGTGTCCTTAAAGAAAATCACATCACTGCTCGTGAACCACTTCTTAGAAATAGGACTATAGCAACGATATCCTTTTTGAGTACATGAATATCCCAGAAAGATACAATTTTCAACTCTAGGAGACAACTTGTCCTGAGTCGGTCCAAGCAAACGAACAAAACAAGTTGACCCAAAAATCCTTGGAGGAACATAAAAAAGAGGAATGTGGGGTTGTAGGACTTGGACAGAAATTTTGTTCCCAATAACAGATGAGGGCATGCGATTAATTAGAAAACATGCAATGAGAACAACTTTCGGCCAAAAATGTTTTGAAATATTAGAGTGCAACATGATAGTAGCATGATAGTTCCAGTAACTTCAAGTAAATGTCTATTTTTCCTTTCAACAACTCCGTTCTATTGAGGTGTGTAGGCACAAGATGTCTGATAAATGGTACCAATAGAACGAAATAATAATTCAACATCTTTTTGAACAAATTCCAAGGCATTATCAGTGCACATAATTTTAATGGGCATAGAAATTGGGTTTTACTTTCAGCAAAAAAGAACTTAATAGTAGGCAAGACTTGTGACATGTCTTTCATAAAAAAACCACGTAGCACGGGAGAAATCATCAATGAACAGAATAAAATAAACCAAGGGACCCTGCATCAACAAGAGAATATAGAGAATTGAATAAGACACTATTTAACAGGATTAGAATGATATTGTCTAGATTAGATATTAAAAAAAATCACATTTTTATCCCATGTTTATTATGAGATATAATAAAAAACATCCAACATATTTTTTCAATTTCTACAATTTATCAAATACACATTTCTTTCAACAAATGGTCTACAATGTTTAATCGAGATGAATTTTGGAGCACATCTGATCTAAGTAGTATACATTCAATCTAGAAGGTTAGATTATGATGTAGATTATTTTAAAGATGTTAACTAGCGAATGGGTGCATATAACCTACATGTATCCAAACACAATTTTCTTAGCCTTACTAATATGATCTACTAACATATCTTAGATAAAATGTATTTTGCAATTTTTTTATAAAACTTGTCTTAAAGATGCATATTTTATATTAATAACATGTATACACAGTGAATTTGGATATTTGGGTTTTCAAGTTTAGGTTTGCCTTGGGCCGGACTCGCTCGTAGATAAATCTAGGTCAAGATGAGCATGATCCATCCATGTAAGTTAGATGGACCACGTCTGGGTCGGGTTAAGCGGGTTGGGACATTGGTCGGATCAGGCTGACCTGGTTTGGAGCTCATCCCTAAGCCGAACCACATGGCCAGTGGCAGAAGAAATTGCCAGTCCATACGACCTTATGTTGATAACTGAGAAAATGTCACACTAAGAGTTCTCGAGAAGGGCTAGGGTGAGAGCTAGTACTTCCTAGGGCTAGTCCAAACTATCCAAGTGTCACCACTTACAAAATTCATAAGAGTCACATATGTTAAATTCTTTTTTCTTTCCAGTCTCGAGGAATCCATCCCAGGTAGGGCCACATTAGACCTAACCAGCTGAGTAAACCCAGGGCCAGACGCGTGGTGGCAAGTTACAATGTGGCACACCCAATATCATGGGATGCTGTCTCAAAACTGACCCCTAGCCAAAACACTTGCCAAGAGGCTTCCCTCCCTAAAAGTCGTCAAGGGGATTGAAATTGGACTTCCTGTAAAAGTAAACACCCAGTTAACCATTTGGGCCAATCTTGGCATGCCATACATAGAATTCTTATAATCATATACATTCATAGGTCTAAAATCTATAGCAATCTTCGGAATTCTCTACCAATTACTTATGTCACTCAAAAGGAAGTAAACACGTGACTTGAGAGAATGGAAAATTACAACACTTAATTGACTTTACCTAGATCTGCCTGTAAACCTCATGCGACTCAACAATTCACCCTTCTTCTTCCACAAGATGTGTTTGTTAGTAAGATCAGTATATGTCAGTGAGTGGCAATCACCATAAGAGTGGCAATATGATGCCTCCTATGAATACATAAAAATACGAGGATGACGTAAAATGTCTATCTAATAAAGAAAAAGACACATTTAAATGTTTCGTGTGGAGAACAAAAGTATGTTTTACATAATATAAACGAACCAATTGCTAATATGCAATTTTTTCAAAAAGCGGCCCTCTGTGGCCAAATATGTGGTTTGGCTGACTGGCCGCATCACATTTGTATAATCAACCCAGTATACGGCCATGGCCGCATATACGGCCCTTTGCGGGGCATATGCGACCACCTTTCTATGGAGTTCTTGTGCACATTTATTTTCCGTATGTTTTGATTCTATTTAATTCAAACTACTTACCCACACACCCACATATACATATGTATATATATGTATATCTAGTAATACATTTCTTTATCCGTATATATAAATATATATACAAACATATATATTATAAATACACCATGGTATACATACATATCATACTTGTCTAGGCAGCTAGGCGGTCCTTCCCACCCAAGGGGAGCCTAGGCTCCTAGGCGGGAGCCTAGGCGTTCTCCATATTTGTTTATATTTTACATATACATAAATAATCTTGCATATACATTTAGCTATATTCAAATTACATCAGTATGTACATTTGTATTGGTTATTCCCAAGCTTAATCAATAATTACTTCACCTACATAACGCCTATCATGACCTAAGCTAGACCTATTTGGCCTTAATTTGAGCTAACACAGTCTAAATTGGACCTAATTTTACTTAGTCTGCCATAATTTGGATATTCGGCCTTAATTCGAGCTAACATGGTCTAAATTGGATCTAATTTATCTTAGTCTGCTCTAATTTGGCCTAAGTTAGACCGATTTTGGCATAACATGATCTAATCAAACATAACTTCTACTAGTTTGTCCTACATCGACTCAAATGAGCCCTAACTTGGCGAAAGCAGACCTAATTCCCCGAATAAGGTATGTTCTCCAAATCAGACCTATTTTCCCCCAAAGCAGACTAATCTGCCCAAATTACATCTGATTTGGCCTAAATCAGACCGATTTCTTCCCTAAAATGACTAAATTTGACTCATTTGACCAAATTCAGACATAGACCATGCTAATATGGTCTTTAAGTGTCTTAATTTGGGTCTAAAGGCCTTAGGCATCCACTTTAGTCATTTGAAAGCCTAGGCGCCTAGTTTAAGGTGGTCCACCTAGAGCCCAAGGGGCCTAGGCGGGAGCCTTGATAAATATGCATATAATACACAAGCATCTTCAAACATGTAATAGTCTATCTTGTGTATATGCATTTGATATATATGAACATGCATATATGATACATATCGACATCTACATACTCACATTTCCACATGTATGCTCATATTTAATACATTTACATGTCAATATGTATATGTTTGTATATAATACACATACATATTGTGCTGCATATCTGTACGCAAATATTTCTGTTAGAAGTTAAAAGGAGACATTAGTCATGTAATATGGGCCTGCGTCTGTAAGCCCATATAAGTTAGTCCATTTCCATTAAGTCAGTCAGTCTGTCAAGTCTAGGTTTGCATCCACCTCTTCTATATATAGGAGGGGGTGTCTCTTGTATCTCAATACAACATATAGTGAATATATATCGTCTATCCTTTTCCAATTTACATGGTATCAGAGCCTAGGGTTAGGCTGTAGAGAGAAAGCCCCGCTGTCTCTGCCCACGGGTGGCCGCTGCCGTCATGGCTGGCTGCCCGCAGGGCCATCTTCGCTGCTAAGTACCTGGCCTAGTCTTCCGTCTCATGTAGGGCTACTGTCTCCATCTCCCCCAGCTTCGTCTCTAAGTCTTCTCTAGCTGTCTCAAGAGTTGTCATCAAGAAACAACTGTCCAATTTCTTCCCTGTTTGGATGCTGCTCTTTCTCGGTCAAGTTCAAAGATTTGGTCTTCTTCAAGCTTCCACAATCGTCTTCATCATCAGAGCTATGGAGGAAACCCCTAGGAGAGCCATCAAACTCTCCAATAAAGTCTTCACGGGGCCTTCAACCATCAAGAAGTGCAGCAGCTTGAAGTTTTAGGTTCGTTGCTACTGTATTGTATTGTAGCACGACGGTCAGTAAAGTGGATGCTGCTCCTTCTCCGGTTGAAATTCGGTCAAACCCTTTTGGTATGTCCTTCCCCTCGGTCCTAGCTCCCAAATGATGCGTGAGGCTAGCTTCTATATCTCTCTTTCTTCTCCAAATCAACAAGAATTTGGGCTGCTGTCAACAACCTTTTATTGCAGCAGATTGTGGTTTCAACAAGTAGGCACGGAGGGCTGTACCCCCCCTTAAAATCTTGTCCAAGGGGGCGTCCCAGACCCTGCTACGCTGCCCATGAAGGTCATGGGCAAAGTACTCCGAGGGAGCGTTGGTCATTCTTCCCAGCCGCGGAGTACTGTATCTCAATTGTCCATCGACCCATTAGGGTTTGTCTAAGTGTTTGTATGCCTCCCCCTTCTCCTATTTATAAGATAGGGTGGCTGCCTCCTTTCTATCAAGCAATAAGAAAAACCTACACGTTAGGGGATCTTCACCACTCATCTCGTTTTCCTCATGGTATTAGAGCACCCGTTCCTGAGCCGCCCCCAATCCTAAGAGAGAGAGCACAAAGGAGAATTGGCTCCCCTTGCAGGCAGCCTAGCAACGCCTAGCGGCGGGGGCGACCGCCCGCAAGGGGAGGCAACTCTCCTTTGTGCTCTCTCTCTCTTAGGGTTGGGGGCGGCTCATGAAAGACTGCTCCGATACCATGAGGAAAATGAGATGAGTGGGGAAGATTCCCTAACGTGTAGGTTTTTTTTATTGCTTGATAGAAAGGAGGCAACCACCCTTTCCTATATATAGGAGAAGGGGGAAGCATACAGAGACTTAGATAAACCCTAATGGGCCAATGGACAATTGGGCCCATGTTGCAAATAGACTAAATGACTTAAGTAAATAGATAAAACACTTAAGTAAATAGACACACTAATAAATTTAATGTATGTTGCTAAGGTGGCTGATTCTTTAAAATGCTTGGTAATATTTGGAGACTCTATCTTTGGGTTACAGGATCCCAGGAGTTGGAAGACGATTGGTGGGGGATCTAGGAAAGGTGATCTCTACTTCTTCGAAGGTGGTCACCCAGCTCATCCGATTCCATCTCCCGTATCTACTGTTTTCAATTGCTCTCTCTTACAATGGCATTGTCGCTATGGACATCCCTCACAAATTTCACAAACTTGTTCCCAACTTATCGTCGGTAAAGTCTATTAAATGTCAGTCTTGTCAACAGGGAAAACATCATCGTGTTTCTTTTCCTGGTCGCACTATCAAACGCTCTAAGCGTCCTTTTGATGTTATTCATAGTGATGTCTGGGGCCCCGTTAAAGAACCAAACTATAATGGTTTTCGTTACTTTCTTTCTTTCAATGATGATTTCTCCCGAATGACTTGGGTATACTTAAAATTCTCGACATTTCATATATTGATAGAAGTTCAGTTTGATACTCATATAAAAATTCTTCGTACCGATAATGCCTTAGAGTATGTTCAAAAAGCTGTTTCTAGTTTTTGTGATTCTGTTGGCATGATTCACCAAATGACTTGCCCTCATACACCTCAACAAAATGGGGTAGCTGAGCACAGAAATCGTCACTTACTTGATGTAGCCCGTAAGCTACTTTTTCAGGTGTCTATGCCAAAGAAGTTCTGGTCCAATGCTATTCTCACAGCTTGTTTCTTGATTAATCGTCAGCCATCTTCTGTCTTACATGGAGCTACCCCCTTTTCTATTTTACGACCAAACGAGCAAGCATTTCCTGTACCCCTTCGTGTCTTCGGTTGCACTGCGTTTGTTCATGTGTTTGATCCACATGTAGATAAGCTATCTCCTCGCGCAGTTCACACTGTCTTTTTGGGATATTCTCCCACACAAAAGGGGTACAAATGTTATTGTCGTCTTTGTCGTATATTTGTGTTGGCTGACATTACTTTTCATGAGTCTTCTCTGTTCTTTAGTAACTCTGTCCAACGTGAGGGGGAGCACAATCCTGAGAGTGACTACATCTTTGAGCGTGAGAGAGAGCCACCTCTTGTTGTGCCTTGTGATGAGATTGTTCTAGATACTACCACCACACCACCACTACCTACTCCTCCACCAATTCCACTAGTTTACACCAGGCTAGCACGACATCACCAAGAGGATGTAACGTCATCAGTCCAGCAAAATGCCTGCTCATCGTCAGACACTCCTGAGGTAACCATTCCTACTAAGAGTTCTCTTGATATTTTTGTTTCAGACTTACACCTCTCAATTGCAGACTGGAAAGGTGTTCATTCTTGCACTATACGCCACCCGCTGGCGAATGTTTGTTGCTTATTTCATTTGTCACCGACAGCCCGCACGTTTTCTCTTCAACTTCATTCTACGTCTGTTCCTCGTTCCTATAAGGAAGCAACACAACATGATGGTTGGATCCAGGCTATGGATAGTAAGATGACATCCCTTCATGAGAAGTCTACCCGGGACTTGGTGGACCTTCCTCCTGGCAGGTCAGTTGTTGGTTGTCGCTGGGTGTATACTGTGAAATAGAAACCCGATGGGTCTATTGATTGTTTGAAGGCTCGTTTGGTGGCCAAGGGGTACACTCAAACACATGGAGTAGACTACTTTGAGACTATCTCTCCAGTCGTTCGTCTTAATTCTATGCGCATCCTTATCCCTGTTGCTACTCATTTTGATTGGCCTCTACTTCAGCTGGACGTCAAGAATGCCTTTCTTCATGGTAATCTACTTGAGGAGGTATACATGGAGCAACCTCCTGGGTATGTTGCTCGGGGGGAGTGTCAGAAGGTTTGCAAGTTGAAGAAATCCATGTACGGTCTAAAGCAGTCACCACGGGCATGGTTTGATAAATTTAGTGATACACTTATACAGTTTGGGTCCACCCGGTCTTCTACTGATCACTCATTATTCGTGTACAAGTCTTCCAGTTATTCTAGCTGTTTATGTAGATGATATTGTCATCACAGATGATGATTCTACTGACATTCTACAGCTCAAGGAATGGCTACAAACACAATTTCAGACAAAAGATCTGGGTAATCTCCGCTATTTCCTTGGAATAGAAGTTCTACGCTCCAAGAAGGGCACAAATCTCTCTGAGCGGAAATATATCCTTGACCTCCTTGCAGAGACAAGCATGGCACAGTGCAAACCCGTCTCCACACCTATGGATTATCATACCAAAACGTCTATTTCTGATGACAATGATTTTTCTGATCCAACGAAGTATTTGTAGGAAAACTGATTTACTTGACAGTTACTTGCCCTGATATTCCTTATGTTGTGGGAGTTGTCAGCTAGTTTATGAGTGCGCCTAAGATGTCACACTGGATGGCAGTTACCCAGATTCTTCGTTATGTTAAAGGATCGCCAAGGAAGGGTCTTACTTTACAGGGAAAAATCTTGCACATACATCCTTGAAACTCACTGGGTTCACTGATGTTGATTGGGCAGGTGTTGTTGGAGATAGACGCTCTACTTCTGGCTATTGTGTGTTTCTTGGGTCACATTTGGTGACTTGGAGGAGCAAGAAACAAAATGTTGTAGCACGATCCAGCACATAGGCTGAATATCGAGCTATGGCACATGCTTGTTGTGAGCTATAGTGGGTTATGTCTGTTTTGTCAGAAATGGGAGTGTCTGTTGAGACACCAATTTCTGTCATGTGTGATA
Organism: Alisma plantago-aquatica; assembly: GCA_963693085.1. NCBI lineage: Eukaryota > Viridiplantae > Streptophyta > Magnoliopsida > Alismatales > Alismataceae > Alisma > Alisma plantago-aquatica. Next base: position 765,660,909 of record OY856414.1, on the reverse strand, counting down.
ATCAGACAACCATTCATATTGCTAGCAATCCGGTGTTTCATGAGCAGACCAAGCATATTGAAGTGGACTGCCACTAGGGCTGTAAATGGGTACGGATAGACCCACGGACCCGCAAATTCGGACCCTTAAAAAACCCGTCACGGGTCTAATTTTTTATACCCGCATACCCTTGGACCCGTATACCCTTGGACCCGCATATAAGCGGGTCCAATAATGGGTATGCTCGGACCCAGACCCGCTAGACCCGTGTACCCGCTATACATAAGTAACTACTTAAATAACATGTTATATATATAATACTTTACTAGTCTAATTAATATAATTCTTGAGATTATATCCTACTCTAACCACAATAATGTTGAGACTAGTCATATCATAAAGAATTAACTATTCTAGTTTCAATAATGAACATTATATGTAAACTTAAAAATCAAAATGTCTACTAATTTACATTACTTTCTACATAAGTTAAACGTTATGACGATGACTACAAATATGTAAACAATTAACTCAATTAATGTTAATGTATAAAATATAGCATTGTCTAATATAACTATTGCATATTAACATGCTATATAATAACAATATCTAGTTGTCTTAAAATATATATAATATAGTCATTTCTCTTACATAAATAATATGATGTTTTATAGAACCGCTTACCCGCATACCCACACCGCATACCCGCTATAATTGCGGATACGAGTATGGTGCGGGTCCAGGTTTTGTATTATGCGGGTCTAGAACCGGAACCAGACCCGCTAAATTAGATGGGTATGGCCAGACCCGCACCGAACCCGCACCGTTTACACCCCTAACTGCCACTTCTTTCGTGATTTAGTGCTCTCCAAGAAGATTCAAACTCCTCATGTTCGGACTGGACAACAAGTGGCAGATGTCTTCACCAAGCCACTTCCATCTTCAACCTTCAAGTATATGAATTCCAAGTTGGGCATGCATGATGTGTATGCTCCAGCTTGAGGGAGAGTATTAGAAATAGCTTCCGTATTTATGTATCTCTTTATTATTTCTGTTTCCTATTGGGTCTATTATGTAAATATTCTCTTTTTATATAATATAGGTTAGCCCCCTACAACAGGGTATCGCTTTCGCCCAACACTTTCACAGCCCATGTCTCCTATAAAACAAGCCTTTTCCTGGAGAGCTCTTCAGGTACTTCAGAATATGACACACAACTTCCCAGTGACACTGTCTGGGTTTATCTAGGTATCCGCTTACTAGACCCACTGCAGAAGTTGTATATCAGCCCTGGTAACAGTAAGATAGATAAGTTTCCCTACCATTCTACGATATTGTTGATGGGCAGGGTATGGAGAACTATCATCATCCCAGTTAGTATTGGGATCTAAGGGAGTAGCAGCAGGTTTTTCCCCAAGCATTCCTGTTTTAGACAAGAGATCCAAAACATATTTTTGTTGTGATAAGCATATATTGAAGACGAGCAAGAAACTTGAATGCCCAGGAAGTATCTCAGTTTGCCCAGATCTTTGGTGACAAAGTGTTTTTCCAAGTAATCTTTAGTGGCCTGGATGCCTGCTTGATCACTGTCAGATAATATGATATCATCGACATAGACAATAGGATAACAAGACCAGATGGAGTTTTCTTAATAAAAACAGAGTGACTAGAGTGAGATCGGCGGAAGTTGAACTTTTGAAAAACAATGCTCAGTTTGTCAAACCAGGCACGGAGACTCTGTTTTAGGCCATAAATAGCTTTGCGCAGTCGACATACTTTGGAAGACTCCCCTTGAGTAAAAAACCCATAAGCACACGATGTTGGGAGAAGGGAGACGGCGGCGGGGCGGGAGAAGGAGAGGGAGAAGATAGGGAGCAGTGGCGGGCAGTGAGATAGGAGGGGCAACTGCGGGCATGGGAAAAAGGGAGGGGGGCAGCGGCAGGAAGAAGGGAGAGGGGGATGGGGAGGTGGCGGCTAGGAGGGATGAGGCATTAGGGTTAGGGTTGAGAGGAGGGAGGGTTAAGGGGGATCGAAATTCTCCTGACACCATATAAAATGAGATATCTTTATTTGATGTGTTGAAAACAATTATAGTGCTCTCTCTTTTATAGGATAAGAGAGTAAAACATAAAACAGGAATAAGCGATATGGGATAAAAGAAAGGCTAATGGACAAGTCAAGTCTAAAGCCCATAACACAACAAGAATAACATAACATAACAAAACCAGTAAAGCATATATACTGATAGTTAATAATACTTTTTCCAGTTGAGCACTAGTTCACATACTGCCTAATGTTTTATTATCCGAACAATTCATCATGGGTCAAGAGCTAACTCAACGTATTCACCTTGTACATATTTCTGTATACTATGCTGCATATTAACAAGATCCCTTTCTAATTCTGCAACTGGGCTGTACTTGATGCACACCAACTGCCAGAACTGGTTCTGGTCGGTTGCTGGCTATAATTGCACTCTTCTTTGTGATGATAACAAGAACAATATGTACAGTTCTTGCAAAATATCTATTTTCACTAAGATTTTCCATTTTCTTTGGTTTCGGATCAATTGGTGAGCGTAATTTCCATGCTTCCTTTGTGATGCGTGAATCAGGTACCAGTTACCAACTTCTTTGGTTCCGTCATGAAGACGATCCACACGGATAGACCTTATTCAGGGCTATCCAGCACACCTCATGCACCACATACAATCAAAATGCCTTCTGAGTTAGAAAGCGGGGATGACTCCTCACAAAGAAGAAGCTTGGAGGATTCGGAAACGGTCGACATTGACATGCTGCACGTCAATGACAAAGAGGTCTGTTAATTTTGTGCTTCTATCCATTAACCCTATATTCTTGTTCAAAAGCGTTTTGTTTATTTGACTATCAAGGACTGTTTGTCAACTGCTTACCTATTGGTTCCAGGTTCCCCAGAAGTGTAGCTTCCATGTGTGGTTGAGGTCTATGGAGCTGAAGCTGGAAAGAACAGGCAGGGACACTGCAGCCCAGTTTGGTTTGGGCGGCATGCTGCTTGTGCTGGTTCTTTCTACTTGGCTCTCATCCTAAACATGTCTTAGTGCACAGAATGGAGAACGTGGTAATCTTCAATTTTGTTGCTCAGTCTCTTTAATTAGCTTTGTTGTCACATTTGTGAATATGCCTCTTTTTACGACTTTTCAGTTGAAGCAATCTGCTGATCCAAAGCTTGTTCCGTCCATTCAATGTGCCATAGACAGTGGCTGGTGATTTGTCATTGGCGATGAAAAAGAACTAGGCGGTCAAGCTTTGCTGTAGAGTTTATTTTTTTTAATTCCAGTGGCTGCTCATTGAATCCTCATCCTCGGTGACTCTCTTAGAGAAGTAACCTGAGTAGCCAAGCCTGTCGCACTATCATCTTTTGCTTGTGTGTACACTGCATACATCTTGACTCTGGGTTGAGAAAGCAGTAGACAGCAAGTCTTGTGCAGGACCTTACTGTAAGGCTTGCTGAGGTGTCAGTGCTGAGCAGACATCAATTCGGGTTTGTAGAAAGGTTGTGTTTATGACGACTTAACATGTTCCCTTTCTTCATATAATCTGTGATTTTTTTTTTTAATAATGATGCATACATGTGGGATGGGTTGTTTGCGTTGTTGGCGCTGTTGTGATTCTTTTTTCAGTTTTATACCTCGGTTCTTGTTTCTACCTTTAACTGGTTTGAACTAATCACTCATAAGCATGGTCTGTTGGAGTGCTTGTTGTCACTGTAGTCTGTATCCCCAATAGTATGTCCTTCCTCTATCAGTCTTGTTTTTCTTTCTTTAGCTGGTGTGATTGTTCTTATTCTGTTTTCTTCAGCTAGTGTCGTCTTATCTATCTGTTGGGGTGGGTAAGCACGTTGGTCAAAGATATGTGATCGTCGCAAGTAGGATGGTAATTAGGCGGGATGGGAAAAACGTAGCTGAGGTTCTAAGCCGATCGATGAGATGAATCATATTTATATAATCTTCTTTTATATGCAAACCACTTCTTATATGTAATAGAAAGAAGAACTTTTCCGAAGTACACTTACAATTCACTTTAACACAAAAACGAGGGTCTACATCTTGTCCCCGAATTTCTCTGTCTCTGTCTCAATTCATCATAACCGTGTAGAAATGGCGCTACAGGGCATGGCATAGACGGCTGAGATGCAGGGGTATAGAGGATGGGACAGAGCGTGACAGAAGATATGGCCCCACAAAAAAGCAAAGTAAAAAGAAGACAGAAAGGTTCACCAGGTCTTAAACACTTTTGAACGAGAAACAGTGCGTACTTCATTGTGGTAGAGTCTACCCAAGCACAAATGTCAAATTCAATTATTCCGCAATTTTACTATAGCTGAACATTATCCTGTTGTGCAAGACCGCATCGGCTGCTTAACTGCTAGGGTTGGTAGCACCTGACAATCACACCTTTTGAGTCTGTCGCCATGGAGATCGGGCTGGTGTGTCTTGACCTAATTTCAGTAATCCCCGACGATGTCTAGTTTCAGTTTTGTCGGATGGCGGCGTAAATTTTGAGTTAAGAAGCTCGATTATTTTTGGCAAAGGAGTGGCTTCAACTTTGGTGGCAGCAATGGTCGGAGGTTCCTCTTCAGCTAACACTTTTACTTCTGTTTCAACCGGTGCCTCGATGAACTTGTTGGAGTAGGAGTCGACTGGTCAAACTTTGTCTGGGTCTTGCGCGTGCAATCAGCAAGGACTTGAAGGCGATTTTAGGGGGAGGATGTCCGTCTGAAGTATGACATTTAGCTTTTGTATTGTTCTGTTGGATGTGCTAAATTACAAAGGAATACCTCCTGACTGTGGGCCACTACTGATGGCAACGCCTTGAGGACATGACCACGCCACGACCCGCCTACAGGATAGGCACCTGCGACCTGGGATGGGATCTGACCCGAAATGAGAGTCTGTAACTGAAAAAAATTGTCTACTTGTCTTCTCTGTTGTAGAAAAGGCTTCTAGAAATCTATGTTTATTGGGTTGTAAGAAAACAAACAGAAGATAGCTTTTTTAAGACGCGTAACTAGACATACTAAAAGGAAAACCGGTAACCGATCATTGATACATGATATCTGCATTCTACAACCATGTACGGAAAAGACATTATAAGGGCTGATTTTGTGCAGCTTTTCAGTTTGTTATCAAATTTCCCTGGTTGCTGTAGGGCGTAGTTTGTAGCTTGGCAATTGTTCCCAATTTCTCATTTTCGCTAATGTTTCCTGAATTTGTACCACAAGCAAAAGACCGCCATGGGTATACTCATGGTCAGCTGGTATGAGATCTGAATTGGGCTTGCTTACCATGTTGGATGTTTTGAACAGATCGAGATTAAACCTAAACTGGATTAATATATGTAACAGTGACGGTTAAATTATCATTGACACCTCTCTCAGTAGGGTGAAACCTTGGCTTGGAAAGCTTAGAAAAACAGACTTTGTACAGATTTAGGACAATCCCGATCGGATTGAAAAGTGTGGACATCCTAGACAAAGGACAATAATAGTCAGGGTTTGAACCAGGCAGGAGTAATTACTGTGGTGATGATTAGTGATTCCTGTGCAGGTTTTGTTACATTACAGGTTTAAAGAAGTAGCAGTTTTCTAATAATAAACTATCCGATAAAAGAAAAGTGAAATGGCCAGTGGGCAACATCCGCTTTCAATGATATGAAGTAACACTCAACCAAACATAACAATAGCAAATAACGAATGTGAGTCACATCGAACCAAAGTAAATTCTTGTAATTGACATACATTCTTCTATATAGCTGTCACAATCACATTCTGAGCCCGGTATACTCTACCAAACATGCCCTAATACTAACCGGCCTGATGAGGCCAAATAAGCAATTAGGTTCTAGTCTACTTTGTCCCGTTCAACTAGTGAAATATATTTGGGAAGAACCCTGATTGCGTTTCCGTGGTTGGCGTAAAACTAAGGACGTGGAAAGAAAAACGACAACACAAGGAGTAGCAACGAGAATGTAGGCAATGAAAAAGATTGGCCAAGAGACATGCAAGGCAAGCCTAATATGACTGGGATAGGTGTGAGGCCCTCCCATGTCGCATGATGTGAATCACTATTGCTCATGTATTGTCAAACAGGGAGAATAGCTTGGAGTCAACAAGCAAGGAAAACAATACATTAAAGTTGGAGAATCTTCTATGCCTCAAGATGACTGCAGACATATCGTCACTGGCCTAGAAAATTGTAGGGTAGGATAAGATCCCATCTGCCCCAAGATGTCTTGCAATGGAGACCCATAGTGAGCGATTGGGATGAGAATGTGTGGGTTTAAGTGAGATAAAAAGTGCATGTAGGTTAAACAAGACTAGAATAAACTGAAGTAGGACTAGGAAATCATAAACCACTAGCCATGGCAGGAGGGATAAAACCTCAGTGCCCAACATACAAATTTAGTAGACGATTAAAACCCAATCTTGAAAGGGAAATTAAATCTAATGCCTATTATTATAACATTGCAGGGGTAATAAATCCTAGTGCATGGAAGGAGAATAAAACCCAGTGCCCAAAACATTATTACACCACTATTAGATATTACTAGTCCAAATTTAACATGCAATTAGAGTAGGCAAGTCATAGTATAATATAATTAATATTCATGTACCAAAGGGATGAGAATATCCAACATATGAGTAATTGAGTCACATGACTTATATAAAAGAGAAATATGATTCCAGTAATCAATAATGGAGAATTCAATTGATAATATTCAATATTCAAAAAGGGATTCAATGAGAATAAAAAATCGAGTATCACTAGAAATATGCCTCAAGATCAACAAAATTAGGATCTAGTCACTGAATTCCCAAATTAAACCAAGAGAGAGGATATACCTAATCTTCATGACTAATGATTAAATCAATTGATATAGTTTGGGTGACCATATCACGTTTTCATCCTATAAATACAGTCGGTAAGTTGGTCCAAAAAATTGGTATTCATTCCTAATATAGCTAATTATATTGTTCTTAGCCATCTAATGGAAAACTAGGGTTCTTTTTATAATCTTATTAAGAGGACATATGATCCATTAGATATCCATTATAACTCTAAGATCCATCTTTAGTCACATAAGTCTAATTATGGGTAGATTATATATATGTGGGTAATAATATGCCTTCCTCAAATTTAGGTTTGTAAAGTCATTTTATTTATGTGTATCATATAGTTCGATTTGGAGAACTAAGTCAACAATATGCATTACATGAAGTACTATTGGGTCAAACTTCCGTTATTAGGTATATCTAGGGTTCAATATGATAAGCCTTGACATGTATAGTCATATACTCATACTTAGATATCGATATGTATACGAATACAAGCATAATCCATATGGTTATATGGGTTCATGTGGCCCAAATTCACATATCATTTATAGTCAATTTTGCTCAAATTATGGACTACCCACATATATGTTTATGTTCCTTACCCTTTATTTCAAATAAAGCTAATCCATATATATAACTTCCTCTTCTCAAATAGAATTGTGAATATAGGGTTTTGAGTTCATAATAATAAGAATAAGATCAAGATACTAACTTTTGATTGCTAATAATTATTGAAATTATTTTGGTCATTATTTATACATTTATTAGTACATATATAGGCATATCTGTATATTAGTAATCATATGAAAAAACCTTTAGATAACTGGTTAGTTAGCTTTCCACCATAAGCACATTTATATACAAGATGTTTCATTCTTAATATTATGTTATATTTGTTAAAAATGTAATTTACTAAGATTTCAATTTTCCTGGTTAATAACTTATGTATATATATGTATATAAATCTATATATGTCAAGGCTTACCATTTGCCAAGTATGGACTAGCTTGCCTATGATCATTCTCTGATATATTTTCTTTGATTAAAGTGTCTTTCTTTCAGTCATCACACATCCTACATATGGAGAGGGTCTCCATGGTTCAACTACTCAAGGTGATCATATAGATCCTCAATGATCAAAATATTTATCGAGATTTGCAAGTGAGGGTGTTGCATAATCTCCTTCTCCTTGAGCCTAGTCACAGATGCAAGGATTGGTGACATATCTTGTTGGTATGTATGCTCAAAGAGCCAATCATATGATGATTGTAATGGCATAACTTGTAAATGATTTGATTATTAGTGAAGGCAAGCTTCCAATTTATTCTGTTTGTTCAGTTTTGAGATAATGAAATATCACAATAAATGTCTAGAGAATGATATTACTTAATGACGTATGTCTTCAAGTACATGACTTGGAAGAATGAGATCATACATATGTTAAGAGTATATACATTCTCATTATGTCCCTGATCGGTTGTTATTGTAGAAGGTAGATAGATAACAATAACACATAAGATCATAGTGTGAGTTGGTTGATGAAAAAATCTCATTATTCATGATATGTAATATCAAACCAAGAACACAAATACATGTTAAAGAACAGTGTATTGGACAGACCTACCATGAGACTGACACATGGAAACCATTACCATGGTAGTCATAATCATCTCTCATAGTGATGGTGGTGTTTGTGGTTCTTAGACATAAAATCACTACACTCATCACATGTCGTTCGGTATACTTTGACATCATCAAACGCAATCCTGAAACATGAGTTGTTATTAAGGTGATGATTGGGTGACTGTGACAAATGGGGACTGAATGTGAGTGATAGAGATGGAATTTGTCCCTCCTATGGGAGTATGATATCCAAGTCTATTTGAGTTAGCAAGATTGAGAAATACATGGCCATGTACATGTGAGTCAATATATGATATTGAGCTTACACATATCTCATATAGTCTGCTATAACAAGAAACATAGATTGCATTTTGAAAAGGATGAAAGATCCATGCCTCGAGTTCAATTTGGATATCAGTAACAAAGGAATTATACAAACACTGTAACACCATACACAAATTGTAGGTTGAATTTGTTCTCCAACTTCACATTTACTTGGGTAGAAATGATGTGTGGCTAGGAACCACTCATTGCTTGTGATGTAAGGATCCTGACCTCCGTTTTGGGCTTACCCTATTTGCTTTGCCTAAACCCTATGTTTAGAGGCTTGCCTAATCACCTGAGTTGTGATTAGGGTTTGTTTGTGCTCTGTCGAGAGGTTGAGGTGCAACTTGCAAATTACCCAAGTTCTAGGGTTGGTGTGCAAGTTTGTCACCTTGAGAGATATCTTTCTCTCTCCTTGCATCCTCTAGTGTTGAGAGGATGGGTTGGGCACCTTGCTTGGTTTGCTTTGAGCCTTGTTTGAGCTTGTTGAAGCTTAGGCTTGTTGTTGGGCTTTCTTGGGCCTAGTTTGAGCTTGGTGCCGCCTCCTTGCTTGGTGTGTCGGGCAGGGTGTGTCGGCTAAGAGGTGTGTCAGCCAATAGATGTGTCGGGCAACGTGTGTTGGCCAAGAGGTGTGCCGGGCAGTGGTGTATCAGTCATGGCACCATGTTGGGCGATACACACCCTTCTTGACCTAGCTTCGTTTGTGTCACCCTTAGTGACACTTGGTGCTTTTTGCTAGCAAGGTGGCATAGCTTGGACAAGTGGTGGTTTGGGCGAGCACATGTGGAGTATCCCTCTAGTGGATTCCCACTTGACCCCTTGTATATATGCGACCCTTCTTGCTTGCTAGAAGCTCCTTTAGTTCCCTTAGTTGCTTCCTTTCCCTTGGTGGCTGAGCTAGGAGAAGAGGGAGTGGTGGCCGATACAATTGGTGTCTTGGCTGATACCCTCTCCTTGGTGAAGCTTGGAGGGCGACATAGCTCTAGTCTTCTTCTTCCTCTAGTGGTGGCCGAAACCCTAGAGTGTCCCTTGCTCCTTTCCTTCTCTCGTGGTGAGTACCCTTCTCTCTTTCCTTGGCACCTTCTCCTTCTTGCTTGTTTTTCGGCCATGGTGGTTATGAATTGTTCTTCTATTCTTGAGGTGGCCGAAGGTGGTGCCTTGTAGCTTGGTGCTTGGAGCTTTAGAGCTTGAGGAGTGTGCTTGAGGTGGGTTACATAACTCCTACCCTAGCTATATTACCTTCTCTTCATGCTGCTTGTTTACATGTTATCTTGATCGGCCATGCATACCTTGTTAGTAATGTTCTTGCTCTAGTATGCGCCCTTGATCTTGTTGGATGTGATGACATGGTTATGTTGTCTAGATGTGTTCTTGGACCTTGTTGGCCGAACCTTTGGATTAGGGTTCCTTGGGTAAAACCCCTCTCTTAGTTGTTGAGAGGTGAGTCTAGGGTTCCTAATTCCATGGTGCGTGTGGTGTGTTCTTGGGGCAAAATCCCTTTTGGTTTTGAGAGGTGAGCTTGAGCTCTAGTGGTATAGGCAAAACCCCTCTCTTCCTTAGTCGTTGAGAGGTGAGTCTATGCTCTAGTTGATTGGGCAATACCCCTCTCTTACCATGGACTTGAGAGGAGAGCCTCTGGTTGGTCTTGACCTAGTTGGGGTTGGAAGGTTGGCCGATATGGGATGACCCACCTTGCTTCCCGATATGTGATAGAAGTTGTGCAAAACCCCTCTCACTTGGTTGTTGAGAGGTGAGCCAACTCTCTTGACCTATTAGGGTTTCTTGGTGGCAGTCTTGAGGTTGAAGATGACCAACCAGTCATGACCTTTGGACCGTTGCCCGATACCTCTCTTCTAGGGTGAAGCTTGGGCGATATGTTAGATGTGCTGTTGGGCGATATGTCCTTGACCGGTGTGGTGTGATGACCAAGGTGTTGGTTGATGATTGACAGTAGCATGAGGTTTGGGCAGTACAGTAGGTGGCTGTGGTGTTGTTGCATTGGGCGGTACAGTAGGTGGATGTGGTGTTGTTGCGTTGGGCGGTATGGGTGTTGTCTGCTGTAACGCGTGACACAATTTTACTATGCGCTAAAACGCAAGTGAACGCGTCGAGTAGTACATGCCTTTGTGAGGCCCGAGTCGAACACAGGGATACTCGGAATTGTTGGAGACTCCTACTAACTATTTGCGATCAGCTAAGCCGAATAACAAATTGAGGGTTGTTGTTAAAATTAAAAGAAAACAAAAACAAAAATGAAACAAACGATCGATTAAATGTTAATTTAATCAATTCAAAAGGGTATCTTTAGGAGTGCGGTTTCACCGCGGGTTTTCATTGTACTAAATTCTATATAGCTACTCAATTTTATCTCTCTTTCCGGGTAGTGGCCTGAAAACAGAATTGCCCACTGTCGTGGTGCAATTCACTACCTAGGTCTAGGTCGGTTCCACCGTCGTAGTAACCTATACCCTAAACTCGGTGCATTATGAATGATCTCTCAGTATCCACCATTACATTTACACCACCTTGGTCAAGGGATTTATCGATTAATGTAGATTTCGTCTCTTTTTAGCCGTTAATTCTTCTTTCAAAGTGATTAAGGGCATTAGGTTATTATTATGGTGATCAAGCATAACAATATATGGAGAAAACGAAACTATACCACAGATTTAAGAGATAAAATATGAATTACTATTATAAAATTGTCATACAATGAATCCCCGGGCTACTCCCGGTCCTAAAGACAAAGGGGATTAGCCCCGCATGGTCATCTCAATGAAAGACAGAGGAGTAGAGAAGAAAAACATGGGAAACATGGAGAAAACTCGTGTAACCCCTGATACAAAGGTGTTCCTGGAGATCCTCCTCGAGAAACGTGCGTTTTGCAGTCTTCCGGCAGCAAAATCACCCGTCGGAGGTGCCCGGATCGCTCGGTTGACGGCCTTCATCTCTCGTCTCCTATCTCTCTCTCCTTCTTGGATGTTGTGAAACACAATGTCCTCTCCCCCTCGGGCCGTCCGTGCTCTTCTTAGGTCATAGGACCACTTTACGGCTCTGAAAAAGCTCAACCGTCGGATTAAAACGCTCCGTTTTAGTGCTGAAAATCGCCAGATCCCGACGCTGTCGATAGTATCGACCCCAAGGTCGATGGTATCGACCATGGGACAGGTTATTCCTTCCAAGATCGCGTTTTGGGGTTGCTTTTTGATGAAATGTCGATACTATCGACCTGGGGGTCGATAGTATCGACTCCAGACAAAACAAAAGTGCCTGAAAAAGTGCCGAAACATGTGTATAAATCTGGGGATTATATAAAATCATATAAATATGATAAAAGAAGTATAATTTGATGCAAAAAGAGTTTAAGGGCCAACTATAGTGAATTATGCAAATATAATCAAGAAAATGACAAATACATGCATAAAACAGATATAAAATAAGCCTATAAAAGTGACTCAAAACCCATGCATCAAACTCCCCTAAGCTTAAACCTTGCTCGTCCTCGAACAACAAAACTTTGGATCTGGTTGAGATAAGCAAGCAACAAGACATAAATACATGAAATGAATCTACATCATCCCCGCTTTCTTTCCACAAACCGGCCCTCATTGACCACTGAACACTAACTGCCATCCAGGCGACCAAAGACCTAAGTAAAAGATGTCTATCCCCCAATCAGTGAAACACTATCAATTAAAGTAGTTAATATGATAAACTCATACGGTCCATACTTGATGCATCTTGTGATCTCCTATCTACGTTGCTCATTTCCTAACTACCATCTAAATGGAAGCAGATCTCCTGATATTAATGAATGAGGAGAATATCATGGGTGGCCTACCGATTAGAGCAACAGGTGGATGGGATAGGTGGTTGTGGAAGAGATGGAAGTACATGATAGTCAATCATGCAATACAAAAATTAATGACCTATCATGATGCAAAATGCAAGTGAAAATGTCCTAATGTTACATTTTTGGTGGAATGATGCATGCACTATCATTCTGTCTCAAGGTGAGATGGAATATCTAAGAAAACTACACCATGTGCTTATTCTTCTTAGTATGTAAGTGAGAACATGTTCCTTTCTCCCTCTCATTCCTACTTACTTCTCAATTTTTTTTCTTTTTTTTTCTTCTCTTTTTTTTCAATTTTTTTTAAAGCCCTTATTTTCATAGATGACAATGAATTATATGCCGAGCTCACTTCTTGTTACATACTTGTGCATCTGAAGCATTCTATTTGGAGGGTATGGAACAAGTTCATCACCTTTAATGTTTTCAGAGTAACATAAGATACATGGTGTAAAATATGCTCAAAAGATGTAAATGAAACTACATAATGACAGTTATGCAACTACTATGACATGCACCTAAGGATAATGTGCATGTATAACTACTCTATCTTTTTTTTCATTCTCATGCAAAAAATGTGAAAATAGTTGTAATGCAAGACCTATCTACATGGTATGCAATCAAAGAGTGAAAGACAGTAATGTGCTCCCATTTCTTATGGTGGAGTGTGAATGAAATTGCGGTGGATCAGATCACAAGAATAATTGACAGAACCTTTCGAAAATATCATATGTCCCTCTCTAAAGACCTGTGTACAGGGTAACTGAAGGATTTCTCTCTTAAACTTTAGTCTAAGGTCACGTTAGTGTTTGGTCGGTTTGGGCTCAAACATCCTTGTCAATCACTTTTCCTTGGACAATAAAGATGGTCATTCATGTCCCCGTGTCCTGAAGCTGACTCACCCAAGCACTTCCTCAGTTATGCAACTCAATTACTCACAAGAATAAGCTCAAAAAGTTTTCAATATGCTCATATTTTCATGTGCACACAACCCAAGAGTAAAACTTGCAATTGAAACCATGCATTTATTGCTCCACATATTACACTAGATAGATGTGGATCCTACAAAAGCGGTAAACCTAGAAATAAAAACAACTAATAATTCAAAAATAAAATCAACATGAATAAGTAAGTAAAAACTAAGATAGAGGGTTGTTCCAACACCCCCCAAGCTTGAATATGACTATGGCCTCATAGTCAACATTCTCACTTAAGAGGTGGAACAACGGTACCATTCGCTTTGAAGTGCGGTGAAGAAGGATGGTCAGATGCTCAAGTAGACCAAGTGATGCTTGCTATCTCCCTCCTTTTTGTGGCCCATTTTTGTGTCTTAGTGGTTCTAAGAAGTGACTTGCTTCATCCATCTTTCCTCTGCAAAAAACGGTTTGAAAAAATCTCGTTTCGATACCTTTTACGGCCTGTTTTATGTAGCTGTCCTGCAGGTGTCGATACCATCGACCAAGGTCGATGGTATCGACCTAGACTCAGCGATTTTGTTGAATCGACACATCAAAAAGCCTGGGAACTCAAAAGTGTCGATACTATCGACCCTAGGGTCGATGGTATCGACTTTACTGGCACCAATTTTTCTGTAAATCTTCAGGAATCTCGATACTATCGACCCTAGGGTCGATGGTATCGACTTTTCTTCAGCGTTTACTTCTCCAAACTCGATACTATCGACATGGGTGTCGATAGTATCGACCTTAACATTCTGCACACTTCAAAACACGAGTTAGGGTACCATTTTTACAAAAATTATCAAAACCTAAGCAAAAACTAAGTACATAAACATAAAAGAACATAACCAAACATAAAATTGAACCTAAAGTTGGGTTGCCTCCCAACAAGCGCCCTTGTTTAATGTCCTAGGCTTGACATAAAGATAACTTTAACCTGGGTTGGCAAGATATGTCCCCAATGAGTCATGTGGCAATTTGAATTGAACTCGATCCTGTCCAATCCCCAAGGTCAATGTACCTCTCCCAATGGCAGCGATGACATCAGCTGTAGCTTGGAACGGCCTTCCCAATAGCATCTCACAACTTTGGAGCTGTGGCATGTCCATGACAACAAAATCTACCGGGAAGATGAATCTGTCTACCTTGACGAGTACATCCTCGCACACTCCATATGGCCTTACAATGGACCCATCCGCCAACTCAATCGTTGCCTCCGATTTCTTTATCTCCTTCAACCCAAGCTTTTGAAATGTGGACAGAGGCATAAGATTAATGCTGACACCCGAATCACACTGTGCTTGTGGAAAATGTTGGTCACCTATTGAACATGGGATATAAAAACTCCTTGGGTCTTTCTTCTTCTCTGGTAAGCTCCCAAGAATGATTGAGCTCACCATTTCATTCATCCTGCATACATCAGTATCTTTGATCCGCCTCTTTTTGTTGATTATATCTTTAATGAACCTCCCATAGGCGGGAACCTTCTCAATCATTTCTACCAGTGGAATGTTGATATGCAGCTTGCGGAATATTTCCAAGAATTTCCTATAGTGCCGGTGCTCCTTCTTCGGCTTCGGATTGTCCCGACTTGACACATCTGCCCCATTGACACGCTTGTGAGGAGGCACATATGAGCTTTTCGGGGCCAGCTCCCCTAAGCTTGCTTCAATTACTCCCTATGGTGTGGGCTTTATCAGAACATCATCAACATTAATCATGTGTTGTGACTCCTCCCCTGCAATAGATGCATAAACACCTTGACGGACAGTCTTGCTTTGCTCTTCTCGCCTAAGCGTAGGCGCAACTATCATGTGCTCATGGCGGGATTTTCTGAAGAGAGTGTTTCCGCCCGACAGTCCATAATAAGTACGAGGATAAGGTATCGCCGGTGTTGCTTCCGTATCAAACTTCATTTTGCTTTGATCTTCTGCTTCTGACACCGGAGATTCCTCCTCATTGCTTACCACAAACATGTACTTCACTTGATGGTGTGCTTGGGCCACATTTGCACTCTCGGCCGGTTTCTGCTGGTTAGCGTGCTTGATGGCCGCCACTTCACTTGAAATATGAGCCACGGTGGTTTCTAATGCCCGCATCTGTGCTCCATGGCTTTGTAGCGTCTGCCCAAATTTGGTTAGAATATCACCTTGAGATTGCAATTGTTTACCAAACATAGCCATCATCTCCTGATTCTGCTGCACCATTTGACTCAGTAATTCGGTGTTCTTATCTTCAGCTCTAGGTTGTGGCTTCACCTCCGGATCCTGCAGAAAATTGTTAGGATCCTTCCAGGAGAACTTTTTGTCCTTCCTCCACGCATAGTCATTGTTTCTGTAGCCCTGTTGTTGCATGTACTTTACTTGGGCTTCCTCATCCTCAGATGAATCTTCCTTAGCTAGCAGCTTCTTGGCTAGCAGATCTAACTTGTCGTTCATCTCCTTAATTACTTTGGATTCACCTGCAACTCTGACCTGCTCCACAGCGCCTCTTTCACCCCATGACTGTTTCCTAGCCATGTTCTTTAATATCTCCCAACATCTGGTGTCCGTATTATTCAGAAAGAATCCTGACCCAGCTGAATCAAGGTTGCTCCTATCGTGCTCAGAGAGAGCAAAATAGAAGATCTTTACCTGTGTCTCCTTATCCAGCCCATGATGTGGGCACCTCCTCAGCATGACCTGAAATCTCTCCCAGGTCTCAGAATATGTCTCACCAGCCTGTTGGGTAAAGTTGTGAATCTTCCGGATCATGTCGTTAGTCTTCTCAGAAGGGAAGAACCTCTCAAAGAAAACCTCCACCATATGGTTCCAGGACTCCACAAACTCATCATCCAAATTATGTAACCATTCTCGCGCGGATCCTGCCAATCAACTTCGGAAAAGCTTGAGATACAATGCATCTTGTGGAAACCTGTCAATTTTTACCATGTCACAGTTCTCAACAAACTGGCTGATGTGTGCAACAGGATCCTCATTCTTCAGCCCATGAAACACATTTGATTTCACCAAATTTATCAACGCAGGATCGATCTTATATGTCGGTATGTTGATCGCCTGCTTCTTTATAGGTCCCTTTGAAGCTGATGAGGAAGAAGCTTTGATCTTCTCCCATATGGTCTGTGGCTCGGCCATGTCTTCTTGTTCAGATTCAGAATCTATCTCTTCTTGGTGCTCTTGCTCGAATACTCCTCGTCCTCAGGTCCCGGAAGCGGAACCTCGGGTGTGCGATTGTCGTAGTCCGTACTACGTGTCTGCACCATGCAACGTACCTGAAATGAGAAAATTCAAGTTCAGTACTATGCTTAGACGAGTATAACAATTATCGAACAATTTAAAAATATTTGAAGTTGTTTCAATCTAAATAAAAAAATAAAGTGGACCAGAATGGTCGCTCGTAGCACTCAAAGTGCCAACAATTCGCCGTATCCCCGGCAACGGCGCCAAAAACTTGACGCAATTTTACTATGCGCTAAAACGCAAGTGAACGCGTCGAGTAGTACATGCCTTTGTGAGGCCCGAGTCGAACATATGGATACTCGGAATTGTTGGAGACTCCTACTAACTATTTGCAATCAGCTAAGCCGAATAAAAAATTGAGGGTTGTTGTTAAAATTAAAAGAAAATAAAAACAAAAACGAAACAAACGATCGATTAAATGTTAATTTAATCAATTCAAAAGGGTATCTTTAGGAGTGCGGTTTCACCGCGGGTTTTCATTGTACTAAATTCTATATAGCTACTCAATTTTATCTCTCTTTCTGGGTAGTGGCCTGAAAACAGAATTGCCCACTGTCGTGGTGCAATTCACTACCTAGGTCTAGGTCGGTTCCACCGTCGTAGTAACCTATACCCTAAACTCGGTGCATTATGAACGATCTCTCAGTATCCACCATTACATTTACACCACCTTGGTCAAGGGATTTATCGATTAATGTAGATTTCGTCTCTTTTCAGCCGTTAATTCTTCTTTCAAAGTGATTAAGGGCATTAGGTTATTATTATGGTGATCAAGCATAACAATATATGGATAAAACGAAACTATACCACAGATTTAAGAGATAAAATATGAATTACTATTATAAAATTGTCATACAATGAATCCCCGGGCTACTCCCGGTCCTAAAGACAAAGGGGATTAGCTCCGCATGGTCATCTCAATGAAAGAAAGAGGAGTAGAGAAGAAAAACATGGGAAATATGGAGAAAACTCGTGTAACCCCTGATACAAAGGTGTTCCTGGAGATCCTCCTCGAGAAACGTGCATTTTGCAGTCTTCCGGCAGCAAAATCACCCGTCGGAGGTGCCCGGATCGCTCGGTTGACGGCCTTCGTCTCTCGTCTTCTATCTCTCTCTCTCCTTCTTGGATGTTGTGCAACACAATGTCCTCTCCCCCTCGGGCCGTCCGTGCTCTTCTTAGGTCATAGGACCACTTTACGGCTCCGAAAAAGCTCAACCGTCGGATTAAAACGCTCCATTTTAGTGCTGAAAATTGCCAGATCCCGACGCTGTCGATAGTATCGACCCCAAGGTCGATGGTATCGACCATGGGACAGGTTATTCCTTCCAAGATCGCGTTTTGGGGTTGCTTTTTGATGAAATGTCGATACTATCGACCTGGGGGTTTATAGTATCGACTCCGGACAATACAAAAGTGCCTGAAAAAGTGCCGAAACATGTGTATAAGTCTGGGGATTATATAAAATCATATAAATATGATAAAAGAAGTATAATTTGATGCAAAAAGAGTTTAAGGGCCAACTATAGTGAATTATGCAAATATAATCAAGAAAATGACAAATACATGCATAAAACAGATATAAAATAAGCCTATAAAAGTGACTCAAAACCCATGCATCAACACGTTGCTATGAGGCATTGCCCAACATGGTGTTGTCTGTTATGTGGTGTTGCAGATTGCCTGGTATGGTGCCGCCCGACACGACGTTGTACAATATGGTTCTGCCTGGTATGATGCTGCACGCTTGGGCGTTGCAAGTTGGTCCTTAGAAGTGTTGCCCGACATGAGGTGTTGCTCATTATTAGCCTTGTGGAGCTGGCCAGCATAGTGCCTTAGTGGCTTGGGCGATATGGTTGTAGCCCTAGATGGATGCTGGCCGATACAATAGAATGCTTAACCGATATAGTGCTGGGCGTCACACTCTTCGGTGAGAGACGATGTGCCTTTGGGTGAGGGTTGTCCCTTACTCGTTATACCTTTAGTGAGGGTTGTATCTTGTGTTCGGTTAGTAACCTTAATGCTTATTATGCTTTAGTATATGCGACTGTTATACTTGATATATATATATATATATATATATATATATATATATATATATATATATATATATATATATATATAAGAATGCTATGCTTTGATACACTCATCCATGTTGCATGGTTAACTCTCATAATAAAGTAAGGAGTTGTAAATGTTCCTTGTACAAGTATCATTGCTCCTTTGTGATTTCACTAACCATGCAAGTAACATTTGTAACATGAGGCCATGACGATGGCATGATAATGATATGATGTGGAATATCAAGGATTGTGATGAACCCAAAGATGTATGATGGGTGTTACCTATGGAATAGAAATGTATGCCTTGATGATGGGATTGAGTCCCTATAATGTTGATCCTCGAGATGGATCTTGATGATTGGCAAGAGGCCAAGTGGTAACATGTGATGTTGGATCCTTGTAATGGATCAAGATGATGTTGATGGCACTGAAGGCCTTACTGACAATGTAACACAAGATTATGAGCTCTATGTTTATTCATTCTTGATATAGTTTTATGTTACATAGCTTGGTTGAATCTTGCAATCCAATTAAAATATGTTAATTAATTATAGATGAATCTTTCATGTAGTTTGCATTGGTCATAGATCCATCATCGTCAGGAGTTGGTGATGGTGAAACAAGTTCTCCTAAGGGTTAACCTGGAATGCATATTGTTGAATATGCGGGGTGCGCCTACGCCCTAAGTAGTAGTGCATGTTTAGAGCACGGTTTCAGGCCCGTGGCTCAATGTGGTTGGAGCATGGTGAACAGGCTCATGGCTCAGGATATGTGATAGAGCATGGTGAACAAGCCCATGGCTCAGTGATGATGGAGCACGGTGAACAGGCTCGTGGCTCTGTTTTCTAGCGCCGATACCTATACCAAGGTGGGCTAGGCAGAGGGTAGCCTGACCCTGTATGGCTGATGCCACTTAAGCAAGAGACTACAGTCCTACTTTGGATATCGTGCACTGACCACGAGGAGGTGAGGTCATGGAGTCCGACTCTTCCATTGACCTTGTATGGCACCGGTTTTGGGCTTTGCATCCGAAGGTTGGATTTGAGCGGTGCGACTCACTTCCTCAGGGCATAATAAATAGTAATCCAGCCGTATAGTATGTATTGCTTAGGGCAAAACACAGAACATTGGTTGAGGCCTTGTTTGTATAGTTGCCCTAGTTATATCTTGTAGTTAATTACACATTCCTCATATCTTATGATAAGTTCTTATATAACTTATCTTGTCAATCATGTTCCATAAGAAATACCTGGTTATATACCTCCCGGATATCTTGGTAAGATGTTATAACAAGTTAGTTTTGCTCAGTATGCTGCTCATATACGATCTGCTTATATCAGTTACCTATGTTATCTGTTATAGCTCCCTTTTGAGGTTTTATAGTTTTAGCGGGGGTTATGTTTCTCATTGGGACTGTGTGTCTCACCCCGTTGGTTTAAAACCTTTTTAGGTGATCGAGCTAGATGTGGTGGTGGTCGTGAGGTTGCGGCTGAGAAACAAGAAGAACAATAGAAGGAAAGAGGTGGTTATGCTGCTGTCTTTTGGAGGTTTTGTAGTAGAGTCCTAGTCATCCCTGTACTCTCAGGTCTTTGGAGGTGTTTTGATGAGGTTTCATGATGTATAGTTGATGTAGCTTATTTATCCTACTGTTGGCCTGATGTGGCCTGTTCTGTATTTAAACAAGTGGTGAACTCTTGTGCTTATGGCATAGCTAGATCCTATGAGATGTGGACATGTATCAAGTTTATGTATATTCATATAACATGTTTCCTTGCAAGATGTGGATCTGGATGTAATAGTTCATTTCTTATCTGCTTTCCACAATCAGTTTTAATTAACCCATGTTTTTGGTAATATGATGTTTATGACAGTTCTGCACATTTTCACATGGCATTTTGTTGTCTGTGTGATAGCGGGATGTCACATGTGATGTCATAAGTTGTTATGGACATTCACTGTCAACGTAATATGGGACCTATAGGGTTACATACATATGAACTCATCTAGAAAAGGATTTTGATCTTGAAAGATGATTTTGGATAGATTACTAAAGTATTTAGGTATTCAATTCATGCAACAAATCAGCTTACTGGACCACCAAATGACCAATTCTAGTGTTGAGACAATCGTTTGGAGTGCCAGGATGATTGTATTGTACATTGGTTGGAATTCAGCGTGACCCGGGCTGCGAGACGCCGTCTCACTTGCGTGAGATAACCATTTCATGTAGTGCGAGATGACCGTATTGTCTGCACCAAATGGCCAGTTCGGGGGTGCAATTCAATTGCACCAAAGATCGATTTTGACGTCATGATATGCATTAATTGGAATTGAATTGCTGAAACATGTACAAAATTGAGAAATTGTGAAACAATCATCTCATAGTGTGAGATGACCGTCTCGTGTGCCAGACAGCTGTTTTGACTTCCACACATAATTGTTGTGAAAATTCAAGATATTTTGGTCCCTTCCACTCCCGCATATACTGGAAACTCTGACCCTAGCCTCTACTATAAATAGAGGGATGATGGGGGCTTCTCAGAGCACATCACAGACAATTGAGAATCCATTGCTCTGACAATTATTGTCCTCTCTGGTTGTGATAACCAAGAGATCCCAAGCAAGTCCTACACGACTAGGGAGGGATAGCAAGAGAGAGAACAACTAAGGATCATTATTGTAGGAGAGTTGGTTGATGACTAATATACCAAAAGGAGGGACAACTCCTTCCTATCCGTTCTAGTAGGACAACAAGAGTTCTAGTTGGTCCCTGTGGACTTCTCTAGAGGAGAGGTGGCCTTTTCCAGTTGATAAGGAGGACAACATCATCCAACAGTCCATGATGAGAGGAGCTACTGTAGACAAAGACAATCGAGTCTGCTGTCTGTGGAGGAGCAATTAGATGAGTCCCAGTACAACCAGGAGCTACACAGACACTATCCAAGATTAAGTACACATCTACTTCAATGAGGATTGTCGCTGGACTTGCTCTAGGACCGGGTATATCTTCATAAACTATCCTTTCCATTGCATAGTTATTAATGCGATCCATATTTCCCTATATTGGTATCAGAGCCACGTCAATTAATTATATTTTAGGATAATCGATATGATTAGTTTTTTGGTTTTATCATGTTTATTTATTACATACGATGTGAATATTTAAACTAGTTGATGTGCACGTCTGACTAATCACCACATAAGAACCCCAATGAATATGTATATATATGCATATATATATATACATACATACATATATATATATATGTATATACATACATACATACATATATATATATATGTACATACATACATATACATATATATACACACACACACACACACACACACACAAACACACATATATATATATATATATATATATATATATATATATATAGCGTGGTTATGGACAATACCCTTTATCTGTGCATTGTGATTGTATATTTAATATCTCGGTCTACGAACTGAGCCTCTCTCTTATCTTCTCAATGTAGAAGTATTATTCACTTCTACATTTGCTCCCATCGACCGTAACTCAAGGTTTCTCTATAAATATGTAATAGTAGGATAGTTTACTTTCTTATTACGACGAAGAAGAAGACGCTCTACATCAAGCCAGCTGACCGTCTGGAGGTGAACCGACCGACTGGAGGACTGAGAAGGACCAAGGAGGATGAGCCGATCTGATCGACTGGCAGACTCAAATGATCAAATGGAGGATCTGGGAGATGGTGGAACTGAGGCCAGACGACTGGTGTAAAGACCAACTGATCAGCCAGGAGGCGAGACGACTAGTTCAAGGGTTGAACCGATTGAACTAAATTGGCAAACACAAATCTTCCTCGACAACATATTTCTACATGTGATGTAGACCCCAGGTTGTGGTAATTCCTTGTGGCTCCAAGGAATTACATTGGAATGGCCATAACCATCACTTTTTATTCATTGCATGTTTTCATTGTGAGTTATAGCATGTATAAGATACATACTATATATATGGTGGCCGGTTAATGTATATGTATTATAGAAAACCCCTTAATATACTATTAAGTTTGAGATGCCTTCAATAAGAAGCACACATGAAAGGCTTGACCGACCAAGCGTAGTTTATGCCAAAGCGTGGTGCGTCGTCTATCTCATGGAAGTGTGATGGTATGTATGTAGATCTGCCAAAGTAGGATACATATCCTATCGTGTTGGCTTTTGGGTCAGACTTAATTGGTGATAACTTGGTGAGACCAGGCACCATAGGCATAAAGATGATTATGACAAAGAGTTGTGCATATCATCTATCCAAGAGTTGTATACAAATGCAATTGGCAAGTTTGGCCTACCTAAAAATCAAGTTGTGGGTGATCAATCAAAGCTAAGTTTTGACTTGATGAAATATGGATCTTGGCCCACTAGAAGATTGTACGCTGCAATCTTCAGAATTGGTAGTAAGGGCTATCAATTTGAACAAAATAGTGGGAGCGATAGTTAATTAAAGACCTAATTTATATCAAATTTTCAAATCAAATCGAATCAAAAATGGTTTTTGACAAATGCAAATTTTCTCTTGTAGAATCAAATGGAAAACACTCAATCATTGCAATTAGATGAATTGAATGAGATTTATTTCTATAACTGGTTCATGACATTGAGAAGTGTTCTACATGATCCTAAAACACCAATGCCAGTATCCACTCCATATATGCCTAATATTGACATGGATACTTTTTTAAGCATACCAATGATGTTGTGAACATCAAGAACCTTATGCTAGGCTGTATGAACTATGAGTTGCATAAATAACATGATAAGCATGAAACATATAATGTCTGTAAGGTGCTATTTGAGTGCAAAATGACAAAGGGAGATCTAGTAGAACCTCATGTTCTCAATATGATTGGGCATACGAAGCATCTTGAAAGACTGGGTATATCCTTTAGGCCAAGAGTTGGCTATAGATATGATTTTGCAATCATTACCTAAATCATACATACAATTTATTGAGTGTTATTACTTGAGTAACATGGCTAGACCGCTTCCAGAGTTGCTTGACATTTTGATAAGTGTCGAAGCACAAATGAAGATGGACAAACCCGTGATCAATGAAGTTGAGTCCAAGGACAAAGGCAAAGCTACGATGCGTTATGTAGCTAAGATAAAGTCCAAGTCTTTTGCACTGAAAATAAGGAGAAGAATAAGGGAATCTAGAAAGATGAAGCAAGGGATTGAGATCTCTACTTTTGATAAATACATTATTGGGGTTAACTTTACTACTTCCTCATCATGGGTACTAGATACCGAATGTGGATCACACATTTGCTCAAATGTGAAGGATCTAAAAAGAAGTAGACCTTTAGATAAAGGTGAGGTAGAATTGTGAGTTGCAAATGGCGCAAGAGTTGCGACCATCACAGTTGGAACCTATGAGTTATCTCTACGAAGTGGGCTAGTAATAGAGTTTGAGAACTGCTATTATGTACATCATATCTGCATCTTTTTTGGACAAGAACGGATTCAAATATCTTATAAAGGATGGAAGATGTTCTACTAGTAAAGATGGGATTTTTTTATGGCAGTGCCCCAATGTCTTATGGTCTATACTTGATAGATCTAGAGATAAACATATATGACATAAATACCAAAAGAAAAAAACTCAATGACTCAAGCCAAACATACCTTTGGCATTGTCATTCAGGGCACATAAATGAGAAAAACATATCCAGACTCCATAAAGATGGTTATCTGGAATCTTTTGATTTTGAATCAATAGAGATATGTTAATCTTATTTGTTGGGCACGATCACCAAGAGACCCTTCACTCGAAATGGTGAGAGGGCTAGTGATCTATTAGGACTCATACATATTGACGTGTGTGGCCCTTTTAGAAAAACTACTAGAGGTGGGTATCAATACTTCATTACCTTTACTAATGATTTCAATAAGCATGGCTATGTTTACCTGATGAAATTGTTGACTCAAGGTCAATTAGGTCAATGTTGACTCACGTCTAAATTGACTAAACCCATGTTTTGATGATGACTAACCATTCCACATATTGGTGTCTAATGTCTCTACTTGAGTGATTTCAGATTAGGTATAGACACACTCCAAATGCCCTAACTTGCGCATATCAAATTGGAGAAAAGACAAGTCAAAGTCATACAAGTGCACGTTTTTGTAATATGATGTATATCCATTAGAATCGATGTTGTAAATCACTTGTAATGATTGTATGACTTGTAATTAAGCTTAGAAAAATATCAGGAGCACTTAGATCGAATATTATAGCACTTTAAATGCATCTTTGAAAATCAATTACATGCACTTGGTCGGTCCAGTTTCCCACCCTAAAACTCGACCGATCAATCTTGATCGATTTTCTGAAGATTGCATCGGTCGAGTTGTGCACTCATAGAACTCGACCGATTGGGTAGTAGGCCATTTCTAGTTGAATGGTCGGTCGAGTTTTCTCAGGACAAACTCGACCGATCCTTTGAACATCGGTTTGCCTCCTACTTGATCGGTCGAGTTACACCCATCAGAATTCGACCGATTGCACTGTACGGAAAAGTGCAGAAAAGTGTTTCTAGCCATTGTGGAGTTGCAACAAGTGAAAATAGATCCATTGCAAGCCACGAAATGGCTAGTTTTCATTCATAAGTGTTCCCAAAGGTTAAGAGGCATCCCCAGCTATAAATAGGACCCCTTGGGCTTCATTCCAAGGTTGAGCATTCATTGCAAACTCTTTGTGAGGTTCCTATTCTATAGTTGAGTGCTTCCTACATCCTCCTCTCTCTCTCTAAGCTTAATCACTTGCAACATCCATTAGAGTGAGTAGGAGATTTGTAAGAGAGATAGTTTTATATGTATATCTTGTGAGGCTCTCACTTCCACCACCTCCCCATCTCTCATTTGCAATCATGAAGATGAAGGTTCTCTCTCTTGTCCAAGAGAGGTAAAGAAGAACAAGGGAAGGAGTCCCTTGGTGAAGATCAAGGCAGAAGACTTGGAGCTAGAGTGGGTAAGCCCTTGGAGAAGGCAAAAGACTCAAGCTCAAGTAGGTAAGACCTTGGTGGAAGCTTCTCCGAGTGAAGGTGAAGTCAAAGGCGGAAGATCCAAGAAGAGTGGGTAATTCCTACAAGGCCGAAGACTTGTGCAAGAGTGGGTAAGTCCTTGGAGAAGGCCGAAGACTCTTGCAAAGTGGGTAAGTCCTTGGTAAGGTTGAAGACTCTTTGTATTGGATAGGTAAGTCCTTTGTTTGGTCATGTATTGTAAGTCTTATAAGTGAATATAAGAGTGCAATTGTTGGAAGTCCTAGAGGTTGACCTCTCTATGCAAGTGGACTGACACACTTCTAGTTTGAAGTGTGGAACCACTCTAAATAGCTTGTCTATTGGTGCATGTTCAATCTCTCTTATCCTTGCTATGCATGATTTAGTTGCACTCAAATTACCTATTTAGCAACCTTATCTTGTCATATAATTTGAAGGTTTAATGAGTTTTGTTTAAGTGCTTTCAGCTCTATTCACCCCCCCCTCTAGAGCATCTAATCACCCATCTAGGATCTAACAGAAATGTAAGTCAAAAGCTCTTGGAAAGTTCAGGGAGTTCATGAACGAAGTACAAAACCAACTTGGTAAAAGTATTAAGTCACTTCATTCTGATCGAGGTAGAGAATACTTGAACCAAAAGTTTGAGAACCTTCTGAGAGCCCACAGTATTGTATCATAATGGCCTCCACATAGAATGCCATAACATAATGGTGTATCAGAAAGAAGGAATCACACATTGCTAGACATGGTGCAATCTATGATGAGTTTTGTTGATCTTCCAACTTCCTTCTGGGGGTATGCTCTTGAAACCGCTACTTTTACACTTAGTCGAGTACCGTCAAAATCGGTTCAAAAGACACCATATGAGATATGGACTGAGAAGCATCCCACAATGTTTTTGATGAGGATTTGGGGGTGAGAAGCTTATTCAAGAAAATGTTTCCTGAAAAGCTTGGCCCTTTAGATATGATAAATGTGACTTTGTTGGATATACCAAAGAAACCAAGGGATACTACTTGTATAACCCAAATGACAACAAAGTATTTGTTTTCAGAAAGCCTACATTCTTTGAAAAGAAATTGATTGCCAAAGGAATTAGTGGGAGGAAAGTAGAACTCAAAGCGGTTCGAGACCAACAAGAAAACATTGAACCGGTTGAGATACATGAGGAACAAGGAGATTCACAAATTGTTGTGGAATCTCAAATTCCTCATGTGACACAGGAACCTTGCAGATCTAGTAGGACATGCCTTGAACCTGAGAGATTTGGATATCTTGTGACTCAGGAAGGCAATGAGTTGGTCATAGATGATGAGACAACAACCTATCTAGAAGCTATTAAGGGACTAGAGTCTAAGAAATGTCTTGAGGACATGATATCTAAGATGGAATTCATATATACCAACAAGGTATGGACCTTGGTGGAATGACCTAAAGGGGTAAAACCCGTAGGGTGCAAGTGGGTATGCAAGAAGAAGACATACATGGATGGTAAAGTACAAACCTATAAAGGCATATTGGATGCAAAAAGTTTCAGACAAGTTCAAGGTGTTGGCTATGATGAAACCTTTTCTCCAGTGGCCATGGTTAAGTCCATCAGGATCATGCTTACTATTAGAACTTATAATGACTATGAGATTTGGTAGATGGATCTTAAAACTGCAATCCTTAATGGGAATCTTCTCGAGGATGTGTATATGACACAACCTAAGGGTTTTATAAATCCAAAGGATGCAAATAAAGTTTGTAAGCTATAAAGGTCAATCTATGGATTGAAGCAAGCATCTCAGAGCTAGAATCTTTGTTTTGTTGAGACAGTCAAAGAGTTTGTCTTTGTTCAAAATGAAGATGAACCTTGTGTGTACAATAAGGTTAGTGGGAGCATGGTTTTATTCCTCATATTGTATATAGATGACATATTATTGATGGGGAATGACATCCCTACTTTACAAAAGGAAAAGACATGGCTTGGAAATACATTCTCTATGAAAGACTTGAGAGAAGCATTCTACATCTTGGGGATAAAGATCTATAGAGATAGATAAAGAAGGCTTCTTGGACTACGTCAAAGCACATACATTGACAAAGTTCTAAAGTGGTTCAACATGGAGAACTCAATGAGAGGAAACTTACCCATGCTACATGGAGTTACCGTCTCTAAAGTTCATTGTCTCAATTCTTGTGAAGAAAGGGAACACATGAGCTTGATTCCATATGCCTCAACAACTGGATCAATCATGTACAAAATGTTGTGTACTCGTGCAAACGTCTCATATGCCCTGAGCATGACGAATAGATATCAGTCAGATCCAAGTGATGCTCACTATACATCTGTGAAGAACATCCTCAAATACTTTAGAAGGACTAAGGATCAATTCTTGGTCTACAGAGGAGAGTAAGAGTTGGTGGAAAGAGGTTACACTGATGCAATCTTCCAGACTGATAAAGATGATTACAAATCACAATCAAGATTCATGTTTTGCTTAAACAATAGATATATAAACTTTAAGAGTTCTAAGAAAGAGATTGTTGATGATTCTACAACAGAGGCTGAGTGTATTTCTGCATCAAATGCAGCAAAGGAGGATGTATGGATCAATAAGTTCATCTCTGAACTTGAGGTGGTTCCAAGCATCAACGACACGATTGAGCTATATTGTGATAACAATGGAGATATTGTACAAGCTAAGGAATCCAGATTGTATCAAAGTTCCAAGCATATACAAAGGCGGTTCCATCTCATACAAGAGATCATATAGTGAGGAGATGTAAAGATTTATAAAGTACCAACTGAGAATTACATTGTTGATCCCTTGACTAAAGCAATTTTATAATGGAAGCATGATGGTCATGTTAGATCACTCATGACAAGATTCATAGGTGATTGACTCTAAGTGCAAGTGGGAGTGTGTTGGTGTAACATGCCGAATTCTGGAATTTTATCTTTTGACCCTCTTTCCCATCTTTTCCTTTCATTTCTATCCTTATTAGCCTTTCTATTTAATTAGTGGAATTTATAGTGGTTTAGTGAACATTTATTCATTAATTATACCAATGGAAGGGTTTATGCACAAATACCTCAGTGAAAGATTAATTACCATAATTAAGTGCTCTAAACCATAGTGTAACTTTTGGATATGATTTAAAAACATAAAATGAGGCTAAGTTTCAAATTTGGTTTGATTTGGATGTTGTTTGTTCAAGTTATGCAATTTTAGGTACATTATGGACATTTATGCAATTTACCCAATTGGGAGGTTTTCTTTGTAAATTATCAACTGAATTTTAATCCTTAGATATTTCCTTACCATTAAAAAGATTTTAAACCATTGGAGAACCTAGTTTCACCTTGGTTTGATGGTATTTTTTCTAAGGGCATTATAGGGATTACCCTCTTTATAAATGTGCTTATCTTTAAAAGCTATCAACCAATGAGGTTATTTCTTTCTTGAAAAACGGTGGGGATGGCCTTGAAGGATCTATGGGCTCTTAGGACCGAATTTTTTAATCCAAGAAGAGTCCATGAGCTGTCCTCTTGCATGGCCATCAAGCCCTAGGCTAAAGACACATGGAAAGTCCCTTAAGACACCTCATGCTTCACCTCTTTCTATATATAGCCATGTATACCCCTTCTCAACTCACAATTCAAAAACTCTTGCTCTCCTTTTCTTTCCTCTATCTTAGATAATAGTTCCTTCTGTATTTGGCCATGAAGTTGCTGTCCCAAGGTAATAGAGGGAGCCTACCTTGGTGAAGAAGGCTCCTAGGGCTTCCAAATTGCTCTATTAGGGTTTCTAAAGCTCCTCCTTGGTAATTTCGACCAAAACTAGTAAGTTTCCTCCCTTCCTTCCCTATTTTCATACTGTTAGTCTTCCTTACACCTTCTTCTAGGTCGGAACCATGACCATACATGGTAAAACTCCACCTAAAACCCTAAAACATCTCATCTCCATGCTCTTTTGCTAGGGTTTGCACCTCTAAAGTGGAGAAGGTGATCTTTGCTCAAGAAAGGAGCTTGACTTGGAGCAAACAGACCTTCTAATATCGGAATCCTTTCTGTTTGAACCTTATTACCTTCCTAGAGGCAAGTTTTGTTAACCCCCTTCTCATATATTGCTTAGTACATACTTAAAACCCATGCTTCTATGTTGATAATCGATGATTTCCATCTCTTTTTACCATGTTCTTCTAAGGTTTTGGTTTCTTGCTATTTTATCTTCTCTAGAATCTCTAGTTTGGTTATCTAAGAAACTTCAATCCTGATCTTGGGTCAAATGGTGTTTTCTCCCTCTCCCTCTTTAATTATCTCGATCGGTTTGATGATGTGGCAATTTCCTATTGGTCAGTATTGAAAAATTCATATCTTCTAAACCGCTTATCCAAATTTGACAAGTAAATATGTTTTAGAATTGGAAAATTAATATCTATCTAATAAAAATATTTTCAAGGTCTGATTTCATGGTTTGACGAAGGGTTATTTTTGTAAAACGAATTTAATGCATAAAATTCATAAAAATTACATCTTAATCATCATAACTCCAAAATTAACATAATAATATGTTTTCTTCATCAGGAGAACCTAATAATTTCATTGATGATATTTTCAAAATCTAAATCCGATTTTTTCTAAAAAGTTCTGAAATTAGAGTTTCTATATGTTAATGTGCACTATGTACTCTAATACATGTTAATACATTGAAAATAGGCAAAGTGGAACTTGGACTCAATTAAAGTGGTGAAAGTTTGTAATTGATATCAGTAAGAGAGGTATGTACTATGTATGTGCAATACCTCTTTATGTATGTGCATTCCTTACACCCTATGTTGGGATAATTGCAGCCCAACCCTATATTTCCCTAATGAGGCTTAAATGAACCCTAAATATTCTATTCTTGAATCCTAATGTTGTTCATGCCTCAAATTAGATTATAATTTCTTCTTATTTGGGTCTTATACCCCACTGCCATGCTTATTGAATATTATGACTACTCTTGCCATGACTACTTTTCTAGCATGTGGATTTATGTTCTATTTAATTTAAAGTAGTGGTACTTATGTACAACCACCCATAGAGACATGTAAATAATCGCCCTGGGGAATGTCTTATTCTCCCCATAATATTGTAGGTGATTGAGAATGTCTTATTCTCCCCTCACCTAAGGTTAGAGGTCCGGTAGGTGCCTCAACCCTACTTAGTTAGGTAGGCATAATTATCTTACATGCAAATCCTTTTTGATATAAATTTTAATGGCAAGTTTCTTTTGAATATAGCCTCATACTCTTGTTATCTTCATCTTATGATGAACCCTAGCCTGTTCTTATTCGCTTTACTTATCTTGTTATCTTAGACTAGTTTTGTGACACATACTTTTCTTCCCTTTCCCTTTTTGCTGGGTGCCTTCCCAACCACCCAGGTGTCGAGCAAGGTGATGGATAAGACAAGCAAGATCTTAGCTTTTGGCTTGGACTCGGTTGATGGAGATGTTGTCTGGAGACAAGATTTGAAGTAGTTTAGACTTCCCTATATCTAGATCCTGATTATGTGTCTTGATGTAAACCTTAATGGGAGAATTTGATGTATTTTTGTAAACCTTTTATGAAATTGAATATAGTCAGTTATTTTTTTTGTTCCTTTGCTTTCTAATGGTCTTTTATATACCAATGTTTAATAAATTTGGAAAATTTATGCCCATTCCATCATACCTCTGAGAGTGTTTGGAATGGATGTCAATTCTTCAAATTTTTAGTAAAGGGGTGATTTCACTCTTTTACAGTTTGCATGTATGCCTAGAGAGCCAATCATATGATGATTGTAATGGCATAACTTGTAAATGATTTGATTATTAATAAAGGCAAGATTCTAGTTTATTCTGTTTGTTTAGTTTTGAGATGATGAAATAACATAGTAAATGTCTTGAGAATGATATTACTCAATGTTGTTTGTCTTCAAGTGCGTGACTTGGAAGAATGAGATCTTACAGATGTTAAGAGTATATACATTCTCATTATGTCCTTGATTGATTGTTATTGTGGAAGGTAGATAGACAAAAATAACACATAAGATCATAGTGTGAGTTGGTTGATGATGAAATCTTATTAGTCATGATATGGCAATATCAAATCAAGCACACAAATACATGTTAGAGAACAGTGTATCTGACAGACCCACCATGAGACTGACACATGGATACCATTACCATGGTAGTCATAGTCAACTCTCATGGTGATGCTGGTGTTTGTGGTTCTTAGACCTAAAATCACTACACTCATCACATGTTGTTCGGTATATACTTTAACATCATCAAACACAATCCTAAAACATGGGTTGTTATAAAGGTG
The DNA here is from genome assembly GCA_963693085.1 of Alisma plantago-aquatica. Classification (NCBI taxonomy): domain Eukaryota; kingdom Viridiplantae; phylum Streptophyta; class Magnoliopsida; order Alismatales; family Alismataceae; genus Alisma; species Alisma plantago-aquatica. The sequence continues at coordinate 765,628,611 of OY856414.1, read as the reverse complement.
ATGATTGGGTGACTATGACACATGAGGACTGACTATGAGTGATAGAGATGGAATTTTTCCCTCCTATGGGAGTATGATATATGTAACGACCCACCCCTCGACAACCCCAAATTAAGGAAGACTAAGAAGCTAGAGTTGTTATCCCAAAATAGGATCATATAGTTTTGCAAATAATAAAAAATAATTGATAAATTCTACCACAACTAAGCTTAAAACATGATGATTTTTTTAATTTTCACTTGCCTTTCAAAAGTAGGATTTTAGAACTTTACCCACAGAAAGAACTAACTATAATCCTCCAAACCTTATTTTGCCTTGTTCTTTTTCAATTTCACCCTTTTATTGAACATTCACTTTTCATAAATGTAACTTCATATTTCCTTAAAACGCAAACAAACAAAATGTTGGTTAGTGTAATGGATTATACTAGTATATGGGGGAAACCAAAAATTTGCATCTAGTTGTAACAACATATTGTAACCAAATTATTGTTTAACAGATCAAACTTTACATCATACACATAACTACTCAATCTTGACATATCCAAGCCTCTGTGTTGTCCCTACAGTGGACATGGATACTACTTTTCTCATATGGTAGATCCCAAATAGTTCCTTTTGATCCTACTCTAAAGGTAGACCAAGACATAGAGCTATATAGTCGTATGATCCTACCCAAAGGTAGACCAAACATTGACTCGTGATAACCTAATGATCCTACCACAAGGGTATACTAATACCTAGGTCATTAATTCCTCACATATACTCAAAGGTACATAGGAGGACTAGGATATGAGCTAGTCACAAATATATTTGTGGTGATAGCCATAGTCACCTTATAGTTATAAGAATTAAAGTTCATCCAAGCAGTTTTTTTTGGTCGGTCAAAAAGCGTGTTACTATTAATATCAAAAAAACTTTGGGCACTAAGTACCCCATTACATCGAAAGGAGCTAAAAAGCTCATCCAGGATCAAAATCCCCACACAGGGGGAGATACACGAAAGCTAGACGAAAAGACAAACTAAGAAGACCTATCTAACAAGCCAAGCTAGAAATAAGCAAACCCTCCAGGAGAAGACTATAACAAGCCACTATTACAAGCATTCTGCGTACCCACAAGTGTTAAAAACAACTTGACATAGAACAACAACTAGAAAAGTTTCCTGAAGCTAGCCTCGATGCTACAGACCTTCTCAGCTTCCAAAAATAGTAGAGCTAAAAGAACCAAATCTTTGGGTACAGAAGAGCACCTCCTGGCTCACAAAAGGAGCAGCAAAGGAATAGAAAAAGAACCAAATCTTTGCCCATGAAGGCTAGCTAAAAGGAGACCAGAAAACCAGAAGTGCAAAGTCTCGTACAGACCCCATAACAATTAACGCTAGCTTCCTACTGGTTAAGGCAACACTAACTATAAGCCCATCATTATGAAATTGTGAAGACTCAACCAGTATCGAGACAAGAGTCAATCGTCATCAGTCCAACCAGGAAGCAGCATACTTTGGATCCGATAACCTCATAATAAACAAAACCGCTTTGCTTTCTGAAGTGACCATGAAGAAAGACGAGAACCACGAAGCAGTCGAAACATAATAATGACCTTTGAGTCCAAAAACTCCCTTCCACTGGCTTTATCCTCATCACTGAAATTGTGGGGGAAAAGAAGGACTAACAACCATCATTATGCTCAAGAAGCTTAGGGAACCGAAAATCTGCAGGGATAAACCTCATAAGACTAAGCAAATGAGAGACCAGAGGGAGAAGCCCATGGCTATCTATTCCTTGCCAGTTTCTTCTTCTTTTTGGATCTTGGTTGACCAATATCCACACTATCAGGCTCCCAGTTTTCCAATTCAGTGTCTGAACACAAATATGTGTTTGAACCTTCATCGTCTTCAGGCTTGTTCTCTATCCTCAATTGGTAATCAGCTGAGAACCCGAAGCTTTCCCAAACTTTGTTGACTCGCCAAGACTTGGAGCTCAATCCCTTCCTGCTTCTATTCTCTAGATCCCAATCAAAATTCTCTCTCCCAACATTATTAACAGGAGGAGACCTAAACAAGTCAGGCTCGACCTGAGGGATGCTAAAAGAGACTGGCTGAACCTGTTGTTTAGACGCAGAGATGAGAATGATGTCCTTCACTTGTTGTGCAATGGAATCCAGGAGTATTTCATCGCCAACATTTGAAACTTGGTCTTCACAGCCCTTCTCCTGACCTGCATTGGGATTAGGAGCATCCTTAGGTAACCCTTTAGAACCTATCTTGGCTTTGGCATTCCATCGAGCACCTGTAGATGGTCTATTCCTAAGCTGCAGATCCACACAGGGGGCTGCTTTCTTGGTCACTCGAGGGCAGGCACCAGCCCTGTGACCAAAGTTTTTGCAGCTAGAGAAGAAGGTGGGTTTAGACACTACCTCAAGATTGAGTTGTATCATCTTGCCATCCAGTTCCACCGTCGCACTCTTAGGCAAGCTCTGGGCAGAGCTAACTTCAATGCAGAGTGACGCTGCACCAAGGCACTCAACTGATAGAGAGATGTCTGCAACATCCAGCAGCTTACCTATGGTACTAGCTACTCTCTCAATGTGGGATTGCGTCCATGGGAGGCCCATGTTTTCAATCTTGAACCACACTGGGAGGCGTTGGAAGGATAGGGGTTGGAGAGGAGACCCAGGACGCCAGGCGTTGGAGATGATGATAGCGTCGTCCATGAACTAGGGCGCCTCATCCATGACCCTTTCTCTCTCGCTGTGCGACGGCATACGGATGACGAAACCATCCCTTTCTTCAGAGACAATCTCAACATGCTCGCTTGGCCGCCACTTCCTACGAATCCAACCCGCCAGCTGACCTATGAAGGGTTTACTCCCAACGAATCGTATGGATAGGTAATCGTCCCAGTTTGGGGTTGGGCACTCCTCACTGGAGATTGAGGCACACCGAACACCATCCTTGAAAGAGGGCTCGATAAACTCGATTGAGGCTACCTCCACCGCCGCTCTGTTTAGCCGGCTAGATAGAAGCCAGTCAGCCAGTAGAGATGGCGGTACTGCTTCAGAGGAGCTGTTTGGGGAGTGGTTGGATGAAGACGCTGCCGCCTCCATCTCCTTCCGCGTCAAAGCTGAAGACGAAATCGGGGGAGGAGTCTGCTTGCTTCCATCTCCATTAGCCACTGATTGGCCAACCGAAGGAATCAGTGAAGCCGAATCTGCAGCAGTAGCTTGCCCCCTACCTCCGGTCTTGCTAGGGCATCACCCGCGTCCTCCCCCTTTCCGCCCCTTCCACGCCCTCGAGCCATTGTTCATCCAAGTAGTTAATTTCAAACAACCAATAAAACCTCAGAAATCATCGTGAAACTAGAACGATTAGCCATAAGTGTAACCACATACCTGATTTGAGAGTCTCTAAACCAAGAAACAAGCTAATCCAGTTACGAAGTCCAATCAACCAAGCCATGCAATAAATCAAGCAACTTGATCCTAAAAAGTATTTATAACACCTAATTGTTATAATTGCATCCAAACATCTTTTATTGACTTGGGATTCCATTCTAGTTTTTCTAGGCCTTATTAGGGTTTCCTTAGGGTTTCTCGGTTTTACTTTCCAATTTTACCCTTTTCAGGTCAACAAACCCTAAAAGCACTTTGTTACTCATAAAAACCCTAATTACTCAAATTATCCAAATTAAGGGTCTTTATCCATAATTTAGCACGAGAATATCATTTTCATGTCTTTTTGATTGATATCCACAATTAAAAACCATAAAACCTCACAATTATCGAAATTAGGATTTTTAAGTCCATTAATGCACTTGTGTAATTATGGAACCCTAATTAAGCAAATTATGAGAAAATATCATCCAATTAGATCTAATCCATCCTTTTTATGTCAAAAGACTAAACTTTGATCATAGTAGTCAGGGAACATCAATAGATCCATTAACCTTCAAAACATAGGTTTTCAAATTAATTAAAACCTTTAAAGATAGCACCTTTACATACTTTTTGAGTTACAAGCAGATTTAGGTTTGGAATTCATTTTTATTGGATTCTAGATATTTTTCTCATCAAATCCTTATATAATTTGTCTTGATTCGAGTTACCAATCCTTAGTTATGATTTTTACACAAAAAATACTAATCTGACCAGTATGAATGAACCATGTCATAAAATTAGCTAATTTGTGGATATCCACGCAGATTATCTCACCCAATGGTTGCATGCCGTTTCAGACTTGGGTACCAGCATGGCACGACCCAAAACATGACCAAAAGTCCTCTTCACCCTTCCCACACAATGCTCGATCTGGGGATAGAGTTGTCTCTCTCTACTACATCTTCTACCCCACGTTGGGATAGGCTACACCATAGCTGGGTCAGATGGGAGGTTGACTACCACCTTTGGGCCTTAGAAGCCCTAGGTGATTACTCTATGAGATTTGTCTAACTCATCCAAAACTGTCCAGCTGCTCGCCACTACTTGTGATGGTCAGAGTTTGCTCTTGGACAAGAGTGCTCGGGGTGGCTGGTGTGAGTGGTCAGAAGGTTGGGTTACATGCCTTTTCAGCACCCTAAAACCATGTCACATGCCTTTTTAGCACCCAAAAACCATACTTGTTCGCACCTCACCCTCATCCCATACTTTCGGTCAAACCAATTGCCTTGGGGAAAGCACAGGTTGACGGGAAAGAAAGAGGGGCTCCGGTGAAGGTAATGAGGTCAGAGGGGGTTTGCAGGGCGTATCCCAAAGAATTAGCCAAGTCGTGGTGCTCTATCCTTCACAAGGAGACCGTAGATCCTCTTATATAGGCTCTGGGTGTAGGGAACATCAAGGTTGGTCTTCCCCTTGTGAATAGAGATCCATAGATTTGGGGAAGTTCTAATCTAGTACATAACTAAGGAAAACTAGGGTGAGAAAGATTTGTCCTCGTCTCTCAATTTTGACGGTAGTATTTTTGGGTGCTATTAAGGGTCAATGAGAGAGAGAATGTGAGAGAAAAGGGACCATGTTTCCTAGACTTTCCCAGTCATCTCAAGGTAGGATACAGAAGGAGGGTCATCAGATCGAGATAGGATGGCCATGAAATCACGCAACACTTAAAGGGCCACTTCTATGACTCCTAGTTTGGAAAATTTTGAATGTAGCATCTAATACATCTCTATTTTCCCTTCCACTTTAGTTATATTTGTTAAATTCATATCTCTCACATATTTAATCCTTTTTCTCCCAATTTTTAAAGGTAACTCTTTAATGACTTAAACTACTCATGTGCAATGTTTGGAACCAAAACTCGAAAATGAAAGAGACTTTTATTCATATGAAAGTCATCCACTCAAAAGACATATTTTTATTCCATTAAAATTCATATTTTCCCTTTCTTTCTCTTCTATTTTCTTTCTTTTGATTTCTTTTCTTATTAGAAACTAAAAGGAACCAAAACTTAATCAATAGTGGTCATCCATATCACTTTCTAGAGAATTCTACATAATTCTCTCGTATGCACACAATTATCCTTTATTTCTTTTTCCTTTTATTTATTATGAGATTTATTTTATCTCTTTTCCCTTGTATCATTATTGGATTTATCCAATCAGTGTGAATCATGAAATCATGCATCCAAGGGAAATATTGCAAAAGAATCCATTCTTTAAAAACAAACCATACAATTGTCCATTCAAATCCCTTTTATTTGAAAATTTGCATTTCGATTCATACAAGAAAAATTGAGGTTATAACATCCTTCCCCTCTTAAGGAAATTTTTCCCTCAAAATCGACTAATCAAACAAACAATTTAGGTTAAGATCTTTTTTCTATGTCTGTCTTTAGCCCCCATGTGGCTTCATCCTCTCCATGGTGCTTCCAAAGAACCTTTACCATCTCTATATTTTTACACATGAGCTCTTTCACCTTGGTATCTAGTACCCTCAAAAGTGACAGGGTATGTAAGCCTCCCTTGGAGTCCAATAGGTTCAATGTTCATCACATGGCTCGGGTCCTTCACATAGCGCTTTAGATTGGACACATGGAACACATCATGCATTATACTATACTGGGGGGTTAAGGCTAAATGATAAGAAGCTTCAACAATCTATTGTAAAATCTCAAACAAACCCACATATCGGGGACTCAACTTTCCTCTGTTCTTAGCTATAGCTCAAAGGGGTAAATTTTTCAAAAACACATGTTCACCGATAGTGAGGTGTAAGTCAGTCCACTTCACATCAGCATATGACTTCTTTCGATCATGGGCTCTCTTTATCCTTTGCTTGATCATAGCAACTTCATCAGCATATAACTATAGTTCCTCTGACCTCAATAAGGTCCTTTCACTAACATCATCTCAATGAAGTGATGACTGACACGACTGCCCATAGAAAGCTTTGTACGGAGGCATCTCAATACTGGCCTGGTAAATGTTATTGTAAGCAAACTCAGCTAAGGGAAGGTACTACTCCCATGATCCACCCTGATCAAGAACACATGCTCTCAACAGATCCTCTAAATTTGGATTGTCCTTCTTGACTGTCCATCAGTTTGGGGAGATAAGCTGTGCTAAACTTTAGTCTAGTGCCGAGTTCTTCTTGCATTACTTCCACAACTTGGATGTGAACATTGGGCCATGATCAGAGATAATCAAACTTTGAACATCATGTAATCATACTATCCCTCTGATATAAAGTTCATCTAGATTTATCACTTTGGCAGTGGTCTTTAGGGCAAGGAAATGTGCCAAATTGATAAGGCAACCTACCACAACCCATATTGCATCATGACCCTTCTTGGTCTTGGAGTTACCCGCCACAAAGTCCATGGTGATCTGCTCCCATTTCCACTCAAGATCGCTGGTATTCAACCTTCATCATATGGCACATGAGAAACTGGCCACTTATGTCGCTATGTCTCTCTTCATTCTAGGCCACTAAAAGTACCGCTGCAAGTCCTTAAACATCTTGGTAGTGCCATGGTGTACTGTGTACTTAGAATCACGAGCTTCTTGCAAGATATGATTCTTCAAGGGTGAATCTTCAGGAACCCAAATACGACTCTTGTAGCAGATTCCACCATCTACTCCCACTGAGAGATGGGCCTAAGGTTTCTCTAACAAACCTTTCATCTTGTCAAGATCTGGGTTGGCTAATTGGGCAACTACCAACTCAATCAACAGGTTCAATTTTATCTGAATGTTAGCCACACAGATTTGGTCTTCTAATGGATGCATAGTCCACCTAGAAAACTCTTCTAGTCATCTTCACTGGCTAGACAAGACAACTACACACCTGAGCTGTTTCCAACTAAGGCATCTGCTACTACATTAGTCTTCCCAGGGTGATAGGCGATGATGAAATCATAAACCTTCATATACTCCACCCATCGTCTTTGTCTCAGGTTTAGGTCCATATGAGTAACGAGATACTTCAAGATTTTGCATCCACTATTTTGTTCACCAGATCCGATCTTAACTCATAGAATTCAAACTACACTTGATAATTATATCCTCATATAAACTTTCAATTTGGCGATTACCTTTGTTCATCTAGGTTTTCAAAACATTTATCCAATATTCTCTCATGAGGGTGTGGTAATTCCTTCAATCCTCAATTATCATAAAAAGATTTAAACTTAAGTATTTATTCCTCATATCATTTCTATTCCCATTATGGCATGCATTTTTCTCATCTCTCACACTCTTAACAAGATGAAATAAGCTTTTGGCTGCAGTCTAAATACAAAATTCATCCCATTCTAAGAGTAGAGACGATACATTTACACATTATCATTTTATTTTCAAATCTAGGTTGAATCATCCTCCTCATAACTCCAAACCATGAATGCTACCATTCTCTTAATTCCTCATGTACATATAGGAAATTTTTTTTCTCATAACCTTTGAATCTTATCATAACTCCTATTTACTAACCTTCCTCAAGGTCCCTAAGGTGCTAGTTCTTTTGGGGTGATCTTACCCTTATGCATCTAGGGAGTTCCTCTCACATTCACCCCTTGGGCCTCATGAACATATGAAGTGGCCAACCTCCTAACCCATGGGCCTCGGGCAAACATAGCTGTTACCTCTCAACCTTATGGTCTGGTGCATTTAGGTAACAATCAACTCCTACTCCCATAGGTCTGATCCCTACTTGACCTTATGATCGACTTAGGGTTCTATCATAACTTTATCCACTTCATCACACATTTTCTTGTGGTTCCTTTGATGATATTCAAGCACATTGCATCCTTTAGAATCCTCACCCAAATTTCCATCATCTCTATGGGGACTCATATTTTTCCTTATGTCCCTTCATGGAAACATGGCTACCTACCTATCTAGGCCTGGCTCCATTCTACTGGCCACTTCCATAGTGACTATTCTTCATGTCCCTTAGAGATGGTCATACTTGGGTCTAAAGAATCATACTCGATCTGTGTGCTTTTGTGCTTCATGCACTTAATCTCTCAAGTTCTTTTAAGTGACCTTTAAGTTACCTCAATACTTAAACAAATTTTGGTACTCCCTTCTTTAGGAAGGGTCCCTTCCCAGGGTAGGAGAAAACTATCACTTGATAGTACCAAGGGTCACAAGAACTTTCTTGAATCCAAAGTTTATATCATCACATATAGGCATAATTGCTATTATTCCACCCATGCAAATGTCTAGCAAGTAGACAACTTATTAAACCATTTTTAAGTTTCCTATTATGTCGTATCCATTCATCACCTCTCAAGGTTGGACCCGTTTCATACATACACATGATAGCATGGTAGTGTTAGACCAACTGGTGTGGATGGCTCATCAAACATACATCACAGTCCAAGTGGGGTTTCCTTTTATCCAAAACTTGAGGGGGGTTATATGCTTAATCCCTATCAACTCACTCAACCTTGTGAGCATTATATGCACCGAATACCGCTACTTCCCCTCTTAGGTCTAGGAACCTCATATTTACGTCCTTTGCATTAGTTATCTAAACTTGAAGACTTAGCCGCTCAAGCACGTACCAAACCAAAACAGGATATGGCATATTCCTCCCACTTTCTATTCCACATAAACAACCCTTAGAGTCCTACACAAGGACTACCAATTTGAGTCTAAGGCTTCACATCACATTACCATTCCTTACCTCTCTGGCATCTTGGGACTCTCTTTCCCTCACCTAGATGGTAGGTACTCATATCACATATACATCTATATAAGAAGCCTCTTTCTCTTTTCTAGGGTTTGGCCCCTCCAAAGACAAGCCTCTAGAGATCATGCCTGAAGCAACTCATCTCATCCACGTAGGGTAGTCTAGTCTAGGACACATCATACAAATCTTTCTCATGATTCCTCATGTCTTGGAGTCTAGGTTCCCAACCTTCTCATTTTTGGGTCTCACTCTCTCATGAGTTAACCCTATAATTGGTCCTAGCACTAGAGGTTCCCTCTTTATAGAAGAGGTGGAGGCTCCTAAAGATACACCTCTTATTATCACCTAGCCTACCTTATATGATGAAGTGTACATATTTGTATTATCAAATCTTATATCCAACTTCAAAACTATAGTCAAATTCTGAAATTCAACTGAGGTAATCATAAACCGTACTACCTCGTTACATAACAAGAATCTTCTCATTCATTTCCCCCAGTATACATGTCTCATAATCTAATCCAACATGCATTACCCCTCTGGCTTAGAACTAATCCCATTTCCAGCCTTGTTGTCACTCACTTCCACGTAGGTGCATGCCTATATCCTACTCATATCTGAGCGGGGAAACACTTTTGTTAGGGTTCCTACCTGGAGGAGTTAAACCTTTTGGTCACCACTAACCTTCCAATTTAGGGTGTTATCTCTCTCTTAGATCTTTTCTTCTCAAGGGTCGACCCACCCTAGGCTGGGACACCAAAACCAAACATTGCATTAGGGGTCATGCAACCACTTATTATCTATGTTTCACATACATACTCAAGTCTTCCACATATATCATGCATGCCTAACCTGCATACTTGCATGCATGGACAAACTATGGTATCCAACTTATTGATTCTCTCTTTCTCTATCCTATGATTAAGGTTTTGGGTTGAGGTTAGGGTTTACAACCTACACCTTAGGTTTTGAGATTCCCACGACCCACTGAGGTTATTTTCCCTTATCATCCCTAGTCCATCTAGGGTTTACCTTTGTAGAGGAGAAACCCATCAAACATTTTCTCTTTATCATTGTCCACTTCTATTATTTGATAGAGGATGCCTTAATCCTTAACACTCTTATCCCCAAAACTTAGGAGGAGGTGGAGAGAGAGAAAACCTTAAGCACTTAAAGTTTGTTTAGTGAAAGAGGGTAAAGAAGGGATGAAAGTAGATAAGAAAACCTAGAGGTATCTTATTTTGAGTCAAATCCTTATATTTTGGCCAGATAGTCACACGGATTTCGGGATCCTCGTAAAATAACTAGCGGGGTGGAGGAAAATCTTTCCAGCCCCTGAATCATGATCCTTTTCTAGACATCTCCATATTTGGAAAATTCTCTAATAACTCCCTTGGGCTCTAAAGAATTTATAAAATTTCATAATTATTAGAGATTATATGGAGAACCACACTCTGGTACCAAATGTAACGACCCCACCCCTCGACAACCCCCAATTAAGGAAGGCCAATAAGCTAGAGCCATTATCCTAAAATAAGATCATATGGTTTTGAAAATAATAAAAAATAATTCATAAATTCTACCACAACTAAACTTAAAATAGGATAATTTTTTTCTTTTCACATCCCTTTCAAAAGTAGGATTTAGAACTTTACCCACAAAAAGAACTAACTATAATCCTCCGAACCTTATTTGCCTTGTTCTTTTTCAATGTCACCCTTTTATTGAACATTCACTTTTCATAAACATAACTACATATTTCCCTAAAACACCGACAAACAAAATGTCGGTCAATATAACAGATTATACTGGTATATGGGGGAAACCAAAAGTTTGCATCTAGTTGTAACAACATATTGCAACCAAATTATTGTTTAACAGATCAAACTTTACATCTTAAACATAACTACTCAATCATGACATATCCAAGCCTCTGTGTTGTCCCTACAATGGACATACATACTACTTTTTTGATATGGTAGATCCCAAATAGTCCCTTTTGATCCTACCCTAAAGGTAGACCAAGACATAGAGCTGTATAGTCGTATGATCCTACCTAAAGGTAGACCAAATATTGACTCATGATAACTTGATTATCCTACCACAAGGGTAGACCAATACCTAGGTCATCAATTCCTCGTATATACTCAAAGCTATAGAGGAGGATTAGGATATGATCTAGTCATGCATATATTTATAGTGATAGCTGTAGTCACTTTATAGTTGCAAGAATTAAAGTTCATCCAAGCAGTTAATTTCAAGCAACCAGTAAAACATCAAATCACCGTGAAACTAGAGCGATTCACTATAAGCATAACCACATACCTGATTTGATGATCTCTAAACCAAGAAAGATAGCTAATCCAGTTAAGAAGTCCCAAGCCAAGCAATAAATCAAGCAACTTGATCTAGAAAAGTATTTATAACATCTAACTATTATAATTGCATCCAAACATCTTTTATTGACTTGGGATTCCATTCTAGGGTTTTGAGACCTTATTAGGCTTTCCTTAGGGTTTCTCAATTTTACTTTCCAATTTTACCCTTTTTAGGTCAACAAACCCTAAATGCACTTTTCTACTCATAAAAGCCCTAATTACTCAAATTTTCCAAATTAAGGATTTTTATCCATAATTTAGCTCAAGAACATCATTTTCATGTCTTCTTGATTGATTACCACAATTAAAAATCATTAAACCTCACAATTATCAAAATTAGGGGTTTTAAGTCCATTAATGCACTTCTATAATTATGGAACCCTAATTAAGAAAATTATGAGAAAATATCATCCAATTAGATCTAATCCATCCTTTTTATGGAAAAAGGCTAAAATTTGATCATAGCAGTCAGGGAACATCATTAGATCCATTAATCTTCAAAACATAGGTTTTCAAAATAACGAAAACCTTTAAAGATAACACCTTTACATACTTTTTGAGTTACAAAAATATTTAGGCATGTAATTCATTTTTAATGGATTCTACATATTTTTCTCATCAAAATCCATATATAATTTGTCTTGATCCAAGTTACCAATCCTTAGTTATGATTTTTACACAATAAATACTAATCTGACCAGTAGGAACGAGCCATGTCATAAAATTACCTAATTTGTGGATATCCACGTGGATTATCTCGCCCAATGGTTGCACACTATTTCAGACTAGGGTGCTAGCCTGGAACAACCCAGAGCGTGACCAAAAGTCCTCTTTGCCCTTCCCAAACAACGCTCGACCTAGGGGTAGAGTTTTCTTTCTCTTCTCCTTCATCTCCTACCCTGTGCTGGGACAGGATACACCATAGCTAGGTCAACTGAGAGGTCGAGTCCCACCTCTGGGCCTCAGAAGCCCTGGGTGATTTCTCCAGAGCTCCATTTGCCTCGTCCAAAACTATCCAGCGGATTGCTGCTGCCTGAGATGGTCAGAGTTGGCTCCTTGACAAGAGCGCTCAGGTGGCTAGTGTGAGTGGTCGGAGCGCAGGGTCACATGCCTTTTTAGTGCCCAAAAACTATACTCATTCGTCCCTTGCCCTTGTACCGTCCTTCTGTTCAAACCAATTGCCCTGGGGAAAGCGCATGTTGATGGGAAAGAAAGAGGGGCTCTGGTGAAGGTGATGAGGTCAAAGGGGGTTTGCAGGGCATATCCTGAAGAATTGGCCAAGCTGTGGTGCTCATTCCTTTACAAGGAGAATGTAGATCCTCCTATATAAGCTCTGGGTGCATGGAACATCAAGGTTGGTCTTCCCCTTGTGAACAGAGATCCATGGATTTAGGGAAAGTTTTGATCCAGTATGGAACCAAGGAAAAGTATGGAAACAAAGATTCATTGTCATCTCCCAATTTTGATGGTGGTATTTCTGGGCACTATTAAGGGTTGATGAGATAGAGTGCACGAGAGAAAAGGGACCCTATTTCCTTGACTTTCCCAATCCATCGCAAGGTAGGAGACATAAGGAGGACCGTCAAATCATGATCAGATGGCCACAAAATCACGTGACACTTAAAGGGACACTTCTATATTTCCCAATTAGGAAAATATTGAACGTGACATCTAATACATCTCTATTTTCCCTTTCACTTTAGTTATATTTGTTAAATTCATATCTATCACATATTTAATCCTTTTTCTCCCAAAATTTTGAAGGAAACTCTTTAATGACTTAAATTACTTGTGTGTAAAGTTTGGAACCAAAACTCAAAAATTAAAGAGACTTTTCTTCATATGCAAGTCATCCACTCAAAAGGCATATTTTATGCAATTAAAATTCATATTTTCTCTTTCTTTCTCTTCTATTTTATTTCTTTGATTTATTTTCTTATTAGAAACTAGAAGGAACCAAAGCTTAATCAATAGTGGTCATCCATACCACTTTCTAGAGAATTCTACATAATTCTCTCATATGCACACAATTATCCCTTTATTTCTTTTTCCTTTTATTTATTATGGGATTTCTTTTATCTCTTTTACCTTTTATCGTTATTGGACTTATCCAATCAGTATGAATCATGAAATGATGTATCCAATGAAAATATTCCATTCATTGAAAACAAACCATACAATTTTCCATTCAAATCCCTTTTATCAAAAAATTGCATTTCAATTCATACAAGCAAAATTGTGATTATAACAATATCCAAGGCCACTTGAGGTAGCAAGACTAAGAAATACATGACCATGTACATGTGAGTCGATATATGATATTGATCTTACACATATCTCATATAGTCTGCTATAACAAGAAACATAGATTGAATGTTGAAAAGGATGACAAATCCACGCCTCAAGTTCAATCTGAATATTAGTGACAAAGGAACTATAAAAACACTAAAACACCATTCACACATTTTAGGTTGGAGTTATTCTCCAACTTTCCATTTAATTGGGTAGCAACGATGTATGACTAGGCACCGCTCATTACTTGTGATGTCATAAGTTGTTATGGACATTCACTGCCAATGTAATATAGGACCTATAGGGTCACATACATAGGAACTCATCTAGAAGAGGAGTTTGATCTTGAATGATGATTGGATTAATTACTAAAGTGTTTAGGTTTTCAATTAACACAACAAATCAGCTGACTGGACCACCAAATGATCGGCTCAAGTGTTGACATAGCCGTTTGGAGTGTTAGGCTAATTATATTGTATATTGGCTGGAATTCAGCCTGACCCAGGCTGCAAGACACCCATCTCAGTTGTGCGATACAACCATTTCACATGGTGCAAGATGACCATCTCATCTACACCAAACAGCTGTTTAGGGGGTGGAATTCGATTGCATCAAAGATTGATGCTGACGTTATGTTATGCATTAATTGGAAAAGAATTGTCGAAACATGTACAAAATTGGGAAACTGCAAAATGAATGTCTCATAGTGCAAGATGACCATCTCACATTCTAGATGACCATCTGGGTTTCCAGACGGCCATTTTGGCTGACGCCCAACATGTTGTGAAAATTCAAGATTTTCCAGTCCCTTACACTCCCACATAGATTGGGAACCCTGAACTTGGCCTCTACTATAAATAGAGGGGTACTGGGGGGCTTCCCAAAGAACAGCATAAACAAGTGAGAATCAGTTTCTCTGATGATTGTTGTCCTATCTGGTTGTGGTAACCAAGAGATCCTAAGCAAGTCCTACCTGACTAGGGAGGGATAGCAAGGGAGAGAACAACTGAGTATCATTGTTGTGGGAGAGTAGGTTGGTGACTAGTACACCAAAAGGAGGGACAAATCCTTGTACGTTCCAGTAGAAAGACAGGAGTTCTAGTTGGTCCATGTAGACTTCTTCAGAGACAAGGTGGCCTTTGCCCATCAATAAGGAGTATGATGCCAGCCAGCAGTCCATGTTGAGAGGAGTTGCTGTAGATGACGACACTTGAGTCTGCTATCTGTGGAGGAGCATGTTGGGTTTTAGGGGAGGCAGAGAAGGCAGCGGAAACAAAATTTTCTCCCCCAAACCCAGCACGAGGAAACGCATCAACGTCTATATAATAGAAAAGGATGGTTTGTGGAATCATACCTTGTCCTGAGGCTTGCTCGGCGACAATACCTCGCGCTATGCGCGGTCTTCAACTCCAGTCTTGGACGACGTCTGTGCAGCTCCTGGTCGCACTGGGACTGACTCCTCCTCCTACTGGACTGTCGGATGACAGTTGTCCTGCTGAGCGGCAGTGTCCTCCCGCCTCTGTAGTAGTCCACACGGACCACCTGGAACTCCACACTCCTTGTCCCACAAGGAAGTGGAAGGAGTCACACCCTCCTATTGACGTACTAGTCGCCAACACACTCTCCTGCCTCCAGTTGCAACTGCAGTTGTCCTTCCCTTGCTACACCTCCCTTTGCGGGAAGCACTTGCTCGGGCTCTCTCTCGGTTACCAAAACCAGAGAGAACGACAACTTTGCAGAGCAACTGGTTGCACTGAGTTGTACTTTGAGAAACCCCCAATACCCCTATATATAGGAGGGTCATGGGACAGGGTTCTCCATCCCGGGCAATGCGGGACTAAAAGCAGGAGTAGAAGGGTTCAATATTTTCCACAAAACAACCAACTCGCAACCTGAACCGGTCAGTTGGGGACCTGAACCGGTCGGTTGGAGCACCAACCGATTGGTTGGGACCCATGAGCTGATCGGTTCACTTATGAACCGGTCGGTTCATGGTCCTGGTCGGTTCCCGATTGACTTTCCTTCTTTCGTTTCTAATTGGTATCGAATACCAATCCTTGTTCCAATCAAATTGGGCAAGTGAAACGCAAGGAAAATTCTCACCGACCTGACTTTCCCAACTTGCTCGGTTCACCAGTTGAACCGATCAGTTCAACACTTGAACCGCTCATTTCACTCTGTACATGAGCCGATCGACTCAACACTTGAGCTGATTGGTTCAGCAACCTCAGCCGACCGGTTCAGCAACCTCAGCCGACCGGTTCAACACTTGAGCTGATCAGTTGGGAGCACTCGTTAAGCAAAATAAGTCAATTGCGATTTCAATCAATCCGATACTCCAATCAATGCGTCCAACACCTTGAACCATACGATATTGAGCTATCGACTGATTGAGTGTTTAATTGAACTACTAAACTCCTTTAGTAATCAATCTAAACATTGCTTGTGGACAAAACTCCTCTTCCAGGTTAAATCCTATGTGTGTGACCCTGTAGGTCCATTTCACGTTGGCAGTGAAAGTCCATAACACTTATGACTTCACAAGCAAAGAGTGGTGCCTAGTCACACATCAGTGCTACCCAAGTGAAAGTAGAAAGTTGGAGAACAACTTTCAATCCTACAATCCGTGAATGGTGTTACAGCGAATGTATAATTCCTTTGTCACTGATATCCTGAATGAACTCGAGGCATGGAACACTCATCCTGTCAACGTTCATTCACTTTCTTGATCTCAGAGCAGATTGAAGGAGATATGTATGACATCAATATCACATATTGATTCACACATGCGTGTGTACGCCTATCTCAATCCTACTCATCAAGCGGCCTTGGATATCAAACTCCCTCAGGAGGGACAAATCCCATATCTATCACTCACCCCTCAAAAGCCCCATGTGTCAAAGCTACCCAATCATCACCTTTATAACAACCCATGTTTCAGGACTGCGTTTGATGATGTCAAAGTGTGCCCAACGACATGTGTTGAGTGCAGTGATTTCAGGTCTAAGAATCACACTCACCACCATCACTGTGAGTACTGACTGTGACTACCATGTCATGGTTCCATGTGTCAAACTCACGGTGGGTCTGTCTGGTACACTTGTTCTCTAACAAGTACCTATGTGTTTGGTTTGATATCTCTATATCATGACTAATGAGATTCTGTCATCAACCAACACCACAATCTAGTCTTGTGTGTCATTGTTGTCTATCTACCTTCTACAATGACATCCGACTAGGGACATAACAAGAATGTACAAACTCTTAGCATCCGTATGATCTCATCGTTCAGGTCCTCAACCTGAAGGCATACATCATTGAGTACTGTCATTCTCTAGACATTCAATCTGTTCTATCACTATCTCATATGACTGAACCAGAAAGAATTGGAAGCTTGCCTTTAATGTTTATCAAATCAATCTTAATGTATCCCACCAATCATCCCATGATTGGCTCTCAGGGCATACATACCAACAGACTCCCACTTGCACTGCGAGCCAATCACCCTTGAATCATATTCATAGTGATCCTCAAACATGTCCCACATGTTACTGTGCTCTTAGTGCAAACATAGTGAGTAATGGCAACACCTTGCCAAAGTCAGTATAAATTGCATGTCTCACATCTCTTCGCTATACGTCACACGTATGAGACGGAGTTGCCGTAATATGAAATCTAGTATTCCTTTTCTAACCTTTAGCCACATTGTATGATCAAGGATTCCAGACTTGTCATCAATGAGCGGAATATCTATAAGTTCATCTCATGAACTTCCAGATCCATATAGTATCTACTGCTGTTCTCTAACACATAGATACTCGACATTTCCTTTTAAGTGGTTTTATTGGAACACTTCCAATTATCAACAAACTTTCACTTTTATATGTCCTATATATATTTTGCGATTAATTTTCTGTCTTTTTCGGAAGTTCACATCAATGTAATCTTTACATCGAACTCTTCCTTATCACCATAGAACTAGTACTTCTCAAGTACTTATCAAGTTCTCATGGTATTCCAGTAACCCTTACTGGAAGTAGACAGACATCCACTCGTTATGTCCCACATACGAGTTATCAGGATGAGCACATCATATTTTCATGTCGTACATACAAGATGATGAATGCATTTTGTTCTTGCCATGTCCATACACGCAAGACAATGGGATGATTACATACATGATAGATCCATATCTATTCTTAGTGTTCCCATTCTTCATAAGAATTGGACACTTGGCCTTGGGATACTAACTCCATGTAACATGGACAAGTTTTCTCCCACTGAATCTGTGCATACTGAACCCTTCAGTACAGATTGCCAATGTATGCTTTCTCCTTTCAGGTTAAGAGATTTTCGAGAACTATCTCTATAGATCTCTATTCCTATCACATAGGAAACATCTCTATCTTCCTTAAAGATAATTTCCACTTTTGGATTTCCAATCTTGAACATTTCCATTTCACATCAATATGTGGAATGTGAACACGCTCCCACTAAATCACGGATCCCTATTTATCTTTGACGTATCAGTCAAACCCTTTGACTATATTATCAAAGTAAAGATCCAATTCTGAGTTGCTTGTACTCAATCAATCACATTGATTAGTCCATTGTAACTTATAGACTTCATTTGCATTAGTGGATTCATAAACCTTATAGGTTGTGTCACGTACACATCCTTGTTTTATTCCTCATAGGAATGCGGTTTTTGTATCCATATGCCAAATGTCTTAGTCATCAAGTTGCAATCAACAAGCATCATC
This sequence comes from Alisma plantago-aquatica, assembly GCA_963693085.1. NCBI lineage: Eukaryota > Viridiplantae > Streptophyta > Magnoliopsida > Alismatales > Alismataceae > Alisma > Alisma plantago-aquatica. The sequence continues at coordinate 765,610,053 of OY856414.1, read as the reverse complement.
CTTCTCAAAATGTTATCCATGTGTCTTAACACTTAAGACTCATTTGCACTTATGGATATGATCCAATGAGTGCTACCATCAAGGTCATACCTTATGGTTCACATGGAAGTCATTTAGGATGTAATGGTCTTATACCATAACTCAAAATCTGGTTCCTCATATTCATCTAGATAGTTGACTCATCACATGAACAACTCATCACATAGATAATTGAGGTGTATCTGTCAAGGATATATGAACTCACAACTCCTTGTGATTCTTAATGTCCTTTATTAGTGTGGGGTATTCTTTTATTAAGAAGAATTCAGTTATTCGATAATCATTCTCTAACTCCTTAGAGTATGATTCATTCTTGATTTAGACATCACCATGCCTTAACCATGAGTTCACTATGATACATTATCATAATCACTCGTAAGGATATCAAACATTTGGTCCAAGTATTTCATTCATTGATCTCATCAAGAATTAACACTTTACCAAATTTGCACTTCATCTATGATAATCTTGTACACTTCAAGATATTCATATTGGTATTTCACTAAATACCATTTGAAGTATTAGCACTTACTCTAATAGGTATGTAAATACATCACATGTATTATACCTAATTGGATGATCATTCTCCCACTACCATTAGTGAAGATTGATTAATCATGTCCAAGATATTCATGTCTCTTAATGGTTTTCTAACCAAAAGAGTCTAGATTTATCCATCATATGGAAACTAGAAATGAATTTCTCATGATTGATGCTAATTTGATTGTTTGAGTTATCTAATAACTATTAGGTATCATTTTATCTTATGCATATCGAATACCACAAGATAAACAAGGCATTGCCACAAAGATCATATCTTTAAGATTGAAAACTCAACTTTATTAATTGCCATCATTGTCATACAATATGCAAAATAAAGTGTTTCTATCTTTTGGCAATATATGAAATAGCAGTTCATAACTATATTACATGCATTGTAGGCTGAAAATAAACTAAAGTACTCTTTCTATGGCGGCAACACTTGCCCCAATTATGAGTGCCTTACACTTTACATCTTGGTATCATATACCTCAAAAAGTGTTACAAGTTTACTTTCATGACACCTTTAAGTAGAGGCTTCAGTCGCCTCCTTCTTCTTTTGTTCTTCCAGATAGAGAGGACAATTCCTTTTCCAATGTCCTGGCTTTTGACAGTGGTGGCAATTTCCTTTCTTGGTCACGCCTCCCTTGGCCTTGAGAGCTGAAGTCGTCTTGGGCTCCTGGCTAGCATCAGAACCTTTCTTAGCTTTGCCCTTGCCCTTGCGCTTGGACTTGCCTTTCTTGCCCGTGATCACCATCACAGACTTGGGCTTGTCCTTCTTCATCTGTATCTCGGCTGTCCTCAACATGCCCAACAACTCTGACAGTGGCCTATCAAAGTTGTTCATGTTGTAGTTCATCACAAACTGACTGTAAGATTCTGGCAACGATTGCAGTATCACATCAGTAGCCAACTCTTGGCTCAGTGGAAATCCCAGTCTTTGCAGGTTCTCCACATACCCAATCATCTTGAGTGTGTGAGGACCAACTGGATCTCCTTCTGTCATGACGCACTTGAACAACGCCCTAGAAACATTGTATCTCTCTTGCCGTGCCTGATCTTCATACATGTTCCTGAGATGCTGAATCATCTCTATGACACCCATGTTCTCATGTTGTCTCTGCAACTCATGGTTCATTGAACATAGCATCAAGCACTTAGCATCAATGGCATCATCAGCATGCTTCTTGTAAGCATTCATTTCTGCCCTTGGTGCATTAGGAGCGGGTTCCTCTGGAATTGGAGTATCCAGGACATAGAGCTTACGCTCTTGAGTGAGAACAATTCTCAATGTCCGATACCAGTTGTGGAAGTTAGTCCCATTTAGCTTGTCCTTGTCAAGGACCGATCGTAAAGAAAATTTGTTGTTGTTTGTTGCCATTTGAACTACAAAAGGAAAATATGCAATTTTAGTCCAAAACTCATTTTGACTTATTTGATTGATTTGAAAGTTTGACGATATAATTAGGCCTTTAATTAATTATATCTCCCACTATTTTACTTCAAATTGATAGCCCTCACCATCAATTTGGAAGATTGCAGCGTACAACCTTCTAGTGGGCAAGATCCTAAAATCCTCTAAGTCATGAGTCAGCTAGGGCTGATCGCCCACAACTTAGATCTCTCAGGTAGGCAACTTTTGCCAATTGCATCATATGGAACTCTTGATAAGATGTCATATACAACTCCTTGCAATGATCATATCCATGCCTCAAGGCGGTAGATCCTATCTAGGTCACCTTGTTAAGTCCGACCCAAAGCAAACACGATGAACATGCACCTTGCTAGGGCAGACCCACACATTCATCCTTCACGCTTCCACGAGATAGATGGTGCACCACGCTAGGGTGTGCCCACACTTGGTCGATCAATGTTTTCACATGTGTTGCATTTGGAAGGCATCTAAAACTTAATATTTTAATGAGGGATTTGGTTTTTATATACATATACATATCCAATCACCACAATACATAGTACGTATCATATACATGCTATATCCCACATAAAACATGCACAAACGATAAAAAGCGATGATTATGGCCATCCTAATGTGATTCCTCGAGCCAAGAGGAATCACAGTCATCTAGGTCAACATCACATGCAACCTGTACAAGATGAACATCTGTGCCTTGCCATCCGAGTTGATCAACTCATCACATGAATGATATGTACTCTCCAGCCGGTCGTCTGGGTGCCACCAGCCGATCGGTTGGCTCCTCCAACCGATCGGTTCGCCTGGACGTCATGCATCTCGTCATGTCCGCCACCCGCTCGTCTTGCTCCTCGAACCGGTCATCAACCGATCGGTTCACTCCTTGAACTGACTGTTTGGAACGTCAACCGATCGGTTCACGCCTTGAACTGATCGTTTCAGCTGTTGTCTTGATGTCCGACGGTCTTCGACAAAATAGGAAATAAAATCTATCCTATTATTACATTGCTTTAAAAGGGAAACCCTGAGTTACATTCGGGGGGAGCAAAGGTAGGAAAGAATCTCGAATTATTTCGAGTTACATCAGGAATAAGAGAAGGAAGATCGGTGCACAGACCGAGATGCAAGCAACCACAAACAACCACACACAGATAGGGGTTTATAGGCCATAATCATGCTACACACATCCACCACAAAACTCATTTAAGGGCGATGTGTATCGAGTGCATTAATAATACATATCATATATGTAATTTGGGATTTGTGGATTTAGGATTGGACATGCATAAAGCCAATATTATTCGCATCGTATGCAATAAATAAAGGCGACAAACCAAAATCGAGCATATTGATATTCCTAAAGTATAGAGTAGTTGACGTGGCTCTGATACCACTGTTGGGTTTTAGGGGAGGCAGGGAAGGCAGCGGAAACAAAATTTTCTCCCCGAAACCTAGCATGAGGAAACGCGTCAACGTCTATATAATAGGAAAAGATGGTTTGTGGAATCATACCTTGTCCCGAGGCTTGCTCGGCGACAATACCTCGCGCTATGCGCGGTCTTCAACTCTGGTCTTGGACGGCGTCTGTGAAGCTCCTGGTCGCACCGGGACTGATGACTCCTCCTCCTACCGGACTGTCGGATGATAGTTGTCCTCCTGAGCGGCAGTGTCCTCCCACCTCTGTAGTAGTCTACACAGACCACCTGGAACTCCACACTCCTTGTCCCACAAGGAAGTGGAAGGAGTCACACCCTCCTGTTGACGTACTAGTCGCCAACACACTCTCCTGCCTCCAGTTGCAACTGCAGTTGTCCTTCCCTTGCTGCATCTCCCTTTGCGGGAAGCACTTGCTCGGGCTCTCTCTCAGTTACCAAAACCAAAGAGAACGACAACTTTGCAGAGCAACTGGTTGCACTGAGTTGTACTTTGAGAAGCCCCCAATACCCCTATATATATAGGAGGGTCATGGGACATGGTTCTCCATCCCAGGCAATGCGGGACTAAAAGCAGGAGTAGAAGGGTTCGAGATTTTCCACAAAACAACCAACTCGCAACCTGAACCGATCGGTTCACAAGTGAACCGGTCAGTTGGGGACCTGAACCGGTCGGTTGGAGCACCAACCGATCGGTTGGGACCCATGAGTCGATTGGTTCACTTATGAACGGGTCGGTTCGTGGTCCTGGTCGGTTCCCGATTGACTTTCCTTCTTTCATTTCTAATTGGTATCGAATACCAATCCTTGTTCCAATCAAATTGGGCAAGTGAAACGCAAGGAAAATTCTCACCGACCTGACTTTCCCAACTTGCTCGGTTGCACCAGTTGAACCAATCGGTTCAACACTTGAACTGCTCATTTCACTCTGTACATGAGCCGATCGACTCAACACTTGAGCCGACCGGTTCAGCAACCTCAGCCGATCGGTTCAACACCGATCGATTGGGGGCACTCGTTGGGCAAAATCAGTCAATTGCAATTTCAATCAATCAGATACTCCAATCAATGCATCCAACACCTTGAACCATATGATATTGAGCTATCGACTGATTGAGTGTTTAATTGAACTACTAAACTCCTTTAGTAATCAATCTAAACATTGCTTGTGGACAAAACTCCTCTTCCAGGTTAAATCCTATGTGTGTGACCCTGCATGTCCATTTCACGTTGGCAGTGAAAGTCCATAACACTTATGACTTCACAAGCAAAGAGCGGTGCCTAGTCACACATTAGTGCTACCCAAGTGAAAGTAGAAAGTTGGAGAACAACTTTCAATCCTACAATCTGTGAATGGTGTTACAGCAAATGTATAATTCCTTTGTCACTAATATCCCGAATGAACTCGAGGCATGGAACAGTCATCCTGTCAACGTTCATTCACTTTCTTGATCTCAGAGCAGATTGAAGGAGATATGTATGACATCAATATCACTTACTGATTCACACATGCGTGCGCACGCCTATCTCAATCCTACTCATCAAGTGGCCTTGGATATCAAACTCCCTCAGGAGGGATAAATCCCATATCTATCACTCACCCCTCAAAAGCCCCATGTGTCAAAGCCACCCAATCATCACCTTTATAACAACCCATGTTTCAGGACTGCATTTGATGATGTCAAAGTGTGCCCAACGATATGTGTTGAGTGTAGTGATTTCAGGTCTAAGAATCACACTCACCACCATCACTGTGAGTACTGACTGTGACTACCATGTCATGGTTCCATGTGTCAAACTCACGGTGGGTCTGTCCGGTACACTTGTTCTCTAACAAGTACCTATGTGTTTGGTTTGATATCTCTATATCATGACTAATGAGATTCTGTCATCAACCAACACCACAATCTAGTCTTGTGTGTCATTGCTGTCTATCTACCTTCCACAATGACATCCGACTAGGGACATAACAAGAATGTACAAACTCTTAGCATCCATATGATCTCATCATTCAGGTCCTCAACCTGAAGGCATACGTCATTGAGTACTGTCATTCTCTAGACATTCAATTTGTTCTATCACTATCTTATATGACTCAACCAGAAAGAATTGGAAGCTTGCCTTTAATGTTTATCAAATCAATCTTAATGTATCCCACCAATCATCCCATGATTGGCTCTCAGGGCATACATACCAACAGAGCAATCAGATGAGTCTCACTACAACCAGGAGCTACACAAACACCGTCTAAGACAAAGTATGCATCTACATCGACGACAGATTGTCACTGGACTTTCTCCAAGACCAAGTATATCTTCATAAAACCATCCTTTCCGTTGCATAGTTATTGACGCAATCCACTAGTTAATGGGAAATATGTCAGTAATTTTTTTAAATTTCCGTTGCATATCTAATGTCATATTTCCCTACATATCTTACTTCTATCACAACAATTTGGTACATTGCAATGGAAGTTCCAAACTTTAGTGAAAGGGTTACCATTTTTCCTCCCCTATATGATGTTAGAGTCAAGCTCGACCTTAGAATCCTCCAAGGAAGCAACCAGGTTGAGCAACTACTTATTTCACATCTATCAGAGATCAAATCATGGCAAATTTCATCTATAGGTGGAAGGGAGTTGGGGTATTAGGGTTCAGATCAATTGGGAGGTCAGTCTTTGGTGGTTGTAGGTCAGCTTCTAGTGAGTTCATCCCAACAAGAAGGGTGCAAATCAGAGATTTAGAAGGCTGGTGTTGTTGTGTTGATAGAAGATGATGGAGTGTGATGATAATGGCATGGTTGTCATTTTCTTCTAGTTGGAGGAGAATCTATTGTGAGGATGCAAGGGAAGAGGACGATCAGGGTTGCACAATAAGGAAGGAAGAGAGAGAAATAAATAGAGAGGAGGAGAGGGAGAGGAGATAAAGAAAGAAGAGGATGAGGATATGCAATGTTGGTTACAGTCAGCTTCTAGTAGGTTAGGCGTGAGGGTTGTGGTATAAGGGAGAGGTAAAGAGAGGGATGAGAAATAATAGTATAGACAGGAAGGAAGGGAGAAGGAGGAGAAAGAAATAGAATAAGGGAAGGAGAGGTAAACACAAAGATGTTATAGGGTGTTTGGGGTCAGTTCAAGGAAGAGAAATAGTGCAACAAAGAGAACTAGTCATTCGTTACTAGAAATTAGAATGTGGATTTAGGTGAAATTAAAATGTTGAATGACTTCATATGAAATATTGCTTGTAAGTTTAATTCAATTAATTGGGAGGGGAACGTATGTGATTGACTTGAAAATGTGGATTTTTTCATTCATATGTGAATCCAATTTCACCATTTCATTTGCCTTTTGAGGGCATTTGATATATTATGTAATTGATTAGTTGATAAATTCATTTACTAAAATTATTCTTACTTAATAAGAATTATGATATGAGCTTCACATTCTCTCTACGTTTCTCAATCTATCATACTAGGAATATTTTATGCGTGTTAATTTTGAGTCAATAACTTTTTTGTTAGTGTTTTTATAAGAATAACACGACTTAGTTGAATAATTAGTAACTTAACTTTAAAAATTCACATAAAGGAATATTTAATACATGATATTATATGGCTTCAATTATTCCTAATTTGGTCTAAATTAGGGGAAAAGGAACTTAGCACTGAGATAACCAAGAAGGGGTCAAGGAGGTGGGAGGTTAAGATATCATCCTAGATTTGGGTATGTTACAACACTCCACCCCTTAAAAAGACTTTGTTCCAAAAATCTACCCATTCATAACCTAACCCACCAGTATGCCTGACATAAACCAATTGAATTTTTCCAAACCCCAAACATACCTTACTTTCATAAAGTTAACCTATATTATGTATTTATTTAGGATATCCAATTATTATACTAGGATATATAGCTTGGATAGGTTTATTTACCTTAACTAAAGAGTAGTTATATTTGTTTGTCATTAATTGGGGAATTTTCTAAGGGTTACCTAGTGCATTCACTATTGATTCTTGACAATCCTAAAGTCAAATTACCCTCCTATGTCACTATAGTGCAAAACTCCACCCCTTAAAAGTTAACCCATTGTCAACCTAACCATTGAAAGAGGTAGGTCAAGGTATATCTACTAAATTGTATGTATTCACAAGTTATTCTCACCCATTAATTCGTAATTAGGTCTAGGGTTTCAAGGCCAACTTAACCAATCACAATGTTCTACTTAGAGGGGTTTCTTACTACATAAAACTTCATATGGTGGTGACTTAGTTCATGAAACCATCGATAAAACTCCAACATTTTTACTTTACATGTATAATAATGTAAATAATTTTGACGATGAAAACTATGGTCATGTGAAGATGATAAATTGGAAACAAAATTAATGTGAGAACCAAGTCAACCACTTATTCTACCAACAATGACTAAACCTTCAAGAATCTATGAAGATATACTAAAATCATTTCTAACCCATACCATTCTTGTCAGGGATATAGATCACAGGAACGTGATGTCAACTTATACCATCTCATTTTACCAAATATCCTTGATTGTATTGGATCCTATAAGAGGATAATAAACCTCAACATGGGACATCGTGGTGTCCTTAGGTCACCCAACTAACTTAATAATAGGTTAGGGTTTACAAGACCATGGGATTTATATGGGCATTCCAACACTTAGTTTCATCGGGTAATTATATATATCCACATGCCTAAAGAAACTATTTAGGTATACCACTTTCAAAGTGATGGTAGGAGATGATTAGGGTTTCCATGAACTGAATCTCAGGCACTAAAGTGGTGGAAGGAGTGGTAATGACTAAATTATATATGGATTGAAACCCTAATTGGTATTACATAACTCATAAATGTGCATTAACATCCTATATATGGTCGCTTAACCGCCTACTTGAGGTATATGTATAAGAACAACATATGATAACTTGAAATCGTCGAATTGACTTACTAGACCTTGACACCATATTGTACAGAGTGGGACCCACGAGGGGATCCAATCAAACAATATGAAACAAAAATCCATGTAAAAATAAATTAGTGGAAAAACAACTATGACAAAGTTATAAAGTGTGTCATAAATAATTTTTCCTCGCCATAGAATGTGGTATTACAAACTAAAACTTCACTAAGTACTACACATAGGGTCAGTCCCGGAGGGGAACCCATCCATTCCAAGCTATCCTCATATTCACAAACATGAGCACGATCTTTCAAAGTCCTTTCCCTCTAATGTACCTATATCTGGGTGGAAGGGGAATATCACATGGAGGATAGGAAACAAAGGGTATGCGTTATCAAAACTGAGTAAAATAACATTTTTGGCATTTTAATGGGTTACAAGTGTAAAAGAGATTTTACCATGAAGATGGGACATTTCCATTTAAGTAAGTTCATCAAAAAATTTATCAAGAGAATCAATAATTGAGGAGTATGCAATAAGGATTGAGGCATTATCAAGTAGAATATCAATCTCATGAAACAAAGAAATCTTGCCTTTAATCACAATTCACAACATATAAAAAGTGCATTAGATTAAAAAAGACTAGAAAAAACTAAAGTAGGGCTAGGGAAACATAAACCATTATCCATGGTACGAGGAATAAAACATTAGTGCCTAACATATAAAACTTGGTAGGGTAATAAAGCCTAGTGTCTGGTAGGGGAATACAACCCAATGCCTATTTTTAATAACATTATAAGAGAATAAAACTCACTATAGGGAAGGGGAATGAAACCTAGTGCCCCATACACAGTTACACTACTATTACATATTACTACTTCAAATCTAATATGCAAATAGAGTAGGCAAGTCATAGTACAATCCGATTAATATTCACGTACCAAAGGGATGAAAACATTCAAGATGTGAGGAATGGAGTTACATTACTCATATAACAGGGAAATGTGATTCCGGAATCAATAATGGAGAATTCAATTGATAATATCCAATATTTAAAAGGGAGTTCAATGATAATAAAAAAGTGGGAGAGAGAACATACCTAAACTTCACAACTAATGATTAACTCAATTGATATAGTTTGACTGAAAATATCATGTTTTCATCCTAGAAAAACATTTAGTATGCAAAAGTATGTTAGCAAATCCAAAGCAAACATATGTATTCATTCCTAATATAGCTGATTATATTGTTCTTGACCATCGAATGGCGTATTAAGGTTTTTTTCTTATCTTATTAAGTGGAGATAGGATGCATTAGATATCCAGTATAGTTCTAAGATCCATCTTTCATCACATAAACTAAACATGAGTAGGTTATATATGTGGGTAATACTATGCCTTCCTCCAATTTAGTGTTGTAAAGCCATTCTTTTTCTTTATATCATATAGTTCAATTTGGTCAACTAGGCTAAGGGTATGCGTTACGTGGAGTAATATTGGATCAAATTACCCTCATTAGGTATATCTAGGGTTTGATATGATAGGATTTGGCATGTATACTCATATACTCATACTTAGACGTCGACATGTATATGAATACAAGCATAATCCATATGGTTATGTGGACTACATGTGGTCCAAACTCACATATAATTTTAAGTCAATTTTGTTCAAAATATGGATTACCCACATATATGTGTGTATGTTCCTTGCCCTTTATTTCAAATATGGAAAATATGTATAAATTTAACTTCCTCCTTTTAAACAAAATTTTGAATATAGGGTTTTGAGTTTATAATAATAAGAATAAGATCAACCTACTAACTTTTGATTGTTAATAAGTTTTGAAAATATTTAGGTCATTATTTATCCATTTAGTACATATATAGGCATATATGTATGTTAGTAATAATGCAAAAAAACTTTTAGATAATAGTCTAGTTAGCTTGTAACCATAACCACACTTACATACAACATGCAATTCTTAATCTTATGTTAAATGTGTTAAAATTCCATTTAGTAGAATTTCAATTTTCTTGGTCAATAATTTATGTATATGTATGTATATAAATTTGTATATGTCACTTCTTGCCAGTTGATAGGTATGAATTATCTTACCTATTATCATTCTCTAGTGTGTTTCCTATTATTAAAGTGTCTTCCTTTCTGCCCTCACACATCCTAGACTCGGTATGAAGATGGTCTCCATGGTTCAACTACTCAAGGTGATCATATAGATCCTAAATGATTAAATATCATTATCAAGATTTGTAGATGAGGGTGCTGCAAAATCTCTTTCTCCTTGATCCTAGACACAGATGCAAGGATTGGTGACATATCTTACATCTGTCACAATAGTCTGGTATATTGGAATAGAAGCTCCAAACTTCATTAAAAGGGTTACCATTGTTCATCCCCCATATGATTATGGAGTCGAGCCCAAATTTAGACGAAAGTAGCCAGGTTGAGTAGTCACTCATTGCCCATGTATGAACAATTGAAGCAGGGTGATCTTCATCTACAAGTGGAGAATGATACTAGGGTTCAAATCAATTGGGAGGTCATTCTGTGGTGGTTGCAAGTAAGTTGATGGAGAGTTCATGCCAATAAAAAGGGTGCATGTCAGAGATTTAGAAGGCTAGCATTGTTTTGTCGCAAGTGGTTGGGGGAGGTGTGATGATAATGGTATGCTTTCTATTTTCATATGGCTAGAGGAGAAGCTATGGTACAGAAATAAAGGGACAGGACTATCAGGGTTGTGCAATAAGGAAGGGAGAGAAATAAATAGAGAGGAGGAGGAAGAAGAGATGGAGAGGAGAGAAAGATAGAAGAGGAGGAGAATATGAAATTCCAATCACAGCTAACCTCTAGCAGGTTAGGTGTGACAGTTGAGGTGTGAGGGAGAGTGTAACATACTAGATCTAGAACCCTACCCTAGAACATTGACCCTTTGGTCTTAGCCAAAGAAAGTTAAACCTAAAAGATGTATAGTGTAACCCTAATGAGCTAATGCATGTAACCTAATTGGGATTAGACCTATAATGGAACATAAAATGTGTCACAAGAAGTATATAATGGAAAACATTACAAACCGTGGTTAATAATCACACATGACTCTTTTGGATGGTAATGTGAAGATAGAAAAATTAATTGGATGAATAAGTTAGTTAATGGGCCATTGGCGGGCCATAT